>VXBB01004032.1:227728-320413 GCA_013399915.1 Illadopsis cleaveri
GGTAAAATTCTAGATGTTATTCTGGGAGGTATTGAAAAACACCTGGAAGTGCAGTCATTGGTCACAGCCAGCATGGGTTCATGAGGACACCTGTCCCAGGGCCCCCCTGGGTGTATCTACAGCATGGGGCACGAGAGGCTGGAAAGCTGCTTCATGGAAAGGGACCTGGGGGTCCTGGTCAATGACAAGGTGAACGTGAGTCAGCAGTGCCCTGGCAGCCAGGAGGAACAACTGTGTCCTGGGGGGCACCAGGCGCAGCCTGGCCAGCCGGGCAAGGGAGAGGATTGTCCTGCTCTGCTCTGCACTGGGGCAGCCTCACCTTGGGTGCTGGGGGCAGTTCTGAGTGCCACCGTCTAAGAAGGATATTAGACTATTAGGGAGTGTCCAAAGGAGGGCAACCAAGACAGTGAAGGATCTTGAAGGGAAGCCATATGACAAGCAGCTGAGGTCACTGGGTCTGTTCAGCCTGGAGGAGACTGAGGGGAGACCTCACTGCAGTTACAATTTCCTCATGAGGGAAAGAGGAGGGGCAGGCACTGATCTCTTCTCTGTGGTGACCAGTAACAGGACCTGAGGGAATGGCCTGAGGTTGTGACAGGGAGGGGTAGGTTGGATACTAGGTAAAGATTCTTCACCCAGAAGATGGTTGGACACTGGAATAGGCATCCCAGAGAAGTGGCCACAGCACCAAGCCTACCAGAGTTCAGGAGGCATTTGGACAGTGCTCTGAGGGAGACGGTGTGACTCCTGGGGCTGTCTTGTGTGAGACCAACAGACAGACTCAATGATCTTTGTGGGTCCCTTCCAGTTCAGAGTTTTCTATGGCAATGTTTTAGTCAGCGGATGGATATAAAATTTAGAAGAGCTGAAAAAGACAGTGAGATGAGAAATTTGGCAGAGACTCAGTCTGTAAGCAAGTAGGGAAGAGGAAAGAAACTGAAAAAGTGAGAGAAATACAGATAGATAGAAAATAGGGTAAGATAGATAAAAATGGATAAGACTGGATAGATAGGAGGACACATGGATGGAGGGGTGGGGATGCTGGAAAGGATGAATTAAAGGGGTCAGTCTTAGGAGAATGACAAAGGAGCAGGAACCTGTAGGCATACTTCCTTTCCATGTCCTTCACTCTCCTTAAGATTCTGAATCTTCCCATCCTGGTGCCAGCAAATATCAGTGAAAATCACTTGCTTATGCATGTACCTCACCTCCTTTAACTTGGCCCTGCTGGCAGCCTGTGGTTCACACCTGTTAGCTAATATAGCAAAGGTCTGGTCTATCCCTGTGATGTGAATCATGACAGTAGTTATATGGTGCCACATAATGGTATTCCTTTGTGTGCTTTTCCAAAAGCTAGGAAATTGCATATAACAAGTTAGAAGCATCTGATGAGCACTATAGAAAAGTCTGTAAAGAAATTAATCATTCTGCCTTCAGAATAGAGCTGGAATAATGTGCAGCAAACAAGGCTTTTAGGGCTATACATCAAATAAAAAGGGCAAAAATAAAATATTGAATGGCTGCTAGCTAAGTGATTTTGTCCTGTGTACTGAATGAGACACTGTCCCCATGGAGAATTTAAGACTGGGTTTATGCAATTGAGGACATAATGTGACAAGTGGCAAATTCTGAGTCTCCTCGAGGCCATCAGAAGAAAACTGAATGTCTTTCTGAAATGTATGTATTGGCCAAGTACTAGCTGTACTTTTATTAAAAATACAAGTTCTTGAGCACAGTATGTTCAGTCCTCTACCAGAGAGAAATATATGTGTTGGATTATGCAAGAGGGCAAACTAGATTATGAGCTAGTTCCAAGGGGTTTGAAATGATTCAAGACACATACACAGGCAGATGGAATTAAATTCACATGTTTCAATACTGGTCCCCCCAGTGTGAATACATTGTTTTCCCACTCTGGTAGTACTGTTGTGGATATGTAGTAATTTGTAGAAAGAGGACCTGGTTGTGAGAATTATTGTTTGACTTGGTACAATTGCCATCCAACTGACCTAGTCCACTTTACGGGAAAACTCTGCTGTAGACAGTGCCGAGCCTCCCTGGTGTATCAGCATCAATTAGCAAAGTAGTCATGTCTCTTCCCTTGGGCTCTTGGAACTGGGTTGTCAAAGCTATATTTGGAAAATTCCAACCTGAAGAGTGTTGCTGGCTTTAAATGAAGGGCACAGATCTAGCAATGAATGAGTCCATTGGGTGTCAGTAACTTCACCTTTACACAGGGTAGAGTCAGCACCGTAATACACACAGGCTGTTTCTGTGTGCTGTGAAAATGGCTGTGTTTTGCTGTGACTGTAGGGTGTTTACAATAGCTGTCACATCAGCGTGCTTTCCATATAAAGCACACTGCTGCATGGCAGAGCAGCACTATACAGCAGGACTGCAGTGCCAGGCACATTCCAGGGGGTGGGTGCCATGCTCTGCTTCATCCCAGGGGCCTTTGACACTTGGTGTCCAGTACTGTGGTTGGGAAACCACAGGCACTTCGAAAATACTACATAGCTGTGCTGCTTCCTGTAACACATCCAGTTTCTGAATGTTACTGAGTGATGTCACAGGATCCTTAAGCCTGTGTCAGGGATCCGCTATTGGGCTTTACAGAGTAAGTACTACTGGCTAATACCTAATCTGAGTAAGTGTATTTGTTGAGGAATTTTGTTTTCATTTGACAAAGAAACACAGAATCAGTTTTCAGGGCTATTTGAAGCATAATCCTGGTGAGGTGAGCAGCTACTCCTTTGGTTAGATAGCTGTTTGCTACCAGAAGCAATTAGCTTGGGTTGGCCCCTAAAAATTGTACATCCTGTGAGAACATAGTTTCTTTAATAAATACAACTTGCTAGGGTTCTTTGCTCCTGATCTCATCTTAAAAATTTCTGTCATCCCTTCCTTTACTAGAACAGCCATTTCTTTCTTCTTCTCTTTCACAGGCTCCTTCTGGGGCCTGCTTGCAAGGGTCATAGAGCATTTCTCCCTCCTGGGGCCTCATGGAGTTTCTACTGAGCAGGTATCTTTGTTGGTCTAGAAACAAGGGCTTAGTCCATATCTCCTTCTCTTACACTGTGACCTCTGACAGCACATTTCTACAACCAAATAACTATGGCTTACTTCTTTCAGTATGTACCAAATTTGGTTATATAACATCATGCAATACACAGCTTTGGGATGGTGATAACAAAACTGACATGTGCCCAACTGAGTCATAAAACATAAGCTGGGGCAGATGACACCTCCTTTAAAAGCAATACACAAATCCATCTACCTGTATGTAACTAGAGGAAGACACTGAAATTTGTTAGTTCCCAGCCACAGTGCAATCAGTACCATTCTCACTTTTGATTCAGAGGAGGAGAAAATCAATACCAGCATGTTGGATTTGAATCCGAAAGCTCTATATGTAATATTGCAAATTAAACTGAAAACATACTGAGATATTCAGAGGACTCTTGCCCAGCATGCATTTCACATAGCAATTCTCAACACATTTTAGTTCAGGGAAGAAAAGAAAGAATCATCTGTTTAAAAGGGAAGGAAATGGGCACCCTCCATCCACATCTCCATCACTGTGCCAGATGTAATGAAAATAATAAAAAATACCATCAAAACAAAGCAAAAAAATTGCTTGACTCATACTTGGATATTACTGAATGCAGTGAAAAACTGTAATGATTCCTTCTCTTGAAGGTTGGGGCAAGGGCCATAAGGTTGGAATCAAAATGCCATGTATCTATCTGCACTACCTCATCCCTATCCTTGATAGCAAAACAAAATGAACAATATATTGGATTTTGCTCATAATGTGTCCCTGTTCATATTGTATTTTGTTGTGACCACGTGAATGGGTGGAAAACACGATCTTGTGAGCACATATTTGATTTGCTCCATAACAAAATCAAAGAGAATATACAGCTAACAGAGGTTGTGCTAATCATGAGGGTTGTTCTTTGGCTGTCATCCACACCATGAAACATAAGATTGGCAGCCATGCAGGAACAGTTCACAGTCACAGAGTACTCTCCAACTGAAGTTGGAAAAACAAACTGGATTTAAGTCACTTAAGCTGGGCCAACAGATTGACTGTAGGTTGTTTGGTGACCATAATTTTTGAAGATCAGTGTAGATTGTAGCCTTTCCACAGGAATGCCTGGTGGTTTTTGTTTGGGACAGGTTCTTTGTGGTAAATGCAGTTGGGGACATATTACACACATACCAGAATCACAGAATGGTTGAGGTTGGAAGGGATCTTGGGAGATTTTGTAGTTCAACTCCAACTCCCTCCTTAACAGGTTCAGGTAGAGCAGGGTACCAGGACCATATCCAGCTAGGGTTTGACTGTCTCCAAGGATGGAGCAACTTCTGTGCCATCTCTTCCAGTGTTTGATCACCCTTACAATAAACAAAGCATTTAGTAATGCTTAAATGGAATTTCTCATGTTTCAGTTTGTGCCCATCCAGTCACTGGATGGCCCTGAGAAGTTCCAAGAGGTCCCACTTCTTTACACCTTACCATCAGATATTTAACTGTCCTGATAAGGTCTCCTCTCTCTTCTACAAGGCTGAGCAGTCCCAGCTCTCAGGTTCTCCTTGTACGACAGGTGCTCCAGTCCCTTGATGGTCTCGATGCCCTGGACTCTCTCCTGGATGTCCACATCTTCCTTGTGCTGGAGAGCCCAGAACTGGACACAGTACTCCAGGTGTGGCCCCACCAGTGCTGAGTGGAGGGGCAGGATGAACTCGCTCAACCTTTTGCCAACACTTCCTAATGCAGGCCAGAATACTGAGCTGCCTTTGCTGCGAGGGCACATTGCTGGCCCATGGCCAGCTGCTTGTTCACCAGGTCCTTTTCTGCAAAGCTGTGTTTCATCCAGCCATCCCCCCCACAAAGTGCATCTGAAGCTCTTACCAGGATTTTTTTCTGCAAGTAGATACTAAATATAACATTGGCATGACTGTATCAGGTCAGGCCAGAGGTTCAACTACTCCTTCCCACCACCAGCAGCAAAGTGCCTAGGAAAGAATGAGGCCAGGGCAGGCATACATGGTACTTCTAAGGTTAGAACTTAGGTTGGGCACATCGCAAAGCAAAGGTAGATTCTACTTGCTTAGTAATTCCCAGTGGATTTCTCTTTCATGAACCTGTCTTGAGGCTGTGTTAGAGCTTTCATCATCCACGATACCCTTCAGCAAGGAGACCCACAGGTCTCTTTCTCCTGTACAAAGAACTGCCAAATTCTCTATGTTCTTGCAGCTCTTCTTAGCCACACTGATGCACCTTACTCTCAGTTTGGAAGACATAACTTACTGCTGATTCTTATTCATCCCCTTCCCATTACTGATTTTGCAGGTGCCTGTCACTGAACCAGTTCCATTCCTTTCATTATTGCTGTTACCTCTCTCTGAACTTCTTACTGTTCTTTTTACAATGAGCAGGCCAGAGCAAATAATGCACTTAGAGAAAAAAAGCTTAGCTTCAAAGGTAGTCTTGTAGATTCAGAGTTTTAAAAAACCCTCTCTACCCCTTGGTCTTTTACTCACATAATTATATTTATATACACTTACATAGAAATAACAGAAATAATGTTTTATTTCAGCTGTTTTATATTAACCTGATTTTCTTATCAAAGCTCTGTTTTTATTTCCTCATGCCTGTAGGGGCTGGATTTTATTTTCTGAATGGTCAGCATCTCTTATAAATTCATGGTTCTATATAACAGCAGTAGCAGTGTAGCACCTGTCTCAGGTCCTTGCAGAGATGTTGGTGTCCCAGTCTGTGAATGCAACACAGCCAGCAAGTGTGCAATTCTAGTCTTTGCTAGATAGATATATATACACACTTCATTTTGCTTGCCAGAGACATCCTTTTGGCTGGCAGAACACAAATCTTGCTCTGCTGGTAATGCTAGAAGCTGAAGGCCTTGATTGAGAACAGATATTTTTATAGATTATGTTCCTTTTGCCGAAGATAAGTGCATTGCTCTTGATTAGATTTGAGCGTTTAAAAACTATATTATGCTTTATTTAAATCTTCTGCTCTTAATTGTTCACTGGGGTGCAAGGGCTAAATAAAAAGAAAAAGACTTTGCAAAGTCTTGGACTGTTTAATTTGGCCTTCATTGTGTATTTAGGATGCAATTTCATGTTCATTTTAGTAGAAGAGTCAACCTATTGTCTCCAGACTCACATTTGGTAGCATCAGGATAATTTGAAGACTACAGTTTCTACTGATTAGTACATGGAAATGAATTATTTCTGTTCATTTATCTCATTTTACCTCACAGTATGGTGCATGCATCCTTGTTTTCAAAGGCATCCATTCACGTAATAAAACATGGTGTGATTGCTTAATATTTTCAAGGATGACATGCGTTACTTCCTTGGGGATTTGTTTCATACTGCCATGCAGTAATGGTATAAATCACAGGGCAAATTCTCTGCATGGGTAAATTATCATGGCTCCATCATACCGAGGTCTGTATGTCTTGTAAGGTAGCTAGGATGCTAATTAAAACCATTTTTACCTTGAAAACTGAAATTGAAATGCTTTCTGTGCTTAAATGTGAGAGCGAAAGAGCATAGTTTTCACCTTAATAGAGTTACTTATCTTCTAAGGAGCTGCTTTGTGTCTGTAGTTTACCCAGTTTGTTGCCTATTTTGTAGATAGGTATGCTGTGGTCCGTTTCCATTTTCTAGTGACATTTCTTGCTCAGTTTTTTATATTTGTGTAGGGAGAATTGAACATCACAATTAAAATGCATCCCCCAGTCGTTAGGACACGTTGGTTTGTCCTAGGTGTAATTAGGTGGGTAATTGTATCTAGAGAGACACAGCAAATGACCTGTTTTAGTCTGTCCTGGAGAGATTTCTTCCTGGCTGCATGAGATGCTGCTCCCCTCGCTCCTGTTTGGGCAAAGGTAGTAAGCAGAGTTAAGGACTGGGCAATTTTGAGGAATTGGACAGTTGTACTACTTTTATGATAGTGAGAAATAGTTTTCATTATCACAGCTACTACTTAAGGGAAATCTTTGAGAAACTGCTGTCATAAGAACTTGAATTTCAGTAGGTAATGCCTGTGAAATAAATTTTTAATTATTCTTTAACACACAAAACCACTGAAGATTTACTAGTAATACTTTCTAAGGGTCTGGAGTTTTTCTTTCCTTAATACACATATACTTTGCAGTCATTACTTTAAATATTTTTTTATGGTGTCAGACATAAAATGTAAAACAGAATGTAAAACCTGCTTCAAGAGAGGGTTATTTTAAGGTTTGAAGGTATGTATTGACTACAGTTTTTTATTATATTCTGTCTGTGTGATCCTAGGTTGGTGTTGCTTATGAGTTACAGAAAATATGCATAGAAACAGAAATATGCAAACCAGTACTGCATATTAAAGTACTTCAGATACTCCCTATAGCATATCCTCCAAACCTGAGAAGCCGGGAGCTGTGCTGTCAGGGCTGTGGGGGGGATGCTGCTGCAGAGGGGATCTCTTGGTGTCTCAGAGGAGAGGAGACAGAGCACCCAAAGTGAAGGTATGAGAGCAACCGACCTCCAGGCTTCTCTTCCCAAACTAAGCACTGTTTCCTGGTATTTATCAAAGCACTTCAGGCTGGGGCTTTGCTACTGTTGTGCAACAGCGTGTGCCTTTCTCTTCCAGAGAGCAAAGAGCTGCAACTCAGTCATTTTCCATTGAAGGCAATTCAGTGGAGAGGCTGGAGAGGAGGTGGAGCCCTGGCTCTCACCATCGCTGGCACGGCCAGCCCTGCTGCACTCTCAGCTCTGATTATGTGTCACACTTTACTCTAAACCTCTGTAACACAGGGATGAAGCTACTAATCTACTTCATCTGGGGTTTGTGGAGCTTAATTAATATCTGCACATACTTTCAGATGACAGACACACTGTAAGCGCAAAATCTTATTTATTCTAATTATATGTCTAGATGCCTTTATTCATGTGGGATTTTGGACCACAAATTATTTTGGACAAAGAACTGCCACTGTTCAGCACAAATGATGTGCTTTACAGCTTTGAGTTCCCGTATGTCCCTAAATGTAAAGTAGTGGTGAAAACATTATTGCAGTGGGAGTGGGATTTAGGAAGCAGATCTGCAAACTCGTTCTTCCTCTAGCAAGGATTTGTTTTCATTAGAGCAATGTGCTGTGCCTATGTGTTAGTGCCTTGCCCTGGACTGCATTGATACATTGTTACAGTGGTACTGTGAAGGACAGAGTAAAACAGAAGCAAATGTGACTCTGAAGACTTTCTAGCGCAGCTCTCTCCCTTCCTGGGGATAAGATCTGACAACGCCTGCAAAAAATAGCTTTTTGCAGGAGGAGGGAGAGTGCTTCCTTTCTCTGGCAGTGCATGTATCCTCCTGCTCTACAAATTCAGTACCAGCAGAACATCCTTGTACCAGTGCAATTCTGCAGTTTTTCCCTGGTGAGAAAGAGTTTGGATTTTTAAGGGAGAGGTGACAGACCTAAAGGTAGAAGCAGCATTAGAATAACAGTCATTACAAGCAATTCCAAAAATGGAGCAACCTTGAACGAAGTGCCTTTTTTTTTCTTTTCCTTCCTTAAGTAAGTAATAGTGACAGTCAACAGGAGATTCGAGCCACCCAAAGGAAGACCAGTGACGTCTTCCACGCTGCAGCTTTGAGAGCTACAGGCACTGGGACTCTCTTAGGTCTACCTAATATGGATTGCCCAAGAAAACACTGCAAGGGTGAATTTGCTAAGTCCTAATATCCAGCTGGATATTTTTGGACTGCTCTGATAGTACAAAACATTTAAACATTTCAGCCCACCCCACAAGTTTTCCCTAGATGTGGGTAAGTCCCTATATGCCATTTTCTCACTACTTTTTTTTCTGTTCAAGGCACTGCATTTCTCCAGTATATTTGGAGAACCGGCAGATGGTGATTTATAGGTGCATAAGAGAGAAGGGGAGGGGAAAGAATTGGAAGGAACGGAAGAGACAGAAAAAAGCACAGACTGCTGCTTACTTTAAAAATACCAAGATAAAGCATTGGCCAGAGACAGCTAAAATCACTTTTTTCTTCTTCCATAAGCTGTTCCATAGGATGTTTCTTCCTTTTACATCTCTCCCCACCTTGTAGATCTCTTCAGGACGTGAACCCAACCTTGATTTGTCCCAGATGGCTTTTTCAATGCTATTTACTTGCTATTTTATCAAAAAAAGTTAAAATCTTAAGTGCACTTAGGTCAGAAGCTTGTTCCAGTGGTGTTGAGGGAGTATCTGAAAACAACAGAACAGACAATCCAGGACCAAGAAATTGGGAGGAAGTCCTCAGCCCTTTGGAAAACTCAACTCCTGAGGCAGGAACTTAATATACATTTCCTGTTTGCTCTTTGCAACATCTAAACTAGTGCATTTTTTACATGCTGAAAACACTCCTCTTGCTCCTTTCCTCTTGTCCTTCCTCATGCTCCTATAAAGCTCTAGTCTATCACTGAGCTGCAGTTTGATATTGCTAATGTGACTTTTGCCTATGTTTTTGCCAAAGTAGTCAAGAGAATCCCTGACTGGAAAAAGATGGAGTGCAGGGGGGAAGCCACAGGGAAATTGCTGTGATCATCGGGGATGGGCAAGACTGAGCTTGCCTTGTCAAGATAGTAAAACAAAGGCTGGGAAGGGATACATCTGCTCTCTGCAGATACATGTGGAAACAAAGAGAGAATGCTGTGGGGAGAGGAAAGCTGCATCAGAGGAGGCAGCTTTGTCTGCTCTAAGTTGCTGCGGCACATTGAGGAGGGTTCCCAGCCATCAGTGCAGAGGGGTTCTGAAGCAGCCTATAGGTCATGATTTGGGGAGAACAATCTTACCCCTGATACTGCAGCTTGATCAAGTTATGAAGAAGAGACTGGATCATCCCAAAAGTAGGACTTTACCAATCCCAAATTAGTGGTTGCCTATTCAGGCTGCCCAGCCCAGCCCACCAGTGACTGAGTTAATATAATGTACTTACCTGTGATCTGAAATGCAGAATATCCAGCCAAAAGTATTTTCCAGGCCTACCTGCTGTCCTGTCTTCCTATTTTCATTTTCTGCTGAAGAACTTCTATTCCCAGAAGTGTTTTGTAATTATATTGCTGTTTATTATTTTTTAAATTAGAGGTGGAGTTTGAATGTTAGTAGGGCTTCCCTGGGATGCAGCCCTGACTTCCATTTTTTATATATTTTTAATGAGTTGTCAAGTGTCTAGTGTGTTGTGAAGTGGAATGATGGATGTAGCTGCACTCAGGAGAGTTGCATGGAAATTCTCTTAAACAGCATTGTGGCAGCTCAACTCTATTGACAATAACATCAAGTTGGGTTTAATAGTGTAGTTCTTTATTGAATGAATCCACCCTGTAGGAAACAGTATGACCTTGCTGTGTGTGCTCAAGACGAAAAAAAATCAATGGTAATCCCTTGGGAGGAAAAATACAACATTAATGGAACAGTTGAGTGAGTCTAATGAGAATTAGATGGCAAGAATGGTAATTTGGAAAGAGATACTCGTATGAGCTGTCTGAAGGTATAACGTGGTAGTTTCCATGTATCACCAAATGCCATGTATTCTTAGATGTGTGTCTGCCAGATGTAATTTAATGGATTTGCACCTCTCCTCTATGGCTTCCTGACAGAACAACAGGGGATTTTCAAGCTAATCAGCTTTCAGTGGGGAGATTTATGACCAGTTAGCCGATCCTTTCTTCCACCTGGAAGGACATGGACTGGAGGCAGTCACTGGGCTCAGAATACCAACTGGGAGCTTCTTAATCAGAAGCAGGCTGGAGCATCTCTGCCTTGTGGTTACTCTCTGGAGTCTTGCAGTTCACTGGCATTGCCAAATATAACGTTTGCCTAAGCCAGTCCTTGTTACTGGTATTTTTGGAAGTCAGATAGGTAATGCTTCACTTAATAGCCATTGGCTGTGTAAGGAATAAACAAAACAGTGGATTTTATACTTCCACTTCGCTTCTGAGAGTCTGAAGTTTTGATTTATGTGGGGAAAATTCACATTGCCTAGTTCTCAGCTGTTGGCTCAGATAGATGAGTTGGTCCCTCTTTCTACCTGTTGTCCAGAGAGAGGCGTTCTCCAGCATTGGGGCAGAGCCCCTTTTGTTAGGCTGCTGCTCTGCATTGCCTTGTGGAAATCTCCCTCTGTTCTTCCCCTGAAGGTACAGAGAGACTGTGCAATTAAAGAGGGTGCCTATGTTTGTGTAGATCACATACCTCTTTAAATTATATCACATGAGGCAGTTGAGTATCTCCTAGTGCATGGCCTAAGGCAGGAAATTAGTTTAAATACATTGACTTGTTTCAGAGAAATTACTGCTTTGATGTTTTCATAATTATCCCAGTTCTCCCTTTGCTTGTGTTCACCTGTTCAGCATTCATTTGAGTAAAAAGGGCAGACTCATAAAAACATAAGTTTTCAGTTGCATTGCTTACCAGGCTGTACCTGCTTTCTGAGATTGTCACCAGCATAAGAGACTGCAAATAAAAATCAACTGGAATACAAATGGCAGCATCTCAGTACTGCCAAGCTGTACAGTGGAGATTATTTGTTTATGCTTTTAATTTGCCAGCATTGACTAAACAAAGATAAGGATGTAAATGCTGTAGCAGAACTTCCCAAACAAGATTACAGGGGTGGTAGGAGCTAGCACTTAGCATTACAATAATAGATACCGGTGTGGAGAGACGTCACTGCCCTGTTGCTCCTCTTTCATCCTAAGAGCAGAGCAATAAAAGAGGCAGGTCTGTGGAGCTCTGTGTGAGGTTTGCTGCCTTATTCAGGAACATTAATCTTTTAGGGTTTGATTCCTTAAGTTTGCACTGTGTGAGCTTTGCTGTGATCCCTCAAAATCTAAACTAGGGTTAATGTGACTCTGAAGGAGAGCCTTAGTAAGATTTACAATGAACCAGGCGAGCTCCACATAAACTCTGAACTGAGTGGGGAACAGACCCCCAACTCAGCTAATTTTTAATGTCAGTGTGTATGGTACAAGGCTAATTGAGATACACAGAAACTGCCATGTGCCTTTTTTAATTGCATTTAGACAAGATGTACAGTATTTGAGTCAGCTGGGCAGTGTTCCAGCTGATGAAAGTGTTGCTGATACCAGACACCAGTGATGATATATTAAGTGCTCTTAATATCTTAGCACACATGTCATGAGGCACATTAGAATCATAGAAGAATTCAGGTGAGAAAGTACCTTTCCTATGGAGGTCATCTGGTCCCACCTCCTGCTCACAGTGGGGTCAGCTTCAAATATCTGTATCTGATATAGGTAGCTCAGGGCTGTGTCCAGCTGAACCTTGAGTATTTCCAAGGATGGCTGTTCCACCACTTGTCTGGGCACAAGTTCTGGTGCTGTATACTCCTTGTAAAGAACTTTTTCTTATTAACTGCTCAACCAGAGTTTTTTTTGCCATAACCTTAATCTGTTGCAGCTGAGCACCTCTCAGAAAAGTTTGGTCGTATCTTTCTCTCAGTCACCCATTAGATAGCTGAAGATGGCATTTGAATCTCTCCTTAGCCTGGAGAGGGAAAGGCTGAATCAATGTTCCTCTCTCAAATTCTTCATAATATGGCTCCCCAGCCATCTCATTAGCCCTTCACCTGTCCTTCTCCAGTTTGTCATCATCTTTTCATCACTTAGGAACCCAGAACTGGTGAGAGCATTCCAGCTGTGAACCAAATAGAAAGAAATACCTGATTTCAGTCTGCTGTGGTGTATTACCTATTTCAGCACAGTAAGCCATGAGCCTTGGGCACTGCATTGGTGCTGTGCTGGCTCATGCTCACTCTTGTCTGCCAGCATCCCAAAGTCCTTTTCTGCAGAGCTACTTCTCCCCAGTTGGTGTCCAGTCTATACAGTTGCATGAGGTTATTACATCCCATGTGCAAAATGTCACTATTCAGCAAATGCAGTTCCTCCTAAGGCTGTGGGAAACTGGGGCACATAAATGACAAGCAAGACCTGTGTTCTTAAGGGCCAGAGGCAAATCACACATAATGACCACTTACAGCAAGTAAAACCTTTACACTCAGAATAAGTAGAAAATTAAGTTTGTTCAATGCTTAAATAAGATATAGACCTGCTATCTCTGAGTTATGCTGAGATTTTGGTATCACAACTGAATTTTTCAGTAACTCACAGTGCCCTTCCTACCAGAAACCACACAGTGCTTAGGTTTGGGGTTGTTTTTACAAGTTAGGCCTTTTGGGAATTCACTAGTCATTGGAAAGGTGTTGGAGGAAGACACCTTTGGTAGGAGGCTCCCTGATGTGCTTTTATGCTTTTGTGGTTTGTTCATAAACAGGTGAGCTGTTAGAATGGTTCTGTCATCCTCTGTTGCCTACACCAGGGCCACAACTTATGTTGTGTCTTTGTGTGTGTCTCTGTGTGCACACGTGTTTGTGTACATCAGAGCTACACAAAGCATAGTGTCAACTGGTGTTAGCAGGCTCAGATTATGAAATTCTAAATGGAAGGAGCATCTCCTGCATTGCCTGAGAAAACTTGAGTGGCTGGGATCTGGTGGTTTGGAAAGGGGACAGGTCCCCAGGGCTGCTTGGCAAGTGGGCTATGCCCCAGGATAGAGTAAAGTAAGAAAGTATGAACCAGATTTCAAAGACTTTCCTTGCAAAACTAGCCAGGTGAGGGCAGGAGGGAGGAGTCTCATTTGTTGAAAGAGTGAAGCTTTGTTTGTAAGCTGTTAGTGATCTTGAAGTGAGTAGAGTGGCAGGCTGAGTGAAGACAGTGCTGGGTACCTGAAATGGAGTGTGTTGAGTTGACCTTAGTCACCCCTTCAGCCCCTACACTACCTCACCATGTAACCCAAATACTGAGACACTGGGAGACTGCCATCCTTGCTTTGGCTCTCATGTGTCTGGGCCTGTTAACCCTGAGGGCCAGGAGAAGCTGCTGTTCCATATATAAACACAGCACATGCTGTTGCTGTTCAGTGGTAAACCTACTCTTGTGGTCTCTGTCTCTCCTCGTGTTACAAGCAACAGGTCCCTCTTCTTCTCCACAACCTGTCAAGTCAGTCTGTGTCTTGCAGACTTTAACACCTGCACTGAACATGACATGAACCAGCACTAAAGAGGCAGAGTACAGCTGAACCATAGAATCATTTAGGTTGGAAAAGGCCTCTAATATCACTGTGTCCAACTGTTACCCCAGCACTGCCAAGTCCACCGCTAAACCCTGTCCCTGAGTGCTACATTCACACATCTTTTAAATATATCCAGGGATGGTGACTCCGCTGCTTCTCTGGGCAGCCTCTTCCAATGCTTGGCAACCCTTTTGCTGAAGAATTTCTTCCTAATATCTGACCCAAACCTGCCCTGGAACAACTTGATGCCACTTCTCTCATCTTAGCACTTGTTACTCAGGAAAGTGACACCTGGCTACATCCTTCTTTCAGGTAGTTGTTGAGAGTGATAAGGTCTTACCTGAGCCTCCATTTCTGCAGCCTGAATAACCCCAGGAATCTTACTGCAGGAACTCCTAGACTGCTTCCTGTCTGCTGTGTTGTATTTCCAGTGGACATCTGGTAAGTTGAAATCCCCCACAAGAACAAGGGCTAGTGATTGTAAGACTTAATCTTCCAGTTGCTTATAGAATATTCTGTCTGCCTCTTCATCCTGATTGAGTGGTCCATAACAGACTCCCACCAGGATATCTGTCATGCTGGGCTTCCCCCTGACTCTCAGCCTAAACACTCAACCCTATCATCATCATCGTTCAACTCTGCAGTCAAACCTCTCCCTAATGTACAGGTCTTCCCCACTGCCTCTCTTGCCTTGCAAAGTGAAATACAGCACTTATTCAGCATGTTTGGCATAACACACTAACCTGGCTAAACCAAATTGGTAGTGAAGGACAAACTATGAATTGTATCTAAAACAAATTGTCAAGCTCCTCTGAGGTTGTGGGAATTTTTTTTAAACCTGGAGAAAAATTAGCTTCATCCTTATGTAAATCCTTCCCTGGCCAGTGTTTCCAAAAGCAGTTAATGGTGAGCAGGTTTGGCACTTTTAATGGGATTGAGAGCAGTGTTATTCCCTTGCATCTAGCAAATTATATAGAGCTTCTGAAGATGTCACTGTACTTCACATAATTACTTTTTGTAGTAATTTTTGTGGCAGATTGGCCAGCAGAGTTCTTTTGTCTTTGAGGCTGTCACTTGCAGCTCAGCAGAGCACAGGAGTGACTAATACAGACAAATGAAGCTAGGTCACATTAAACAAATGCCACAGTGAAGCATTTCTAAAGTCCTGTATAATCCCTTACTGCATTGTGAGGCTCAAAGCTTGAATATTGTAGAAGAGTTTATAGATTTGCTAACACACAGCCAGACCCCACAGCATTTAAACCTTTTCTGAACTGAGATTATTTATGTGAGGATAGTTCAGGACAGGCTTCTGCAGTACAAGCAGATCCCAGTTCTCCTTATGACTTGAGTGAGAGTAAGAGATTCTGCACATATTTCATGCACATTAAGAGCAAAATTGCCTGCAGTATTGTCGGCACTGGGTTCATGGACCATTTGGTGTCTTGTTTGCCTGAAAACTGTCTTGCCTTGCAAGCAAGAAAAGTAAATAAACGTAGAGAGAGGCCAGTAAAATGCATGATCCCTGGAGAATTCCGGGCTTCAGGTGCAGAAACCCTCACCTTAGCATTCCTTGCTGTTCCTGGAATACAACAAATGTGTTGACCAAGCAACCTTGAAAGCTCAGGACTGCTTTCCACTAATGATAAATGATTGTAAAGTATTTGAGATAGGTGTTAATTTCACATTTCTGCAACTTGAAATTATTTTTTTTTAACTTCACCATAGTCACCAGTGATTAGAAAACTTCCTTAGCTCATAGGTTTTGTGTTCTCCGAGAAATTCTATATTGTATATTATTTCCTGGCTGACACAGCAAATCAGACTAACTTGAAGCATGGATCATTTTAACTTATCTCTTACTTTGAATAGTGAAGGAAGAACAATCAAAGGAAGCAGTTTGCAACTAACCTATTGTCTGAAATTAGCTCTCCCAAGCCAGAAAATATAAAATAACAGCATCAAAAATAGCAGCATCACAAAGTAAAAATGGCGTATATGCGAGATCCTTGAGCCAAAAGGCAGCCTATGTTTTATATATTTATTTTTAGCTTGGTCAGCTGTACTAAGTGATTTTATCAATGTAGCTAGTCTCTGGAATAAGAATGCTCACATAATGTAGTGTCAGTGCAGGCAGCAGTGACAAGTCATGATATGTACATGTAGCACAAATCCTTTCAAATCAAATTCATTCAACTAAAACTCTACAATAGATTAAGTCTCAATAGTCTTGCACTACTCATTTTCACTCTCACAAGCCGTCATCAAACAGGGACAGAAAAGCAGCCTTGTTGGAATTGCAGCCCTGCTATTTTTGCATACTTTGAACTAGACGATTTGCAAACTTCTTCCATCTCAGTGGTCAGAGAGCCTGTCACAGTTTGAGAAGAACCAGGACTCCTTCTCCCCATCTCCTATTAGAAGAGAGCTCCTTTTAGGAGAGACTTCCTTTGCTCAGATACCGTAGATGGTGAAAGGTGAAACCTTCCAAATTAAAAGGAATTATGATGGCTTTTAGGTACCTATGGCAGAATATCCCAGTGCCTGGGGCAAGGAAGAAAAGTATATAGCATACCTTTAACACTTACCTAGACTTGAGATGTTTTTCTCAAGGGTGAGAGTTAAAGAAACAGCTGTGGGTGTGGATGCCACCCCCTTCCCCAGGTGACTAGGACTGCAGCATAGAGCTTTGACAAACCTAAATAACTGTGCTTGAACATTGCTGTCCCTCACTGCATGCAACTCAAGAATCTGATGCTTCCACAACTCCCCCAGTATGCTGGGAAAACTTCAAGAGGTAAACCAGGGACAAGATAAAACTAACTCTGCCAAACCAAAGCCGCTGTGCTTTCAGTGGTCCCTATCCAAAGTAGAAGAGGCAAAGAAGCCTTGAAAGTACCTGCCTCTCTGCAGTGCTGTACATCTTCAATGCTGCTGGTCGTGCTTTTACACTGCAGGCAGCCAACTAACAGCAGTGTGGTCAGCAGCACTGGCCTCACAGCTAAGCATAGGGGATGGCCAAGGTTAACAAACACAGATAAGCAACAAGTCTAATGCCTTAAAGAGGGTGAGGGACAGCCACGGGGGAATTCTTTATATTACTGTCCAAAAACATGAGGGGAGTTTCAACACCCAGACAGCATACAGACTTAAAGGGATTTCAACTGCAGTAAAGTAGGTGAGTAGTGCATAGCAGGTATAAGGTTAATTCAGAAATAAATGAGAGATTTTCTGAAAATGCAATGAAAGTCTGCAGCAAGTATAATCTGAATGTGACCTGCTGTTCCCTCCTTTCTGTGCATTGGGATACACTGCATTGTGGGGCTCTTTATCATCAAGAGCATGGTTTTATGTTCAGCATCATCTCTATTATCCTCCTTACCACAAACACCCCTAAATCAATATTCACGTACTCAACTTGCTGTGTTTGGCCCAAGCATCTTACACTAGTTCCATCTGGAGTTATTTTGCTTCACAGGTGATCTTGTGAATGATTTTGCCCAGCCATTAAAAACCAAATCCTCAAGTATACCTTGGCAAAGTGCTTTCCACTCTGAGCAAGGCCAGTTCAGAAGCAGGAGTGAAGAAGAAAAAAAGAGCCTATTTTCAGACTTTCTTAGGTGCAGCAGTGTCATATAAATTTCTCCTTAAGAAATTCCTGCAGCTGTCCATCAGAGATAGCCAGCAGCAAATGCTGGAAGCAGAACAGGGGCTGGGGGTGGGATTTCATTGTTGTACTGGGCCAGATCCTCAGAACAATGAAGCCAAGTGGGTAAAAGCAAAAGACATGTTAACTGAAGCGAGCTGAACTGTTCCTTCATCAGTGCCTGAGGCCCTCTCAGTTTACACTGAGTTTAATCCAGTCATTTTGGGCCCCAGTCCTGTGCTGATGTTAAGAGGGTGACTTTCTCCACCCTTGCCATAGTCTGTCAAAAACTCCAGATTTTAACATCATGAAAACCAACCTGGCTACTCTGAATTTTTGTTTAAACCGAGCCTGAACAAAGGTGTTGTTATTTAACTTGAAGCTCCAATCTAAGAAATAATGAAAATCCAGTGTTGCATTTGATAAACTCCAGATCTTAGTTAAGCTATACCCTAAGGACCACAAAATGGAGATGATGTTGAAAATCCTCAACCTGCCTCACCCTGTTAAAGCTACTGAAGTTTTGCCTACATGTCCTCGCTTGGAGCTGTAGCTAAGGATTTAGTAGGTCTGTGTTTGTTTAAAATTGTCTCCAGACTACTTGAAACTGGAGGCCTAGGATCTCTTCAGAGCCACTGGGCATTGTTTTTATTTGTTTTCATCTGTGCATGAATTTCTTTGAAAATACCCAGCAGAGCAATAAGAAGGGATTGTTTTTAATCTTTAGAGATGATAGCATGCTGTTACGCATCAAGGACACTCAAAAACAAAGCATCAGATAAACTGCACCAGGAGATTTTATTTTTTTTACCTCCAGGCTTTTCCAAAAATAAAATGCATTCTGTATGGGGCTTGCTGTTGATGAGACATCTATAGGTTCAGTTTGCTATCCCAGAAGCATTAACACCACCATGTTCAGACAATTTATGTGTGCCTGTGTGTAAATGCAGCTGGATTCTGCCTGTGCCCAGCAGCCCCGGGGAGAGTGGTCATTATCACTGCAGGGACAGCTGGGACCTGGCCTTGAGCCAAGGCCTTGCTTAAAGCAGTCAGATTTCAGTGATACAGAGTGGATTTTACATCCCCTTCTCTGGGAGAGGGTAGCTGAAGTCAGAGTTCCACATCCTACAGCCACCTGATTTTAAAATGAATGTGAGCATTTTTTGTGTGTCTCTGGACAGCAGAGTGGACAAAAGAGCACCTTCTGCCATCTGGGATTCAAATCACATTAACAACAGTTATTTACGTAGCTGCAGATTGATGATTTCTCTTGTTTGAGCTCCCTTCAGCAGCATCCTTTCCTGCCTGAATGAACGAGGTTATAAAACACAGTAATTATAAATCTCATTGACTGCCTTGCATTCAAGGGCGTGTTCCCCCCAAGCCTTGCTGTGAAGCATGTTACCCAGGAGACTGTCCTGTACAATCCAAAACAGAATTATTCTGACCCAGTGAGCTTGTTGGAGGGGAGCACATTTGGGATGCTGACCTGCTGCCTCAGCACAGTAAATGCATTTTTCTCATTTCACAGCAGGGCAATGCCGCAATACAACAAGGCCATTGCATTCAAGTGTTCTTTTGAGGTATGACTTACATCTCACTGACAACTGCTGGCTCCCTAAACATGCAGAAAGGGAGCCTAGGACAGCAGTGGAAAGCCAGAAATCCTGCCGACTGTCCACACAGCTTTAGCAGCCTTTTCTGAAGGTTTGGTTGTCTCACACCTTCCTGGGCAAAACCATAAATGCCTCAGACAATACAACACAGTATCAATAAAACCCTTTCTTAAAATGTTTGAGTCAGGCTGTGCTCATAAAACAGGTTAAGAAGTGTTTAGTGACAGCTGGCTATTCTGTCTTGCACTACCAATCATGGTATGCTTCAATACCATCCTTTGCCTTGTGATCTGATTGTAGTCAGGATGGTACAGGTACCTTCCTTGGACCTGAGGTGTTTAATACCAGCATCAATCCTCATATCCTGCAGTCAGGGAACTACACAAAGCCCTGTCAGTCACCCCCCACTCTTGCAAAAGGGCTGTAAAAGAAAGAAAAAGAAAATAAAGCACTTCCTAGAACAGTAGCAAAGACAAAACAGGCTGTTGCCATCCATTTTCTCAATTACTGTCAGTTCACAAAAGGAACGGTGCAGTTGCAGTTCCATCCTCTGTGCTCAAGTAGAAGCAGGAGATGAGGGGCAGAGCAGTCACTCCCAGCAGGTGAGCAAACCAATTGAGTTTAATTAGAAACATCCTACTGAAAATGTAAATGTTTTACAACTACATCATCCCCATCAGGGGCTGCTGCTGGCATCTGTGTTTTGTTGAGCCTTTAACACAACAGCGAGTGAAGATGCCCCTCTCCTCATTCTCTGTCTCTTGTGCTCCCCAGACATCATGGGTCTTTTCCATGTTGCTGCCTCCCTGGGCACCTCAAAGATGCAGGCTGGCTCATTTAATATATCCGTGGCCATTCCTCCTGGGACAAAGGCAGATCAACCTCATTAAAATGAAAGGACTCTGCTAGACTAGAGTACAGTGCTAAAGGTTTTATTGCTCAGTAAGCGTTCTGTTTATGCCATACTGTAAAAAAGACTTCATAATGTTTGTTACTTTGTTTTTCTTGCTTAGGACTCTGGGCATTGCTAAAATGTATCTTATGTGTATGGCTCTGTGTGATTGCAGCAGTTACCGGGCTTGTTATGTTTAGGGAGTCGAGTTTTTTACTGGTTTGCTGAAAATCATGAGAGATTGGTATTACCCACTTAACTGATGATCAAGCGGTTCTCTGGCAGCTCTCAAGAAAATTTGTTCCAAATACAGTATCCATTATTAGACTACTGCCAAACTATGTAGCCACCAAAATAGCTGGTCTGTGGGGCAGGCAGCTTGGGTGTGGTGCAGGCATCTAAACAAGAGATACTCAAAGAAGTTCTTGGTGGGTTCACACCTGGTTCAGTCATTAGAAGACATCCCTTTACCTGTTGTTCCTGCAGAGGTCTGAACTAGTTTTTCCGTTCTCTTTGATCAGGTGATGGGCTGATGAGCCCATGCCTGCAAGGGAGGCGTGCAGATGCTTTAGGAGATGACGTGTATGGATTCTATAGCTGGCAGGCTGTCTAGAGTCAATCCTTTCATACAAAGAGAATTAGCTATTCCTCCTCGCACATGGCTTTTAGACAGCATTGTGCTGCTTTAACATTGCTCAGAGCTCATGTAGAGCCATGTAGCTGCCAAACTGACAGCTCCTACAGTGCTTCTGTGGGAGCAAGGACTTCTGTGAATGAAGTGCAACTGAATAGCTCTGCTGCTGAGCCAATTCTCTACAAATCCCACGTGCTCGTATTGATGTGAGATACCAGCACCTTTTCTCACTACACCTACATTGCTTCCAAAACTAAAATGCAAATATTAGAATATAAAGCTAGATAACCGCATGCCAACAAAAACCATTACTGATTGCTATATTTTGGCGAAGTATTTTGATCTCAAGTATCTGTCTATAAAAAAGCATTGTATCACTTTGGAGTTTTAAACAGTTGCAGAAATGCAGCCAGATTCAGACAAAATATGCCTGGTGCTTGGATGAGTAACATTTTTTTCATGCTTGACTTCCAGAAAGATGACAGCTATGGAAGTGTCTGGTGTGCTTATTACATGACAATTAGCAGTTGTTTCTCTGCTGACAGATGTCCACATCAAAAAGCACTGATTGTCTCTTTTGTTTGCAATTTCGGAGATACCATAATCAAGTAGCTTGTTTCATCTCCAGGAGATGTTGTCCTTTGCACCAGAAGCATAGCCTTATTGCTTAGACTCATGCCAGGGAAAATCAGATTGTGAAATATAACAGCAGATTATTTATATGGAAGTTTAGGCCCTTTCTCCCTGTGCGGAATAAAAATTGCAGTTATTTCTGTGGGTAGATCTCTTACCCAAGATAGATGAGCAAGCTGTATTTCTGCATTTTGTTTGCTAAGGAACTGTTGCAGCAGTGGAGTGACATAGAGTATGCACACCTCATACTGGTAGTATTGCTCATCTGGGACTGCTAAGAAGCAAGAGAAGGGAAGGGAAGAATTTTAAAGAGGGGGAGAACAACTTTACATGAACAGATTCCAGTGAACAAAGTTCACAAATTCTCTCTGCTCAGCTGTAGCATGGAACGTGTCTCAAAAGAAAGTTTCTTAGAATGTCACAGACAAAATAGTATTATTCAGATAATTCAGGGAGAAAATAGCTGTTTCACATTAGTGCTGAAAGGAATTCAGTGCAAACCATGACCTAAATGAATATTTCTGCCTGTTACCTAAAGGCCTGTCCTCTAGCATTTCCCTTCTGCAGCCCACTGAAGTTAAAAGGAGAGCTTGCATGAGGGTTTTTGCCTGAGGTAGGATGGTAGAATGTTATGCTGTGCCTGGCAGTGTGATTTTGAAACATTTGCTAACAGGCAGAGGTCTCTGAGAGCAGACATGAGACTGACAGGTGGGATTTAATAGCAGAGATTTTGTGCAGCTGCCAAAAAATCACAACCCAGATGCTGGAGCTGAACACATGCTGCCTGATAGGAATGATGTTCTGGGTAAAAGAGGAAGCCAGCAAGTGTCTGTCAAACACTGATTCTGAGTCCAGCACTGCCTTGCCTTTGTCCTTTTCACAGCACTGTCTGTGCATCAATAACTGGCTGGGCCTGGAGGTGTACTGCATTTTTTCATTATGCTGCACGCAGAAAGTGCCTCACCAGAGGCAAATTCCCTAGTTACCATCTGTTTCTCTTCTCTCTCTCTGTTTCTTCTTGGCATGAGCTATCTTTTCTGACCTCCTTATTCCCCTCACACATTCATTCTGAAAGGTACATTTTTATTGTTACTCCTCAGGGACCATAGTCTTCCCAAGACATTGATCTTCCTTACTTTTTTCTTTATCCCTGCTCTGTTGGAGGTCAGTTCCCTCTCTGAAAGCACCAGCAAAGAGAGAGCAAGCATGCATGCATTGAAACAAAGAAAAGCACAGCCCCAGACCAGTCATCTTTTACCCTATCACAGCCACCCTGATCAGGAGGTAACCAGGACTAGCACTGAATCCAGGCTTTAGGAGCCTCCACAGACTGACTGGTGAGTGACATGCTCCCACACTCTAGAATGAAAGATCTGGGCAAAGCCAGCAGGCTGCAAACCAGGCCAAGCTCTTCACCCTTTCTGCCCAAAGGAGGAATTTCCTAAAAATACATGTCCTGACATACCACTGAGCCACATGGCACAGTGAGTGCAATCCTATTTTCAGCCTGCTCTGCAGGGTGACATAGCTAGTTACACCTCCTTCCAAAAATGGCACATCAGCAGCTCAGCAATTGCTTGTGGACCATCAGCACATGTGGGACAGTGCTCTCCACTGGAAGGGCAGTCCAGGAGCTGATTGCAGCTCATTGTATGTAAGGCTGTGGTGGCAGGGAGCATCCCCAGTCATGCAGAAGGAAATCAGGACAGTTGCCTTCTGCCTGTCAGTGCAACAGGAGTACCCTGCAATCTCACACAGGTGGGTTACGGGCTGGGCTGGAGAGAACCACCAAAACTAATTCTAATCTGACCCAAAGAGAAGGCTCACCTGATGGATATGATGCCTGTCCAGCACATACCTTTTGCATCTCTACCAAGGACAACAGTAGAGCAACATTTGGTTTTTGGAGATGATTGGTAGTCTCCTTCCAAACCATGGCTGGTTAGCAAATTCTGTTTTCCCAACTCTGAAGCTTATTGCAGAATCCCAAGAATGTTTCTGTGCTTCAGATATCCCAAAATAACTGCTCTAAGCTCTCCTTGGGGAAAAGCAATCCTCAGAGCAGCCTCTTAACTCAAATTTTTGTGGTGAAGCAGCTGAGCTTGAGGGAGAGAACTTGGCTTTGCCTCTAGTCACTGGCTCCCCGAGGAGAAATGAGCATTTTGGATGTTCACATTAATAAGATTGTGTGTCAGCTCACTCACTGTCCAAGGAATTGCAAACACTTTGTTCTCCTCATTTGTTTGCTGCAGAAACAGCCCTCCCCCACTGCCATCCTCTCAGAAAATCCATTAGTTAGCTGGCAGCTTCTGTAGCCCAGCCATCGGAGCAAATCCCTGGCAGTGCAGCAGGATCAGGGCTCCTGAGCACCAGTTCGGAGCTGACTGAGTTGTTTTGCTGGTTTGTTGCCCGTTCTCTTCCTCTGCAGTTACCAGGCTTCCTTCCTCCATCCAGAGGAGACAGTGAAGCCATCACAAACAAGGTGATAAGTGATTCCCTGACACCGAAGCCATCACTTAGACATTCTGAGTGGCCATTTCCTCTCCCGGGGGAACTGCGTAGTTCCCGTAGCAGCAAGAGGCAGGGCCTGCTGGGGCATTTGGGGTCGCTGGAAGTAGCAAATCTGATCCAGTGCACAGTGCAGATTTCAGTCCATTAGCAGGAGGGCTGGTGCTCTGCTTCTCAGAGGTGGATTGTCTCCATTTCCAGGGAATCTGTAGTTCCTGTTTATCTGTGCCAATCACTTGCTTTCCTCTGTTACAGTAAGTTATTCTTCATGTCCCTGAGGTGCTCATTATCACATTATTCAGGCTCTGTTTATATGACTTTAGAAACCACAGTAAAATCCTGCGAGACAGAACTCCCCAGCTCTTCTCTGATCTTTTCTGCAAAGTGTGTGTAACACCTTACAAGAGAAGAACTCAATACATTTCTTAAACCCATTGAGATCCTGGGGTGGTTCAGTCATCTCTGGAGAGTAAAACTTGCATCCAGATCTAAAGAGGTCATTATCTGCGGCCTGATAACCTGCAGCAGATGCTTCTCAACTGAGTTCCAACTTGATCTTCCCAGGTGATTACTAGCTTTAGTTACGATTTCCTGTACACAGACCTCAAGATACCACTGCAGTTTTACTAAGCAGTATTGTGCTCCTGTCATGCTTTGCTCCAAGATCAAATTAAAGCTTAGAAATTGTAGTAGTCAGGTTGGTCTGCAGCTGAACTCATAAATGGTATTTCAGAAAGTGCTCAGGGAACTGTCAGAAGGGAGGAGTGGAATGACAATCTCCGTTATACTTCAACCTTCAAAAACTATTTTTCATAAACAAGGAAACCGGTTATAATTAGTTTAAATTCTGTGCTATTTAGGCTGCTTGTTATCACAGGACAGGACAGAGTCATAGGCTGTAGTAATACAGTAAATAACATAGTGTGTAGCACAATAGCAGAGTGCGCTGCCTTTTGGTACATAAAACACAGCTGCACAAACAGGGGCGTGGGAACTAGCAAGACTTCCAGGTTTTCAGCAAGCTGTCCCCATACACACCAAGCTGGCCACAGTCAAGAGAAGGAAGCAGAAGTCCCTTCTTGCCAAACAAATGGGATACATGAAATCACAGCTCTCCAGTGTTGCTGGAGCTTCCATTTACACCAATGTTATGTGCAGTATTTATCAAATTTTCACCTTCTCAAGGAGTTTCTTCATTCATTCTCTTTCGAGCATGTAACAGTAACTGCAAACTGTAATTCAGCAAAATCTCTTTGTACGTGGAGGTTCATGATTTAGGAGAGATTCTGTGTTAAGAGACGATAAGGAAACATACTCCTTGCAGGATCAGAGGCACTGGAGCAGAATCTGGAGGTGGTGGCTGGACCACAGCAGTGTGTTCCTGCCCAGCTCACTATGTTTCCCAGCAGCTCCGCTAAGCTTAGTGCTCAGCTGCACTACTGCATGGGGAGGCTCCGGCTGGAGTTGTGTGGAGGATATCATTAATCACATGCTATCCCAGAGACTGCCAGTAGTGGAAAACTAGGCAAATTAAGATATTTTAAATACCTCAGCTCTCCTTTCAGAAGACATCTGCTGTAATCTACATTGGCATGCTGTGTGCTTCTGTCAGCGTGTCTTCGCTGCCCTGTGCCCCTCCTCAGTGCCATACCAAATGTAACACTTGCTCTGGCCATAAGTTCTGTGGGACTGAGGCTCAGAGACCCTCGGCAGAGCTGAAGCTATTGTCTGTGAGAACCTGTTCATGACTCATACATTTAGACAAGATGTACTCTGTATGCAGAGGGGAAGATAACATGCATGGGAAATGTGCGTATCAGCCCCTCCTTTGTTTCAAAGCACTGCGTTAAACACTGGGGAAAGATCCAGCATTGGCACTGGAGAGATACCTAAGAAAACAGAAACTTCCTATTCCTCAACCACAGCACACTGTGGACACTCAGATTAATTAGGTGTCCAGTTCTTAAGTCTAGACATTCCCCAGGTATCTGCAGCAACATCTTGTTAGGTGCAACAAAACATAGGCACCTGCTTACTGTCAAAATAAAGGCAGAGTTTTTATACCCCTGCGGCAGTGAGGGTGCTTAACAGCTGCCCTGCCGCTTACAAACATTTGCTAGAAGTTAGCATGTACTTCCTGGGCACAAAAGAGGCAAGTTCTCAACCTCCTTAGCCTGAGAACACTTAAACCCAGGACTTCTGCTTCCCAAAGCTGGTCCCTTGACTCTGTCCCTGCTGTCGGAATTGTTCCTGAGTAATGACAAATTATTCAATGTGAAATGTATTAGCAACCAATGGAGCACAGCTACTGCCTTCTAGTCGAGTGCTTTAGCCAGCAGGTTACCTGCTGCTGTTCTACATCCTGCATGTGTGTTACATGCCTTTTCTCTCTTTGCTGATGGTTATCAGTTTCAATTCTGCACAGATTTTGAAATACTTGGATATATTTAGGCCAAATCTCACTAATTTCAACAAGGCTGTCTGCCAGGGGAGCTGGTACAATGCACAGCAGAATTGAGACCTTATGTTATAAATTATGTGTTCTAAATTGTTATTTATGATTAGTTTGGGACCTTCTTTTGGTACATATTTTTACAGACAACACCGTGAGCCTGAGTTGTAGTTGAATCTCCTGTGTTCTCTATTGCAACATCACTGTGGCAACTGCTAAGATCAGGGCTGGGAGAAATCTTTCCTTCCCTAGGAAAAGAGACTGTGAAACATATACTGGATTTAGTTACTCTCAGATATGTGGTTGAGGCATCCTGTTAGGTTTCCTTGCTTCCTGCTTCATCTCCACGTAGGTCTCTGCAAAGGAAGAACTGTCTAGAGAATATTCAGCATGCAGCAAACGATTCTGCTTTGCATGAAGCTTAAGTGACGACAATCCAACAAGGCAGAAAAACTCTTCATTCTCCCTAGGCTGGTATGAGCCTCCCTGTGAAGAGATCAGCCTCCTGGTTTGAAATGCTGCCTTAGGGTTTGCTTTTTATGTCAATAAATGTTTTATCACATTTAAGCTTCAAACACTGTGGAAACATCCCTGCTAACATTTGATGAACTCAAATAGAGACAGCAAGCCTGGGCAGAGGGCAGTGTGCGGCACAGCACAATGCTTCCCTTCTGCGGGGCAGGGAGTGCCTTGGCCTCACAGGGGGCCTGGGCGACATGCTGCCTTTGCAATTACTCACCGCCTTGGAAAACACATTGGCAAGCTAAGGGAGAGGATGTCCCTCTCATCAGGACTTCACCACTTTTGGTCTTTTCTTTGTTTCACTTTTTCTTGTCTCCCTGCAAGTGCTACCTTGCTGTGATTGATAAAGTATATCCATGTCCCCAGGTCTCTGGTGGGCTTAAGTTGTCATACTCATGTAGTCTGTCTCTCCTGACACCTCCTCGCAGTCTCATTTCTTCCCTTCCCTCACACTCCTCTGTAGCACACGAAAAGGTTGCAGTGAAGTTTAAACAGCAAAGGCTATGCTGCCTTTTGGTGTCTGCAGTGCTGGAGCTGAATCTCCAGGCTGAGCCTGCTGAGTTAAAACCCACAGGCAGTGCACAAGTACTACAAATTGTGATGCAAATTTTTTGCATCAAGTTTTTTGCTTTTCCCAGCACTTGCCAGCTCCCACCCCCACCGGTGCTGTTCCTTCGTTTCTCCTTTCCACATTCTGTGTTTTGCAGTGGCCCAGCCTGCCTTCCCTCTCCTCCCTTCTCCTTCCCCTCCTCTGCTTTATCAAATGCAGCACTTTAGCGTCACTGACTGACAGGGGATGCAGCAGCTTGGGCAGAGGAGATGGAGGGGGGGAAGGAAGAGGGGGAAAAGCTGCTCTCAACAAAGGAGGCAGAAAAACACTGAAAGACGCTTTCTCCCAGAAGTGAATCCCAGTCGTCCTTTGTTAGGGCAACAAATGAAGATGCAGTCTCTCTCAGTTTAATGAGAGGACCCTGATTGCTCCCTCTACTCCTACAGTGTCTTTTCAGAAAACAGAGCTCGAATGTATAGCTCAGGTTCACCACAACCTGGACTGAATCAGCAAAATGGGTGATTAGCTACCCCCATGCTGCCACGCACTGTGTGGGTAAGTGACAGTGCAACAAGAACTCACTTCACTGCTCACAGCTAAAAAAACATCCTGGCTCTTCAGAGATGCAAAGATTGTGAATGCAGGGGGAAATGAAGGGGGAAAAAATCACAGAGCAATTGGCTACTTACATGTCTTTCATTATTCTAGGAGACCTAGGATTTCCAGGGTTAATCTTTGCCTTTTTCCAAAAGGACACTGATATTTCATGGTTTATGCAACAGATTCTGCTTACAACTTATTCTGATTGCCAAATAATTACAGAAGCCTGTGTTGCCCTGTAGCAGTGCGGATTTTTCTGTTCCGTGAGACTGTTATCACCAAATGCCAAATGCATCTTGAAAGGCTTTTTGTAGGGTTTTGCTGAATAAGCACACTTCTGAATGATCACTTTTCTGCAGCATGCCCTGCTTTTGCCAGCTGCTGATTACCCTCCTACTAACCACAAGTGACTTGTCCACATTACAGATTGGAGTAGACAGTAAGGATACTGCATTTACCTTGAAATTAATTAAATAATGCACTTAAGGAAGCCCAGCAGCAAAGTCTGATTCATTCTGAAAACTTCTTGGGGTATTCAGACTATAGTAGGCAGAAATGCTCTGTTAAATAGAGACAAGCATTAGAGACAACCTCACTTTGGAATTAGAGTCTCATGCAAAGACAGTGATAATTTGCATTTAATGTGATTATTAAAATCTGTTTGTAAAGGACAGAGTCTAGTCCGCCTATACAAATTCGCCAAAAAATGAGATGACCTTGCAAATACAACAAAAAGCAATCTTCCAGGAATGAAATGAATTGTTCTTCTGGACATCTTTTTCCAATACAAGCCCTAAAGGAAACAAGCTAAGCTGTGCCACCTATTTGGAAGGAGACAACTCCCTGCAGCTCATCAGGTGTTTGAACTAAACATTTGCAAAGGAAGTTTTGATTTTCATTACTAAAAATAAACTCCAGCTTGTACGTGAGGCTTATTTTGTAGTCTTCCTGCACTATTTTCTCGGAATTTTTAGAGCTAATATTTGAGGAGCTTTTGTCAAACTCGAAGGAAATAAAGGCACAAGTAGAAATTTCACGACCTTCTAAAAGTGGGACTTCAAGTGTAGCTTATGCTGTTTCTTTATTAGTGAAAATTGAAAATAAGTCACTTTTTTTCTCATCTAACTTAAACTGAAATATGGCTCTCCTATTCTAAAACAAAAATAGCCTCACTCAAGTATCAGTTACTAAGTATCACATCACTGAAGGCAAGGGAGTCCAGTCCAGTGTCACCATAGAAGTGGTTTAGGTTTTGTTTGTTTTGCATGCAGACGAGGTCAAATATGCCTTTGAAAAAGCTTCCCATAGGCACCCTCTATTCCATAAATCAAAAGCCATCAATTCAGGAGTCCAGCTGTCAGCATAAGGCACACTAAATCAGCACACCAGATTCGCTGTCCCCTCTCAGCCTTCGCACCCTGCTAGACTTGTCCTGGTCCTGCTGTGCCGCAGCCCTTCACCTCAGCTGAGCTTCTGCCAGAGCTCTCAGTTCTCAGTCTTTTACAGCCTGGCTTGTACTCTGCCCTCACCGTTCTGCCTCTGCTTACAACACCCGAGGTACATCTTCAGACCTTAAGAAGAAATCAAATTTATTTGTGGAGGTTACCCCCAGACCTTCTCGAGTGAGTGAGTGAGTGAGTGAGTGAGTGAGTGAGTGAGTGAGTGAATTCACAGCCCAGCACTGTGCAGCTGCGTTGGTGCAAGCAGGACATGAAATGCCTGTGTGTGGCTGACATGGGGCTGGGCTGCCCACAGGAGTTTGAAGGAAAAATTATTCCCACTCACCTTTTGAGTTGGTTTGGGATTTTTTTTTTTCTATTTATAGTTTGCTTGGGTTTAAAAATAAGCCTGTCCTCATTGCTCCTTAGAGTCTGACTCAGTACCAACACCACTGACAGAGAGGGCCATACTTAGAGGTACTTGTCATCTTCGGGAGGAAAATCACTGGGCAAAACCAGAAGTGCCAGTGCTAGCCAGGAGGTGGCAGAGGAGTCAGGCTACTTTGTACACCAGTTTCTGCATTGTTTTGGCAAAAAGACAAATAGAAACTGAGGAAAAACAACAAAACCCAGTCCCACCCTCCATCTTCAGGAATAAGAGGATGAAACCCTTAATCACATTCCTGCTTTATTTATACTAATTGCTCATCTTCCTGAGATCTGACTTTATGAAATTATGCATGCACACCAAGCAGATGAGTTTCCATAGAAACTCAGGAGCTGAACTTTCATTAGAAAAATCTTTAAAAAAAATCTTCCAGATAAAAATGCAAATTGCCTGTCAGTGGGTGGCTTTCTGAATTTAGGTATCATTTTTTTCCTTTGCACTGTAGGCAGATTCCAACTGGACCTACATAGCAACAACATGCAGGCATTGTTTATAGCAAGCCAGACTCCATGGGGAAATGAGAAATTCAGTAGCAAGGAGAAGCTCTCAAGTGCAAATACCTCAGAGAAACAAAAACTCAAGTGCTCAGTGCTGCGTCTTTCTGAGGCTTGAGGTTTGTGCAGCCTCCAGTTCTCAAAATGCTTGTGGTTTGCAAGGAGCAGTGTGGCGAGGAGGGGGGAGAGGAAATGCAAAGCCAGAAACTCTTCTGCACACAGAATTAATGATGTTCAACCTGTCCTTTAAACATCAGCAGCATATTTGTGCCACTTCAGTTAAGCCTCGCTAAAAGGCTGACACCATCTGTCACAGCTCACTCTGGGCAAAGGAGTAGGTCTCTGTGCTGGGGCTGGGGAGCCTTGACAGACCTGGGTTGGCCAAACCCCAGCCTCCACTTGGGCTGAGGCCTGGAACCCAGTGTTGTGTGCCCACACTGCATGAAGGCCAGGCATGTGTGCAGGAAGAGGACATGGGGCTGTTCCTCATCAGAAGGGGGAAGCAGGATGGTGGCGTGCCTGGGAAGGGCCACGGGTCTGGGCAGCATTTGGCACCAGCCAGATGCCAGTCGTGCATGTAAGCAAGGGGGAGGTGAAAATCTCAAACTCCTTCAGCAAATGTTTCCTCCAAAAACATAGCAGTTTTTCACTTGTGCAGTATATTGCAGCATCAACAGGAGGCCTTCCCCTGGCTTTGGGGAGCCTAGAATAGCTCTCTCTGAGGGTTCACAGATGTTTTCTCAGCTAAACTGGCAAGCTTGAAAGCACTGAATACCAAAGAGAAAATTTTCACGTGAGCTGCTCTTCCTGGTGGGCATCTGCCCTCGGTGGGCACAGCAGCTGGGTGTGCAGAGCACAGTGCTCCTCTTGGGCCTCGAGCACAGGCACAGCAAACACTGGGAAGCCATGGCAGGGAAGCCACACCAGGCTCTGGTTCTTGACCAGCAAGGATGCTGGGGCATGCAAGGGAGCTGTGCTGCACGAGCAGTTTACGATGAGGTGGATTTCACTGCAGCATTGTTGAGAGGCGCGAGATGTCAGCCGGGCAGGGAATTCCCCTCCTCGTTGGAGAGGGATGACAGGCAGCAGCTGCACGGCCTCGCTGGCCCCTGTGCCTCCAGGGCCAGCAGCCCTCTGAGAGCACTGAGAGGCTCTGCTGCTTAGTGTCAGGCTGAGGACAGCGCTGGATCCCCGGCCACCAGAGAGCACAATCGGCTCTGCTTGGTCAGCACAACAGGAAGAGATTTTAGGAAGAATGGGTTTGTGGTCGAGGACAAACTTGAGCTGAGGTAGCTCCTGTCTATTCTTGGCTCAGCAGCAGATTTGCTATGGCCACACTTCTTGCCCTTTCTATGCCTCATTATCCCTGTCAAGTGGGTGACTCAAATTATAATTGCACAAATTCCTCCCAGTCTGTCATTACATGCCTGCAGTCATCTCCAGGCAGCTACCTCCAGGGGAACCAGCCTCTCCCACCAGGGAACCTCTGTGCCACCTATGCCTGCTCCCAAAGGGGTTGTAAGATTAGACCCTGTTACCTTGTTGTTTTACTTACATAGAGAGGAACCTAAAGAAAAAACACCTCTGTATCTCTAAATGACCAGGTTTGATACTGAGTTGATTATTCAGGTCAAGGGTATGGACAAAAAAGAGGCAGCAAAGCTTTTCATAGCACTGCCAATATTTGATTAAATGAGTGTTTCCTAATTTTTCTCTCAGGGAAATTAATGTATTTCTGTAGGTATTAGTACTATCACTGACCTTAAGGATGCTGATGCATCCCTTTTGTAAAAGCAAACAAAACAAAACAGAGGAAAAATCTTCACTATTTCTAAAAGTATCACCATTCTTTCATCAGAAATTTACTTGGGCTCTAGTTATGAGAGACTTCCGGTTTCTTACATCTTTTCATATCCACTAAAGGCAATTAGACGTATTAAAGATTAAGCTAATGCTTTTCTTTATATATATGCATCCACCTACTACATTGTCCCAGGAAAAGCATGAAGTCAGGAATTCATCTCACTTGCCAGCATTTCCATGGGTGAGTGCGGGCAGAGGCCATGCAGAGCTTGGCAGGTGACATGGCAGTTCTGGCTGCTTCTTCCAGAGGCCACACTTGAATGGAGCTGGTGGAAGGTTCATCCTGGTGTTTGCACCTTCAGGAGGAAGCAGAGAAATGCAACGAATATGCTGTGGCCTGCAAAGCCCATATGACCATCTGGGCTCGGTGTGGTTGACTACTGTGTAATTAACAGGGAGCCTGGCTCATTAGGTGCTTTGTGGGTTCAGACACATCCATGAGAGCCCTATAGGAACACATGTTCTTCCTAACACTTCTTTCATCCTCCTCCTCCTGTTCCTTCCAGATGGTTACACCCACTTGTGTCTTTTCTTACCCTAAGGACAGCTTTTTAAACAAGGTTCCTCCATCCTTCTCTTCCCCCACACTGCTTTAGGATCTACATTGAAGTGCAGGAGGACAGAGTTTTTACATCCCATGCTGTTGCATACAGCCTGCCTGTGGAAGGCTGGAAGGAGACCACATCCCTCTGCCCCTTGTTTGTTGAGAAGAAAGATCTCAGTGTGGTCGGAATGTAGGAGATGAAAGACTTTACCTCAGCCTCAGCTGGGTGTTGCAGATGTGCAGGAATGAATTCAGATACTGGCTGTAGTCAAACCTGTGTATGTTTTCTGTGCAAGGAGAGGGGGATGCTTAAAGGGCCTGTAGCCTTTCTTCTGTGTAGCACCAGTAAATGCTCTCCCAGTAACACACAGCAGGAGCACTTGCAGAGCTGAATCTGAATCTGCTTTAAAAAAAAAAAAGTTATTTTCACAATTACTTTTTGAATTGTGCATCACTATCAAAAAACACAGAACTTAACAACGGATCACTTTTATTCTTCAGAAATAGGTGGAGATGCCCCCTGCATGGGACTCCTGTGCCTGCACTCATAGGGCAGCTTGGTGGGAGCTTGGGATGCTCCGTTTCTTCTTCCCTTCTGCACTGTTGTTAACTGCTCTTCACTTGTTTGTTGACAGGGCCTGGTGCTGAGCAAACTTGGGCGGAGGGAACTGGCCCAGAAAGTCCTCAGAGATGCCATCAGGATCCAGACCACCAGTCACATTGCCTGGAACAGCCTCGGAGAGGTCTTGCAAGCTCAGGGAAAAAACGAAGCAGCCATGGAATGTTTCCTTACTGCCCTGGACCTTGAATCCAGCAGTCCTGTCATTCCATTCACCGTCATACCCAGGGAGCTCTGAAACTTTTCCCTGCAGCTGAGCACTTTGATTGCGTGGACAGACACCAAAACCAAGCAGATAAACAAAGAAAAAGCCCAACAGAAAAGTGCCATTGTAACCTACAACTGGGCTAAGTAATTCCAGGACGGGGCTCAGGCCTACAGGCTTAGCATAGACGAGCCAAACTGTAGAAGAATTTGCAACACGCAGAAACAGAGAATGCCTTTTTTCTTCACAGGTGCCTGGGTAACCTCCTGTTCAAGTTAATAGTAAGGCTTATTTCAAAGTGTTGGTTCAAGGTGACTGTAGAAAGATCATGCTAGGGTACAGCTATTCAAAGCACTTGCACCTTTCAGTGTTCATTGGAGATAAAACCCCCAAGCCCTGAATTAAAGCCCAGACCTCCTCTAAATAGGAGTAAATTCACCAACTAACTTGACCAAGTTGTGTTTAAGTATGTGGCTGTCTCCCCACAGATCTGACAGGACAAGAATGACAATTGCACCAAATAGACATGCAATATATGCTGTTTACAAAATTATTTCATCTATTTTGATAATCCTTTTTCCTGCCTTGCTTTTATATACTGTATATGCGCACTATATTTAGTGTAGCACTTGCCTAGACCAATTTAAATTAAAAATACTTTTTTAAAAATAAAGCTGCTATTGCAGTATAATTCACAAAAGCAGAAAGACCAAAGACCAAATCAATTCACACTTGAACTAGTATTTAAAACACATAAATATATCCACTTACATATTTATTGAAAGGCCTTACATGAAGTAACTAATTATGAGCTCTGAGCTTCATTCTTATTAATCACCTATTGCATCAGTTTAGTGAGTAATATAGTGTTTATCAGTATATAGTGACTGAACTCTGTGCTCTACTGCATTGCCGTTCCTGGCACAAAACATTTTCATATTCATCTTTTGATGATGCAGAAGAAGGCAGAGGTCTTCTGAGGGAAGATGTGTTGAAGGCAGTATGTGTGTATATGAATTGCTTCTTCCTTAAAACTAAATCTTTATATTATCCATAGAAATTTCACATTTAAGGTTACAGAGTTGAGTCTTCAGTGGAACCATTTTGCATCTCCTATCAGATGTAATAGTGAGAAGCTTCTGATCCACACAGCCTCCCCATGGCTGGCATGGCCCCTGCTGAGCTGCTCCATAGCTCTGCATGACCTCCCCAGGGCCTTGGCAGTGAGGTGGAGCTGGACCATGCTGTCACACAAGAGCCAGCCCTGTCTAGACCAGTCCCAAGGTAAAGATGATGCAGAAATTTGCTGCACGTTACTACAAGTAAAAAAAAAAAAAAAAGGTTGGGGCTTTGCGCCCATCTTTGTCCAAAGAAGATTTGTGGTTATTTCATAAGTAAGTTTGCACTAAAGCACACTTTGTACTATAATTCTGCCCAGTATTGTGATCCACAACTAGTTCACTCTGGAAATAATAATATCCTCAGGCAGTAAATAAAATGGAGTTGTTTATTACAGAGCCTGGGGCTCTGGCAGCAGACTTGAAGTCAGCGTTGTTTACAGTTATTTGGGTATCTGCAGGCTGATGGAGAGCTGGGCCCTTGTGCCGCTCCCAGCCCACACCATCGGAGGACTCCCAGCCTTCCCTCAAGATGCCTGCACCGAGGGAAGCACACTGCTCTCAGGTTCCTTGCAGCAGCCTGGTGCACTCCCAGGCCAATATTTTTATTTTTTTCCCCTTAAATGATACAGATGCAATAGCCTAACTTATCTATTCACTGAGGGATTCCAGATCTGATCTAGGCTGATTTCTCTCCAGGTGGAAGCAGCTCAGCCATGAAAGGTGCTCAGCCCACGAGTTCTCTGGCTTTCCAGTGCCACTCAGGCACCCAAACGGACTTTTTTAGGCCAGGGGCAGGTTTCCAAGGAGACGGTGTTCCCCGGCCACATTTCTTGTTTGCAATAGCACCAGCAGCAGAGGAAGGAGTAGGTGTTAAAGTACCAGAATTAAAGGAGTTTCATGAAGACAAAAAGATGCAGCCAAGACACGTTTTGCTGTGAAGGATGCTATGAAGTCNGGGAGAGATGCTGTTGTTGACATAGTATGTAAATTGTTAGCCAGGTGTTTTAAACCCAGTTCCGCAGTCAGATGCAATCTGACAATAGACTTAAGCAGAGATATATAGATAGATAGATACCGTATTCTGGTGTTTGTTCTGCTCCACAGTTTCCAGGGTGGGAGCGAACCTTCCATGTAAGACAAAACAAGAGTCCGTGTGGTCGCCCGTCACTGCTCCGTAGTGTGATGTGTATTTGCAAAGCACTGCCATAGCAACTTCTGTGTACTGGGCAGCTCTTTGAGTACAACCTGCACATCCACCTCTGCGACCAAGGAGCTGCTTTAAGGGGTCTGTAACGTAGCTGGTCTGTGACCTGGCAGGAGGTGCCTGTTTCCCAGCAGCAGCTGAAAAGCAAACACTCACAGATTTGTTTGCTTCTGCACGCGTAGCTTGTAAACAGCCACCAGCCCATCACGTTTGCTGCCATCAGGCAAACTTCATCTTGATGATAATCAGACTTGCCACAGCACCCGTCTTCCTGGAAGAGGGGCAAACAGTCATGAATACTTTGAGTGCATCAACAAGTCAGATGTTGCCAGGGTGGTCCCATCTTGTGTGTATCAATGAGTGTTGCTGGCATTGGAATCTCAGTCCTAAGAGCCTCTGCTCCATGTGTGGCAGGGAAGATGTATGAGTAAAGGCCATCATCAACAGGAATCAGAGGGGTTTGGTACCCTCTACCAGCTCACCACACCACAGCCCCCACAACAATTGCAGACAAAGTACTTTGCATGCATACTGGACTCAGTCCTGAGATTTTTCTGCATGCTTCCCAGAGGATGCAAAGTACCTCTTGGCTGGAAAGGTATTGTGTTGGCTTGAAATGCTCTGTACAACGCAGGAGAGAAAGTGGTGGTTGCAGACTTAAAAGTACTTTGGGGGTAAATCCTCCAGCTATATTTGTTAATCATGCTCACCGAAGCAGGAGTCTTCCCAAACTTACATGCTACCTCTCTCACTCAGCATGAATTTTGTTCACGCTTCCAGATACAGAAAAACAAAGACAACTGCTTCACACAAGCCTATGTATTGTAGTATTTATTTAGATGGCGATGTTGATAAATCTGATAGACTTACTTCCCTGAGTTCAGTAATATGCGTAATATGCCTGGCATGCTTAGTGCTCAGGGTTTGAGATTTAAGCACACAAGATTTGCATCCCATCTCCCATATGATTATTACAGATCATAAGTAATGGAAGTTTGGGGAGCAATAACTTTGGGGAACCAATTCTGCAAGTTTTAGCACTGCCTTGAGTCTTAATAGAGTTTTCTCATTCATTAGCTTTGAAAGAGGAAGATAAAAAGCCCACATCATTGCCTAAAGTATCACGTTCCTCTTGTTCTACCACAAGGTTCTTTCTATTTTTTTTTGGCAGAGTGCATGCAAAAAGAAAAAATAATTACCTTCTATTTTCCTGTTGTGCAGTAAAGGAGTAGTATGTGCCGTTGCCTTTGACCAACAAGGAGGATTGTATATTGTAACAATAATGACTCTGCCTGCCTCCAGGATAACAGAAGGAGAAGCCCAACAGGCCAGGGAACAGCTCCCCTCCCTGCCTTATCCCGTGTAAAGTGTCATTAGCGCCACTGGAGCAGTTGGTTAGGAGCATTCCCCCAGCTGAGGGTCTGCCCACCCGTGTGCTCATTCCGTGCGGGGAGCACAGCGGAGCTGCAGACTCCTGCGCCACGCAAGGACCTCGGCCGTTTCTATTGGTAACAGTTCGTGCTACTGATTATCACAGTGCTTCACAAGTGCTAATTATCTTTTCTTGGTAATGACTAATAAATCCAAATGGAGAACAGTCCTGGAGGGTGTTTACTTTAAAATTCACTGGCTGAGTACCAAAGCAGGCACAGCACTGGCTGCTGCAGTTTGAATTACAGTTATTTTGTCCAAAAAATGTTCCATTTTCAGAGAGTCTTGGTAAAGAATGAGTTTGACTAGTTTGTATTTCTTTTTAATGACAGCAGAGTGGGAAACAATCCTTTTTAGTGAAAAGGCATCGTTGCCATTATCTTTATTCAGCCAAACCAACAGAGATTTGATAGTTGCCGTTCAGCCTACAAGAGGATGGCTTCCCAAGGCAACTGTGCTGCAGCAATAATTCCCTCTGACTCAATTGTATTACAGGCATATTTGACAATTATGCAATGGGCATGTGGAGCTGAGATGCCTCTCCCTCCTTATTTGGCTAAGAGGAGCTGCTTTGTGCCCAAAGGGACAGCTGTGGCACCCATCTGGGTGCCCGTCAGCGCTGCTCTGGCGCCTGCCACCTGCAGGGCGGCTGCTGCCACCAGCCCAGTGGTGAGTCTTGTTCGCCAACACCCTGTCACTTGTGCTGGTTCAATGACCCTCAGACTGCTCCCTGAGCCTGGCTCCAAGGGATTGTTTCCTTACTGCTGAGTTGTTGTTCAGTGCTGCAAGATATCAGTGTATGATCGGATAGAAGGTTGTTTTCCCAGAAGTGAAAAGCTGAGTCGTCCATCAGTCAGTGATGCTGGCACAAAGGGAGGTAACCACTGACCCAGCAGCTGCCAAGATGGTTCCTCCAACTTTGCTTCTAATGAACTGGCTTGTGCCTTCAGCTCCAGCAAACCAAGGCAGGTTCCCAAGTGACTGGATACTAAAAGATCCAGCTCATTTTCCCACAGAAACACATGCCAGTCAGTGGCTTAAACCACCGATGGGGATGCAACGCTGCACCATTGCATAGCTGCCCATGATGATACAAGTAAAGAACCTCCCTGAGCCAGTGCACAGAGAGGTGCTCAGCTTTTGCACATCCAGGCATGTCCTACATGCCACTCTGATACTCTTGTCACAGGTGTCAGAATCAGTTTTCCATGTAACTTACCTTTTTTGTCATTGTAAGGTATTTCCATCAAATTTAATAAAATTGACCCTGTGGAAAGCAAAAAATGCTCCTTATATTTCCTGCTAATTTCAGGACTTTTAATGTATTCATGCCACGGATACTTCAAGCATTATGAAATGTCCAGTTGTTATATTAACTGGAACCCACTGTGCATAGGAGTTACCAGTTGCAAAGGGTATTTTGGCCTACACCCTTTAGTTCATGGGAAAAACGAGAGTGAGTATGCAAGCAGCATGCCTTCAGAGAGGAACAGAGCCAGGAAAATGGAGCAATGTAGCTTCAGATGTTTGGATTTGTGGAGATTTAAGTGAGCATCGTGCTTTTCTTGTGCTTCATCCAGTAAAAATAAATAAAGGTAGTGTGAGAAACTCTAACATTGAGGTAATATGCAAATACTATCGCTGTCAAGTTTAGGGACTCACCTTACTTTGGCCACAGTGCCATTAACCATCTTTTTGCTACAAACAGTTACTCCTGTGGTTGTTTGGAAATAAAATGTCTCCATTTAAGAGCTTCCAGAGCATTCTGTGCATTTACACATTAATCTTTTGGGCAGGTTTCAAGAGGCCCTGCTTAAAAAGTCCGTCCCTTAGTTTCATACTCAAATGAGATTAAGGATGAGGTGTTTGAAGAACATTTCTTCATAACTGTGGCTGTGTTGGTTTATGAGTGTACTCAGCTGCTAACTCAAGCAGAACAAGGTTCCTCTGTGGCAATAACAGATTTAAGTCCTTCAGCTGCTCGTACGGTCTTAAAAATTGAAAATTGAAATGAAAAAAAATACTTGCTCTGACTTTTTCTTCATCTTTCTCCTCATACAGAGAGGGAGCAAAATGCTGGTGTGGGGCAGGGATGGAGCCCTGCTGGAGGCCTGCAACTGAACCCCTGCAAAAGCTGGAGAATTGCATTGTTCAGTCCCCTCTGAGGGAGACCACTCATCTTTGCTGTTATCTAATGCTGGTACATTGCCTGGTACCCTCTCTGCATCACACAGACATTTAATGTTCCCTTTCTGTTGAAATGGGAAGAAAATAAGCCTTTTTGCCCCTCATTTTTTGCTGAAAGGAGCTCCACTTTGAATACAGAATCACTTCTTCCTTTGCAGAGAACCAAGTTGCATTTCAGTGATAATTTTGACACAATACTCTTGAAAGATCATTAAGAATAACTTAAGAAAATTTATTATATATTTTATATAATTTTAAATAATTGATTCATACTTCCATTCTTTCTGCACCACAATGTTCAGATACATAAAGCATATTTCTACTTCATGTGAGGTCCAGATATTTAGCCGGTCCCGATATTTAGCAGTCCTATACACTTCTGAAGGGAAGAGATGAGATGCATCACTGCTTCCCAGATGCTCTCTTCCGTGACAGTCTCTGGCTATCAGGTTTTTGTGGAGTCACCAAAGCACCAGCGTTTACTTTCTCTTCAACCACATCCCTCAGGAAATGTCATGTCCCAGTCAGACGTGCCTGAACCAGTTTTTGCAACAAAGGAAAAATAACCTCCTGCTCTTTAAAGACTGGTGTCAGAGAAAATAGACTTGGGCAACACTGGCTTATTGCGTTGCCATTAGCAGCTACAAGAGCATTTAAGTGAGCTGTGGCTGTCAAGCCAGTTTCCTGTGCTATGTTGTCTCCAAAACAAAGAGCAACTCTCACAGCCAAAACATCCCCGCAGATACACCAGCTGAAGGGCAAGGTTCAAAGGCTTTCTCCGTGCTCCTACTTGAGCAATTGTTAAACAATGGAGGAAAAAAAATCCTTGCAGGTCGTTGCCCTGAGTGTCAGAGCTGCAGCTTTCAGGTCTGATCCCATTTGGAACTGATGTAGCTGCTCTGATCCTCTGGCTAATGGAGGAGGAGAAGCAGGTAGGCAGAACATCTGAATGTTTTAAAGCAAACATGGCAAGCATTGCAACATGCCCTAAAAAAGCAAAAGAGCAATAAAGACAGTAAAACAGGAGATGTTTTCCTTACTGTGGAGATCTCACAGAGGCAAAGGCCAGCTTCACCAGCTTTTCCAACAGAAACATGCGAAAATCTCGGTCTGTCAGAGTAAGAGCAGATGCCAAGCAGCCTCTCACCAGCCTCCTGGCTGCAAAGACCTTTCTGAACCTCAATTCTGCCTCTACCCTGCACCAGAGACCCCAGTCCAGCCAGACAGCACAGGACACAGAGCCCTCCACAGCGTGCTTTGGGCAGATGCCAGTCTTGTGCCTCTTAAACAGCACCATCCTCAAAGAAAACGCTTCATTACATTATGCATGACAAATCAAACATCTTTTTTAATAACGCAGTTGTTTATGATATTGTAATTATGTCTGGAAACCAGGATGTTTGTGAATGAGTCAGCAGTAATTATCCCTGTATTTTGTTGTCCATTGAGAGGGGCTGACACACGCAGTCCAGGTTTGCAGTGCTGGGCTCTGTTTCAAAAGGATGGGAGTTAAGGATATAGCGATTTTCTGGTCAGTGGAGGTTAGAGGTGATTTTGTGCTCAGTGTAAATGGCATTGTCTGGCAGAGACAATTAGCAAATGAAGCACTGCCTCACCAGAGGCTTTGCAGCCTCTGAGTCTCTTCTTCCAGGCTGACAACAAACAGAAATTTGAGATGGTATCTCGGGTTTCCAAAACAGGAAGCTGCTAAATCCAGCAAGAGAGCAATTCATTTCCCACTTATAATGATGCTGCTTTAAAATCTCCTTTGAGGATACTGAAGTGTTTTCCGAAGGGTAGCAAGAGAGGTATTTCATCCCCATTTTTCACCAGATGAAGGACCAACTCTGCCAGGAGTGGAGCTGAGAGAGAGGTGTTTTTCTGTGCAGAACTGGTTGCTTCACTGTGACACTGTGACTGTGTTCCTTTCCGCTGTCTGCCTCCCACCCCTGACTACCCGAGTCACAGCATGGCGCAGCCCTCCTTCAGACCCCTTTTTCTTTCAAGGCCTCTTCTGTGGAGGAGGAGTTAATGGAAGTTTCCACTCACTTGTTATATTAATGCACTATAAATGACTTCTATAAATCATCAGAATGGCCCGCATCAGGCACAGGTTGGTTCAATTGTAAGGTACAGAAATGTACCTTGGACACCAGGTTCCTCTGGACAAGTGGTCCAGGTTTGGCTTTGGAGTAGTGCTGTGCCAAGGGCATAAGTTATCACAGCCAAAGCTTTTACCTTTTTTTTTTCCTTTGTTCTCCCATCATCCCCTCTTGGGTACTTGCACAGTTCTTTCTGTTCAGCTGGCTGAGAAGTAATAAGCTGGAAAAAATTAAAATTATTTCAAGCTACATTCCGAAGAAAAACTTCAGAGATTTTCAACTAAATAAAGAGCTTTAAAAAGCTTCCAATTAAACAAAATATTGTTCTGACAGGACTCCTCAAGCAATATCTTCAGTAATTCAGATTTATATGACCAGAAGTTTTGAGAGAATTGCCAGAAGGGAGAGCATTTTAAAACAAAATTTCAAGATGTTTAATCCTGAAACAATCGACACAGAACATTTAAGCTTTTCTTTTTGTCTTCCACCCAAGAACTTGTTCATCAAAGTTATCTCAAGTTTTATATGTTGCTTCAGTTTTCTGGAACTTTACTTTTTAGCAAATGCCATGCTTACGAGAGTTTAGAAATGTTTTCCAGTTCCACTGTTTGTTCTTCTGTGTGTCTAATGCTGAAGTTCCTGGTGTGAATGTGTTCTTTAGTGCTTCTGCACAGCATTACCAAACACAGCATCCACAGTCCAGCAGGCACAGGTGGTTTCCTGGAGAACAGTACTGACTGCTGAGCAAACATCAGCATGTGCTGCTTTGCACACCTGTGCACACAAGCTAGGATTGGCCCCACTGGAATAGAGACCAGTCCCAAGCAGTTTTGGAAATCACACCTCTGCAATGCCAGCGATGGTGATTAAAATCTGCAGCTGTTTTTTTCTGGATAGAAACTGGTTCTTAAGTAGTCTGGATCCTACTACAAAGCAAATACACTTTTTCATGTAGGACAGCACAGCCAGGTTCTGTGGGTGCAGCACCAGCAGCTTCCCTGTGCTACGGCTGTGGGAGTGAGGCTGAGCACCTCACACAGCCTGAGCACAACCTGCAGGTGGAATTTCATACAGAGACATTTCTGTGCATACCTGCTTCCATCTCACCTCTCTTGGTCACCACCCACTGCTCAACAGCAGCCTACTATGGAAATTTTCAGCTTTGTGTGATCCCCAGAAATTTTCCATGGGATGTCTACACCTGTAAGATTCAGTAACACAAATTTCTGCATAGGATATGACCTTTCCACAAAGGACATGTTTAGGGTCTCGTACTAGTTGGCCACAGACACCCCTGGGATCTGTAGCTCACAGCCTGAAGACTGGGGACTTAGAACTTTTCTCTGAGATTCTATTAAAGCTTCTTAATTAAAAGACCTCTTTGGGGACCTGAATTGAATTGGAAACCATGGTGATCACTTAGGTCAATCACGCACAGAGATGATTACATTTGGGAGAGTGAGGTGGAAGATGGGAATGTGTGCATGTTGAAGAGCTTTAAGGAAAAAAAAAAGAAACCCCCAAACATCTTTAAAAATGAGGAGCATGAATAATTTGCAATAGAACAGTCAGAGGATTTATCATATAGGGCTCACCATTCACTACTGAATGAGACTAACAGCTGTCTGTCTTATTGCTTTGAAAAGTGTCTTCGACTTTTATCTCTCTGAACATTGGATCAATGGATTTGACAATCTGTCCATTTTCTCAAAGCTGCGTATGCACATTTTCACTCATGTTACTAACTGTACCAGGAAAACCAAAATGCTGAGAGCTGCCCTTTCGCCATCCTACATGAGAGAAACATGTTACCAATCTACTACAAAACCAGAAATTTTCATCCTCATCCAGTGGGTCCTGTAACTTCAATATGCAAAACCTAATGTATAAAGAAATGCTCAATAGCCAGCAAGAGTTTTTGTTCAAGAGTTGAATTTCACAGTTATAGTTAGAAACCACCAATTTGTAACCAGATCATGTTGATAAGATTATCAGTTATGTTAGTAAAAACATAACTAAAACAAAGTTATGTCTTGTTTCAACTTACAAATCATTGTACTCTAGCTCCAGGACAATGAAGTTGCTTTCAAAATCAGAGCAGTTTTGGTTTCACTAGAAAGAACTGTTTTAAAATTCACTGGCTTTTTTTACAGAAAGAGACAACATACCTCTCATTGACTTTAGTATCACCTTCCCCCTTTGCTCCTATAGTAGAAAAACCTAAATAGTTACACGGGATGTTCCTCTTGTAAGTCTCCACCAGAAATATGTAACCTTGCTTCACTTGTCTTTGCAAATTAATGTGTTTAAATCAGGACCCTTTATAGACTGGACACCTCAGTTGTTCACAGCCCTTGTGTGAAATGCTTTGTATTGCTCTAGAGAAATCTTACAGCCCCAATACACAGGGTTAACCTCTTGTAACCTCCAGCAATAAACAAGATTGTTCATGTAATTCTTAGGGGACTGAAGGCTGTTGATCCATAATTTATCTTACATTAGCAGTTGCTTACAAGCTGCTTCCTTTTCTAAGGTGGATGTGAAACACCAGAGTACAGAGGTTGCAGGAGTTCGGATCTTCCTCTCTCCATCACGTTGATTCCTCCCCCTGCCACCTTCCAGGTCTCCTGCTTACTCTGCGGGCAGCATCTGCAACACCTTCCACATCCACACTCCTTTCCCTGGCAGCAGCCATTCCATACTGAATCCACGATGTGCAAAGGATAAAGCAGTAGCTGCTGATGTGCAGAAGGGGGAACATTTTTTCTTTTTTTTGTTGTTTTTAATTTTTTTTTTACTTATTTCTTACTCCACAGTTAAGTAACTGCAAGACTCAGCTGTGCTGCCAGCTGGAGCATTTGCATCTTTGGGAGTAACTTGCAGCCCACCTTGATGCTTTTGCAGTCCCAGGGCTTCCAACCTGTGAGGAGGCTGGAGTTTCAGTCAGATTAATATTGCTTGCCAGCTCATTTCAGAATGCCAAGGCTTGTATGATAGGTGTAATTATTCCAAGTAGCCTTGTGCTGGAGCTTTCCCCTCAAGGCCAAAGTTTTATTCTATTTGTATTAATATCACCTAGAAGCTCCCAGTGGAAGTGAGGAATCTTTGTTCTCTACTGACTTAGCCTGCACGGTTATAATTATAGCAGTATAAGATACAAGGATGATGCAGCATGCACACAATGACAGGCCTTCTCACAGCAAAGGCAGAAGCAACTTTGCGCCACAGAAGCAGGATCAAAGCCCAAACCACAATAAGATTTAAGGAGTAACAGATCTGCTCCAATACACATCAGCATCACCACCTGCTTTCATTTCCATAGTATGTCCCTGAAATAAGGCTACAGACTTAAAACCCACTGAACCAAATTTTCCCATGGCCTTCATCCCATAGTCCCATATGTCTGTGCAGTCAGAAACATGATGGCAAGTGAGTCACCCTGAGAGGCATCTGCAACAGCTTCTCCTCACCTACCTCGGAACTCTACCACTGTAGAAGATGGGCCACAGAATGAGTCAGCAGTCAGGTTGCTGAGGTCACTTGAAATTTTCAGTGACTAATCATTCGCTTCTTTTATCACAAAAATACTATGTAAAGCCTCAGTGAAGCTTGGACACTGAAAATATCCACAGGTGCAAGTCTCTGTACACACAGCTTCCTGCAGCCAGGCACTTCTGTGTGGGTTACTCTGAACCCAGCGTGCTATTCCTGAGACATCCTGTTTTTGCTTCTTGTGAAATTACTAGAGTTGCCATGTTCCTGCTAGCAGCCTTCCTGACAGAAACATGTGCATGTTGAGCATTGTTTTTCTAACTGAAGCAGACCTTTTGCCAAAGAGTTTGTCTGATATTTTCCTTCATCTCCATTTGCTGTTGGAAAAATATTTTCCACAGCAGAACGTTAGCCACTGAGCCCGGTGGACAAATCCTGATAAAGGCTATTCAGAGAAGCCTTCCGCTTGCAATTAACATTTGCCCATGGAAACCAAAGCCTTTTATTATTTTCCTTTTCCTCCTCTGAGGGAGTTTAGCCCTGTATTGCCTAGTTTTGCTTTCAAATGTCTTTGAACAGGGGGACACATCCATACTCTTCTGTGCATGGACACAGGTGTGCAGAATGAGACCTCACTTTTTGTTTTCAATAATTAGTATGTTTATAGGAAACCTTTATGCTGTACGGCAATTTTCAAATCTGAAGCATGTTTTCAGACAACACAGAGATATTATTTCAAAATAAAGCAAGGGCATTAATAAACTCAGTACCAGGAAATCCACAAAGGTTAAGTGATTTTCTAGAGAGTAATTCTTTCTCCTAATGAGTTTGCTGCAGACAATGCTCTCTGCAAGCAGGTACTGCGTATGTATCTTTAATTTGTGTGTTTATATAATTCATGGTAACGCAAAACAAATTTCTATGTAAAGTGTCCTAATAGATCAAGTGAGGCTATAATACTCTTCCAGAGCTTGTTCATTACAATATGCCCTGGCACGGAGTCCAGAGGGAGAGGAAGCCATTAAACATTAAGCAAAACAATTGTTGTCATCCTCCAGAGGGACTGGCTTTGTAAATGCTTATGTTAATGCTGTACAAAAGAGTTGAGTATTCTGGTAAAATTAGAATGGTAAAAGAAGGCAAGCACCTTGTCCTCAATTTCGTGAGATACAGTTGGATAGCTAACAATATTTGGATCTTTATCCTAGAAGAGCAGGTCTCATCCTCTCCTAGCCACGGACTGGGCACTCCTAAGAGTTAATTGTTACCAGCAAACAGAAAAGACACAACAAAAAAACCCCTCATGTTTCCAGCGTTTTCTATCCTCAAAGCTGAAACTCTCCCCTGTGTGTGTTTTCAATTTAACTAAAATAGATCGCTGTGTGTAAACAGCCACTCTATCTGCATCATTCATATTTGATGGACTAGTCAGTATAACAGATACTTTTATCCATCCTGTAAGTGATGAGAAACTAGACACTTCAGTGTCTTGTGCTCCTCTCAGTTAACATGAGTGGCAGCAGCTGTTATTCGAGGCTCCCTAACATGTAATGTTTGATGTAGAGACAGGAAAATTGGAGATATATTTAGTGGAATTGGATATAACAAAAGTAACTTCCATGCAAACCCTCCCAGGAGAATATACAGGAAAGCTCTGGACATGTTTGTTAATAGCAACCCAGGCACTGGTGTTCTTGGGCTTTAGAGGCTTTGAAATAACAGTATTCTTAGCAGATTAACAAGTTACTTGCAGGAAAGGTAGGGCATGATTTCAAGATGCCTTGAAATTGGCAGCAAAATGTGAAGGTGCTCCTGAACACCACTGCCAGATACTGTAAAGCACATATCAAGTACCTGATCTTCTGCTTTAAATTATGTTCTGCACATACAACTTTACATGCCTGTAAGAACCATGTAAGTAGACTTTTAAATCCATTGGAAACCAGGAGGAGATATTGCTATTTCCTTCTGCTTGGAAGAGACGAGGGTAGATGATGGTTAACAAGGGAACAAATGTGGCATCCCAGAAACAGCACGAAAAGGAGGGTCATCCTTCTTTGAGCAGATGTGTGAAGGCAGGAACTCCTGGCCCAGCTCACACAAGGGTGTGCTGGTGGCAGCAGTGAAATACCAGAAATTACATTTTAAAATGAAACCAAGCTTCTTTCAGTGCAGGTGGTCAAGCACATGAATGGGTTCCCCAGAGGGACTGTGGGCTGTACACCCTTGGAAACAGACAAAACCCCTCCAGATCAGCAACCTGCTCTGGTTGGAGAAGGGGACAGGACTAGGTGGTTTCCAGACATACCTTCAAATCTCAAATCTCTCTTCCCTTTCACAGAATCTCATGTTGTGATTCTGTGAAAGGGAAGCTCTCCAAGCAAGGCCATAGGCAGAAAATTATGGTGCTGGTGTTTTGGAACACCTTTTGTAGGAACCATGTGGATATACTAAAAGAAAATACCTCCTTTTCCTTTGTTCCAGCTGGTGTGCCCAGCCCCCCTGCAATACACACCCCCTGTGCTAGCACAGAGGGAGAGAGGAGATGAAAAGGCAATCCCATGGCCAGAGTTTCAGAGGTCTCAGACCTGGAAAGAGCAGATGAGAGGAAGACCTTTCACCTGCTTTAGGACATATTGCAGGGAAGCTCACTAGACCGCTTTGCCAGCTGGCATTTTAGTGACCCACCCTGCAGACTGAGGGGTTAAAATCTCCTGAGTTTAAGTGCAGTTGCTTCATTTGTGGCCTCACTGGAGAAGGCAGCTGCAGGCCATTTTTAAATCTCTGCTCTGAAGCAAGAGTCTATGGAAAGGAAATGATAACTTCTGTCTTCTCCTCTGGGAAGGAGCTGGAGAAGGTTTGTGCGAAGGTCATTTTAATATTAAGCCAAAGGTCCAAGAAGCACCAGACAAGCAGTTCTTTTTTTCCAAATAAAGAGTTAGTAACTACATGGATATAAAATTTTCTCCTCTCAGTTTAGCCCTTCCTTATTCCTGAGGGAACACAGTCATTTCTTGGGCATGTTTTTATGTTTGCAGCTGAGAGCCAGGAACAGGAGATGGCATGTGTCCACTTGCGGGTTCATGGCACAGGGCCTCTGCGCAGTGCAGAGCTGCAGGACACATGCTGGACATTGGGGAAGGGGCCCATGCAAACCCAGGCTTTGGAGAGAGAGTTCTGCAGGCAGCACTGCATCCAGCTTCTGACAGTCTCTGTGCTGGGCGTTGTAACGTGCCTATAGCGAAGGTGGGAAGATCGCTTCTCTCTGTTACTAAGAATATAGTCAGGGAAACTTTACCCTGCAAATTGCTTTAATATGCATCACACTGCCACATATACTTTATGACTCTATTTGCACCCTGTGTGTTGGTTCAGCTCATGGCCACTGCTGCTGCCAAGCTTCTGCAGCTTCTCGCTTTTCCCTCGCATGCACTGGAGAAACAGGCAAAGCAGAATACAAGAAGGTTTCTATGAGTCTTCTGCTGAAAGGCAGGGATGGGGCTCACTTTCTACCCCACAGCTCTGCTTGAATCCACCAACAGCAGGTCATAAAGAAGAGAAAACTGTTCAGGGGGCATGAGGAAAAACTGAGTGACTCAAAGCTGTGGGCAGGTGGAGAATGCTGAAGAGGTTCAATTTCAGATGCAATCAGCCCAAGTCTGTGACAATCCATGAGATGTGAGCAACAGAGACCCGCCTTGAGGGAGTTCCCCTTTGCCTGTGAAGTGACTCACTGGCTGAGGGGAACAAGGCAACGTGGGTGACAGACATGCCACTGAGGTGACCCCAAGCTACAAGGACCACATGGACAGCATGCACGGAAACAGAGAGAGACAGAAATGAAAGGCTCTGGCTCCTCCCCATCATTTGGTGGATGAAAGGCTGGACATGACCTGGCAATGTGTTCTGGTAGTCCAGAAAGCCAGTTGTATCTTGGGCTGCATCAAAATCAGTGTGGGCAGCAGGACAAGAGGTGATTTTTCCTCTCTGCTCTGCTCTGCTCTGCAAGCCCACCTGTACTATCTGGAGCCCCCAACACAACAAAGATGTTGACCCATCAGAACAAGTCCAGAGAAGGGCCACGAAGACACTCAGAGGGCTGGAGCACCTCTCCTATGCAAACAGGATGAGAGAATTGGGGCTGTTCAGCCTGGAGAAGAGTCTAGGGAGAACTTACAGTACCTTCCAGGGTACAAGAGAGCTGGAGAGGCACTTTTTACAAGGGCACGGACATAGGACAAAGGAAATGGCTTTAAACTGAAAGAGAGGTATGTTTAGATTATCTATAAGGAATAAGGTTATTTACAACAAGGGTGGTAAAATGCTGAACAGGTTGCCCAGAGAGGTGGTGGATGCCCCATCTCTGGAAACATTCAAGGTCAGGCTGAAGGGGCTTTGATCAACCTGATCCAGTTGAAGATGTTCCTGCTCCCTGCAGGAGGGGTTGGACTAGAAAACTTTTAAAGGTCCCTATCAACCGAAACTATTCTGTGATTCTATGATCNTCTGGTAGTCCAGAAAGCCAGTTGTATCTTGGGCTGCATCAAAATCAGTGTGGGCAGCAGGACAAGAGGTGATTTTTCCTCTCTGCTCTGCTCTGCTCTGCAAGCCCACCTGTACTATCTGGAGCCCCCAACACAACAAAGATGTTGACCCATCAGAACAAGTCCAGAGAAGGGCCACGAAGACACTCAGAGGGCTGGAGCACCTCTCCTATGCAAACAGGATGAGAGAATTGGGGCTGTTCAGCCTGGAGAAGAGTCTAGGGAGAACTTACAGTACCTTCCAGGGTACAAGAGAGCTGGAGAGGCACTTTTTACAAGGGCACGGACATAGGACAAAGGAAATGGCTTTAAACTGAAAGAGAGGTATGTTTAGATTAGCTATAAGGAATAAGGTTATTTACAACAAGGGTGGTAAAATGCTGAACAGGTTGCCCAGAGAGGTGGTGGATGCCCCATCTCTGGAAACATTCAAGGTCAGGCTGAAGGGGCTTTGATCAACCTGATCCAGTTGAAGATGTTCCTGCTCCCTGCAGGAGGGGTTGGACTAGAAAACTTTTAAAGGTCCCTATCAACCCGAACTATTCTGTGATTCTATGATCTCCATGTGCAAAAGTCTGCCATAAATAAAGGCACAGGGGGAAGGAGTTGTCCTTTCTCTGTACCTTATCACCTCAGATGAGAAGTACAGCTGGTTACTCATCTGACCTGTTAATTCTGCTGTGCACTGCAGGTGGCTGCAGGAGGGGGAACACAAAGCAGATCCTTATAATTTAATGCTGTTCCCAGGTTAATAAAGATGAACATTCCTTCTGGGGGCTGTGGACAAAGGCAAGATGCTGCTATGGCTCTCTCCTATGAGTACCTAAAGCCCTAAAATTTGAACATTTAGGAATTTCTATATATTCCTTATCTTAAACTATTGCTTAGCAACAGACTTTAGCCAAGGGCATGTTTGTGCAACAGTGAGGCATATCCCTATCTGCTAAGTGCAAAGCAATAAACACACCTTTCCAAATTATCTCTGCCAGGATCAGGTATGTAGCAGATGATCGAGCGGAAGGGTATCTGCTGTATAGGCTCTTGGCATTTTTGCAGTGCTGATAGAGTGATCTCGACCTGGGTGAATCAAAGCCCTTTCACTGCAGGAAAGGTGCCTTTGCATACCAAGTAGGTTGCAGATGGAGGAGCACCCAGCAGGGCTCGGTGTGATGCAGTTCTGTGGCTGCTCCTCCCACACAGATAGGAGTGATGTGTTTATCTAGAGAGCCTTAGGTGTTCCCCTGACACATTGCTACGTGTGTGCCTACTGATGAAGAGCCCTGTTTTGGAAAAAACCCACACACAATCTTATATATGATTTTAGATACCATCTTGGTATTTATCAACCCATTATTTTATCAAGCACTTAATAGAGCAAAGCTTAACCCCAGTATTGTACCTCGAACTGGGTTGCACCTTGCAGTCCAAGGTTTTATTCCCCAGTTATCTCACAGAGGAATTTTTTCCCTTCCTGTCACCAGGTTGTACTTTACCACGGTGAACCACAGTGCAGTGTAACACACATCTATATGATAACTGTTCTGGAAATACTGTGTGAGCACACGGGCTCTTACCTCCTTGTACCCTTGATCCCCTACAGGTGGTGACTGTGCTTTGCAAGAAAGGTCCCCTGGAGAGTTCACAGCAGCTTTCTGCACCTAAAGGAGCATTTTCTTGGCCGTTCCTTCTACCAAACAGGAAGGAGAGATGAATTTCACTTATGTCTGGACTCAGGGGAGAAGAATCTCTTTCCTGCTTAGCACAGGGATGTGATGCATTGAATGAAGGGGGCGTAGCAGCTGTGAAAAACCCCATATCGGTGGGAGGAGGCTGCAGCCCCTCCTCTCACATACTCTGTGAAAACGTGAGTGCCACGGTAGCATATCACAACACAGCAATACACACTTAGCTCCATTCCTTGCCACTGTGCATGCCCTGTTCCCTGTGTAGCAGCATCACAGCAGTGCATGTGCCTCACAAAAGGGGCAGTTTGAGAAGCAGAGGCAGGCTGTTTGCAGGTTTTCCCCCTAGCTGCACAGTAATTGCTGAACTGTGTTTTATGATGTTTTAAGAGCTCACATTGTCACTCGGAGGGCTTGGGGAGGCAGAAGGCAACCTTACATGATCCTTATCTCTGTTAGGAACAGCCTGTAACACCATCATTAAGGCAAAGGCCAGGCACACTGATGCTCCAGCTGCTGCAGTGCTCCCTACTTCCAAAGGAACAATCAAACTCTTAATTGCCCACAGAGAGATACAGCAAAGGAAGAGAAGACCTTCAGACTGAAGGAAATATGAGGCACAAAACAGTGATCAGCAGACAGCAAGTTAAGGAATCCCTGTGGACAGACCTGTTGTAAAGAGTATCAAGCAGTGTAATCTCAGTGCTGACAAAACTGAGCAGTATACCAGACTTGCAACAGCTTTTGAGGTTTTAAACCAGGTTTTAAACAGTACCTTTGAAAGCCTTCATAAGTCATAAGCATTTAGAACAAAAGCTGCAGTCAGGTCTACATCATCTTAAGAGAAGCTCACATTAATGGCCACACTGGCAAGATGGAAATTAGTGCTCAGTGCTGGGATGTGCTGGACACCGACTCTCACACTGGGGTCAAGAGTTTTGCATCATCCAGCTTCACTCAATTTCTCACCAGTTCAAAAGGGAAGTGGGAGAACACAGAGGAAAAAAGAGGGGAAAAAAGAGAAGGAAGAGTGGGAGCCCCTGTTAGCTCTCACTCATTGTACCCTATGACTTAGAAAACCAGATTCAGTCAAGTTTCCAAGATTCTCCCTCTATGCTGTTCAGTCTGTCACGTCTGACTACATCCCTGCTGGGGGCCATCAAGAAGGAGATAGTGCTGTACCAGCAGCATCAAGCCCCTTTTGTCAGGGCTCCACAAGCAGCAGGAACACAGGGTATTAAAATCCTTTCTGAAATTCTGACGACAAGAGGAAACACAGCTCTCCCATTGTCCTCCTGCAGATAAATATTTGAAAGCAACTATAAAGAAAACTCAGCCATGCATCCCCTGCTACCTACCCGACAGCCACGTCAGTACAATGGGAGCCACGTTCAGACAAACAGCAACACTAGGAGGTTTATTGTACCAACTTCATAGCCATCAATCTCTATCAATTTCTACTCAACACCATTTAGAGAAGTATCTGTTTATTTTAAACCCATCAGAGGATGTATTTTCACTACACAGTGGGAATAGCAGTATCACAGATCACGAGGGTTGTTTGCAGAGGGAAGATGAAGAAACAGCAGAACCACCTCACCCACTGGAAGGGGAACCCCAGGTTTACAGTAGCAGGAAACATAATTGGTGGCAAAAATCCTGCAGATCAGGTTGCAGGTTTGAGTTATTCATTGGCCTTTTCCTTCCATTCAGGGAAGGAGAGGATAGTGTAACCACTTCTCACAGACACTCATTAAATCAGGCATGGCAGATCCTTTCACATGAAGGTAACCTGAGAGCAAAGGCCAGCCCTTAACCTGGCACAAGTCAAGAGCTGACTGCAGCTGACAATAGCTGAAGTGTTGGTGGCAACACACAACCACATCCACTTATTGACTTCTCCACCGGGGGCCAAGCAGGTTGGTGGGAGGTCTTCAGAGCTGGGATCTTAGGAGCTTTCCTAGAAAACCAAGTCAAGGCCGAGGACACTTATCAGGAAGGACAGCAGCTCCCTGGGCCATCAAATCTGCCATCAAGCAGCAGCAGGGCTCTTGCTGACTCTGTAGTGTTTATACCCTGCTGACCACCAGGAAGACACACCTAATTAACAGTGCTGCAAACAGGGGAAAGGATTGGGCTGTCTACAGAATTCTCACTTAATTCCCTTTTCTTGACAAGCATTTCTGAATGCCTCTTGAAAGATCTCCCAGGTTCTTAATGTATGAGAAGAGCAAAAGGTCTCCTGGGCAGATGTGTCCTCACTGCCGCTGGGTTGGCAGGTCTGGCTGTAAAAGTCAAGAAACCTTTGCACTTCCTGACACTAAGGAGTGGCATACAGTTTGTAGGCATAATCAGACTCTTCTACATACACTTTGTCCCAGTCAATTACATGGAGCACAAAGGAATCTAGTACTTACAGGGACTGACAAAAAACGTAGTCTCAGGCTGTCTCCCTGTTACAAGTGCTCACAACACAGGAGATAGCTGCCTAAGCTGTCCTCTTCTTTTGGGAGCAAGTTTCTCCCAACCTCCACAAGAGAAATGACCTTTAGAATTATTCAAATTTCAAGACAGTCCAAAGTCTGATTCAGGATTGGATTCACCCTGAACTAGATGCTGTAAAGCCACAAGGACCTTTCTCTCAGTGTTTACAGCCTAAGCAGATAAAGCCTGGGCTTGCTAACAGAGAATGGGAATGCAATTTGTCTGTAGATCAGCACCAGGGCACAGGGGGTGGACATACAAGTTGCGTTTCCTTAATACCAACACAGAACTGGAGACAAGTTGGGCAGCACACAGACCTCAGCAGCAAGTCCCTTCCCTTGCCCCTTTAGGAACACCACACTGCAGAAATGGGAAGCAGGGCACAGGCAGAACTGGTTGATAAGTGCTGAACCACACTACTGCCAGTGTCTAACATGGTTCCCACGTGCTAAGTGCAGTAAGCCACTCTATTTTATCAGACAGCCTTAGCTAGTTACTGATTACCAGAGCCAATTACATCACTACAGATACTTTCACAGGATGCAAAGGCGTCCTTCATCCCCAGGACAAGAACATATACCAGTCCCACCTCATGCTGGGTGCAAGCCTGCCCCAATTCTGCTCAAGTCTTCCTGTAGCAAGAAATACCAGAAGATGTTAAAGCTTTCTGCTTCGATGTGTCACAATGAAAGCAATTTATGATGCTTGATAAGGGTGACTGTCCCACCCCCGTATTTCTTCATTTGGCCTTGCTCTCTTTCGAGGCAGGTCACACCCATCTGCCCCACCTTCATTCTCCCATGTCTTTCCATATGGAAAAGAAATGACACACAACAATATCTCTTTTCCTTTGGGTGTATCAGGGAAACCCACCTCCTCTCCTGGCTACGTGGAAAGCATCACACCAGCCAACAGAAACTTCACAGGGAGGAAGATTTAGGAAAGCTGTGAGACACAAATGAAACAGGGGCAAGTGTTTCTGTGTTGCTGTAACTTGCTCACAGGGGTTCCCTGTGCAGGGTGACAATTCCTGGCCACGCTCACCTGAATTGAAGCCTTTAGAGAAATTAAAATATATTAAGCCACGTAAATATGAAGTAGAAGTTTAGACTTTAGTTTTAAGCAAATAGACTCTAAGTGCCTTAAGAATCAGTCAGCTAGCACAAGAGCCCAGAGCCCTAAGGCCTGGTAGCTCAGTTTTAGACATTACAAAAACATTTTAGAACATCCCTCACAGTACTATTTCTGCTCCTAAGGTAGCACCACCTTCCAGATGGTGGCCTGAGCACATGGCACACCTCAGCATCCAAGTTTCTGTTTTTTCCCTTTCACCCAGAATACCAGGGTGACCCTTTTCACGGCTGCTAAGGAAACTGTGCTACCAGAGAAGGACGTGAAGCATCAGCTGAAACAAGAAGGGATTTTCCCTCTCTCAGCAGCTGGACACCTTCCTGGCACAGTACATCAGTACAGCACAGGTGCTGCTAACACCAGTCAGCAGATGAGGCACTCACACATGGGGAACTGAAGCCACGATTCCACTGCCAAATTAAGAACAGAATATTTGACTGTCTTTTAAAAGCAGTTCAGTGTTTCCTAAGTAAGTCTGAGCCACAGCACTGTGTAGAAAGCTTTTCCTGCCAGAGGATCACCAGGAACCACATAAATAAAACACATTTGGGAAGGTTCTTGCTTGCTTTTGCTTGTCATTGGCAAAGACATACCCTGTCTCACCAATCCCTCTCTGTTAATGCAAAGTTTTCCAAGACTTTACTCAGCTTCCCATAGAGGACAACTACATCGATGTAACATTTTTTAATTTCAAAAGCTTATTCTACAGTTTCCCTTGGCAATGTCCAGCTTCACTTGCAGTATTAAGACCTAGTTATTTATTTCACTCATCTAAGCAGAAATCTAAAACTGCACCTACACTGCATCAACTTATGAACAATGCATTCTGCATTTTTAGGGCTACTTCAAGAAAATTATTAAAAACAACAACAACAACAACAACAACAAAAGCAAATCAAATAAAGGTAAACTTTACATCTGTGAAGTGCTCAGTTTTTCAGGTCTCAGGAGAGAGGGTTCTTACACCTTGCAACTCTGACCTCTAATTGGAAACTATGGACTAGAAGGCATTTCTGAAATATTTAAAACCAGTGCATGGAAATAAAGGCTATTGCTGATTTAAAATGGCTGAACTGGTTTTTCTCTTGCCCACATGCATGAAACCAGTTTCAAAAGGAAACCATCTGGAAGAGTTCAGCTCAGTACATAAAGTTTCAGAAAGCTGTAAGCAATTGTAAGCGCCAGAGAAAGAGCAAAAATAGAATTAAAAACACTTTAGCGACCTTAACCAGCACAGAAAGCACTGCTCCCACCAGAGCCTTTGGCTCCAACAGACACATAACACACACGCAGGGCTCTCAGAACACAAGAATTCCCACTGAAGTCAATATTTTAAATTATACATAGACTGAAGTACAATCCTAAAATCAGGCCAGAAAATAAAATGTGCAGAGTTTTCACTTTCTTCTATTGCCATCAATAAGTACATTACCTTAAGTTTAGAGCCTTCTTTTCTGATTAACATTTACCTAATTGTAGTCTCTTGCAATTTCTTTATGGGTTTATTTCTACTTGTTCTGCCAGCGGGCTGTTCATGTTTTTTAGAAAAATTATTTGACTGCCTTTCCTCCCACACCCCTGAATATTTTTTCTTCCTCTGAGTTGCATGACCTACAACTCCCTCTTCATTTGCAGTTCCTCTGAGCCCCCTCTGAGGTTCCTCCAGGTGAGAAATCGTGTCTGGAGAGAGGCAGCATTGCCCTCCTCCTTGTATTCCTGATGGTTTTTTGCAAATTGATGAAGAAGACATGCTCCCAAACCCAGCCTGCAATGGTTCATGGCTGCTTGGGAAACCACCTTGTGGGTGCATAGCTTCCAGGCCCTATTGTTGCCCACACAAATCAAAACCAAAAAAGACCAGATAAATGAGGGAATACTGAGTGGTAAACTTCCAGGGCTATTGGAAAAGGACTTTGTTTAAGAATGCTCTGTTGCAAAAGGGTCTGAAAGATCAAAATAAGAGGTCAGCCTCTCTTGTGCCATGTCTAGATCCACACCCAATGCCTTGAGTAGGCATTGTCATTGTGACCTCCAAAGCAGCCATCAGAGGCGAGAGGTCATTATCTCTGCTGATGCGCGGGGAAGTCAAAATAACAAAAAGATGAAATTACTTGCCCATGATTTCCACAGCTCTTCAATCCCCCTTGAGTGCACTGCTGGGCCACACTGCCTCCAACAAACAGTCCAATAAAACATGTCCAGGATGATTTCTGGGTTTTGCTCATTGACAAGCACACACAATCCTGTTTCCAATTCACTGACTCATGTTCTTAGAGGGAAGTGTGGGCACCAACCTCTGCAAGAGGCTCACTATGAGACACAGGCTGAGAGTGAACTCATTTTAAAAAGCACCCCTTTGTTTCTCCTTAGTGGAGCTAATGACTGGGCCGTGGTGTGCTGTGTGCTAACAGGGCTCAAGTCACTCCCAAACATGAGCCAGTGTGGGATTCCTGGGCTCTTGGCTAAGTCAGTGCACCCAAATTCTTACTTCACTTACTTATATTTTTAACCTTACTTACTTTTACTTATTCCTCACTCCTGGCACTCAGTGGGTCAGGGATTTAATTCTTTAGCATTACAGGGATTTCCAAGCCAGATCTGAGGTTTGCCAAAGCATCCACACCATCCAAAGTATCAGGGCTGACATGTTAAAGAGTCTGTGATAAAGTCCAGGATTAATCAGCAGGCAGCAGCAATTTAAACAAATTCCAGACTAAATTTTATCTTCCAACAAAGAAGTAATTTTTCTCCCCACAGGATCTGCAACCAGTGAACTACTGGAGAGCTGTGTTGGGGCAGAGGGAGCCTGCAGTGAAATTCAATGCAAAATAATCATAAACCATCTAATTGGTATTATTCAAGCTGAAAAGTAATGCAAGTAAGCAAGCACAAACAAATTACACTGGATATCTTTTTAAACTTTTTGTCTATAAACACAGTAAGTTTTACATATAACGCTTCCATAACAATATGGACATATAAGGATTTTTAATGTTTTTAAAATTTTTATAGGATTGTAAAACAGAATGTAATTGGAATGGGACATTGAAATAAGATAATTATCTCCTGCTGCTTCAGAAATAAGGAATAAAAAAGAGCTGTGTATATCTTTCCTTCTCCAAGGAAGAAATAAATATACTGTGATGATTCTTGTTTCTGGAGAAAGAATCATTGGGTTGTGATTTTCAGTTTTCTAAATACATTCCTCAAAGGAAGGGCTATTCAGAGGTGTGGATGGAGCACAGCACATGATAATTGGTCCCAGGGCTACCTTGAGTATCCAGACACTGGTGATAATTCAAGTCACAGCTGAAAAAGGAAGTCTTGGTTGTGCTTATCCTTGGCTAAGCTGAAAACTGTCTCATCCTTGTTCACGTTCCCTTCTCAGAGCTGGCTAAGTAGACTAAGCCCATAGTCACTGAGGTTTGTGATATATCCAGCCATCACTGGATGTATATCCCTATGGTCGTCACGTTGTTTGTTCAGATACTTCACAAAGAAGTTACGTCAGACATATGATGAGGAGTTGAAAGTAGAGGAAATAGAGATCTTTTTTCTCCAAATCCAGGCAGACAAGAGTGTCAGATTGCAGGACTCACAAGTGCCAATCAGGTCACATACTATTCCACCATTCTATTGAGGGATTCTTCATCCACTGAAAGCAGTAAATATTTTCCTGGCAGACAGAAATTTCAAGGAACCACTTCAAGGTGTTGTGATACCTATAAACCTAAGCCAGCAAGGATCTTCACACAAGGAAGAGAGGTTCATGTCCTCTTGGCCTTTGCGGTTTTTGGTGAGTGTCATTTGCCTTTTTGTCTCTCATATGTTTAAATTTTATCACTTCCCCAGCACTCTAGTTGTGTGTCTTTCCCAATGCAGTGATAGGCCTGGAAGATCAGTGATTATTTCTTCTGACTGATACAATATCAGCATAAAAACCAAACCAGTGTTCTCAGACATGTTTTAGAAAGCTATTATCCCCACTTTGGAGGAGACAAAGCTGAAAGTACCTATTAAGCAATATGCTAATCTTTATGCATTTTGCCAAGAGGAAGAACACACCTATTACTCGAACTGATGACCACATGTCCTGCCTTCTGTATTCTGGTGTCAACTGACCCTGCCAAAATGTAGTGACATTTTCTCACATATGATTTTGCTTTTTACTCTTTTGTTGTTTTTTTTTATATCTCACTACCATAATTGTTTACTTGAAGTGTTAGGTCTTAATTACAGTAAACATTTTTCTATTTCTGTACAGATGGGAAATGCACTGGAATAGAACTGGATGGTTTAAGTTCATCATCTGTTCATCTCTTGATAGAGATCAATATAGATTAGAGGTAAGTCTCTTTATCCATATTCATTTTCAAAACCCGAAATTATATGCATCAGATTTATAATTAAGCAGAAGTGATGATGTTTTTATACAGCTTACTTAAATGGATTTGCCATGATGCATTAGAGTAGAAGCTATAAAACCCGACCAGATGTTGTATTTCCCCCCTGCCCCCGCTCTGTGTTGCAATTTGCGTGAGAATCCTACATTGTAAACAAAACTTGAGGTCAAAGTTTTCTAACCTGAGGATCTGTTCTAAAAAAAAACCATGCTGACTACCAAATGAGATGTCTTCATTTACAGAAGGGATGAACAACCCCAGCTAGGAGTAAAATCTGAATTAAACTCAAGGATTTATGCACCTGAAGAGCACGGCAGCTTTGTGTTCCTAAGCTTGCTGAACAAAGCTTTTTGTGTAGCTCCTGCCTCGTAGCCCAGACGTTTACATTTCTGCCACAAATAAAACCAGCTGAGTCACAGCACTGTGAGGTCTATTTTACAAACGAGCTGCAGCAGGGATCCTGCCGTGGGTGTTGCTCTGCCCCATCAATGCCTCCTCCCAGGAGGAACACACAGCCCCCCTCACTGTCCAGGAGACAGTCAGCTAGGGAAAGCTTGGCACTTCTGCACATCTGTAAAGTGATTGCAAGATTAGCTTCCTGCGTTGACAGATTTGAAGCAGGGATTGGAACTCACACTGACTTTGTGGAAATACTTGGTTGAAAGTAGGATTCAGCCAGAGAGACAAAAATGACAGATTGCATAAAAGTGAATACAAAGTGCCTGGGATTCAGAGATAAAAGAGTGCCTCTGAGTTCAAGACTGGTACCAGCATGGCTGGCAAACATTTCCCCCTATTCACATAGTGAGGACATGAGAGGACACTGGGCCCATGACTCTCATCTCTCCGTTGGCAGAGCTGAGCAGAGAGAGATGTTGCAGGTGAGATCTTGTCCTCACTGCACACACACAGTGTGGGTTTTACTTCTGGCTTTGGTGGAGCCAGGCTTTCATAATATCCCGTGCTTCACTCACAGTGAAGTCACTGGGGTTATTCATGAGGCAGAGATACTAGGTGCCCTCACATTGTGCAAAAGGGTAGGCTTGAGCAAGGACCTATTAAAATCAACATTACACAACAGCTTTCCATTTTCCAAAGGAGAGCTCCTTTTCTCCAATTATTAGCCCCAGTGATTAAGTGTGGTGGGTGACTCACAGACCTTACATTGCCCATCAACAACAAAAGACTTTTGGCATTAGATAAATGCCTTTAAAGTGTATTCTTTACCATATGTAGCTCACAATATTTTGAGCACCAGTAGCTGTAATGTGAATCATCTCGATGCACTCAAAGTTTGTTGCTGCTTTGATTTTTTAAACAAACAGCATGCATAATCGCACTTGGAAAACACAAGATCACCCCAATCGAGCAATGAAGAGTGAGCACTGATGCTGATGAGGAACTTTCACTTCACACAGTGGTTTCTAGCAGCCTGGCTTTACAGTGTGCTGCACATCCTGCAAATCATCAGTGCAACTCAGACAATGAGGACGTAACTGAGGAACATCCTGTAGTGTATATGACAAATTATCAGTTCCTAGAGTAAAAGGAGACAGTTATTTCTCAGTTCAGGGCTCTTTTCTACTTCCAAAGCGCTCTTAAAAAATTGTCTAAATTTTTGAGCCCTCCATACTATTTATATATATTATATATATATATATATATATTTATCTTTTCATTGATGCAAGCACTTTTGAGGAAAGCAATGTACAAGGAGGAAACTTCTTATGAATACTGGTTTCAAAGTAAATGAGTATTTTGAAGAAACACCAGAATTTTAAAAAAAAATTGCCTAAGAACATCATTAGAACTTCTAGGCAGCAAATTTTTTTTTTTAAACCCTGCCCTTTAGTCTCTTGGATTGATTAATGGAACATTTCTTGTTGTGAATAACTCAATGCCATGGAACAGTATTCCAGTCACAGTTGATTACAAATTAATACTTATTTTAACTGATGCAGATAATTGTGTCAATGTCACGGCAAATACCTTATCAAACATTACATATGGATGCTGTAACATAAACAAGAAGTTGAGAATTTCATTATCATCCAGTGCATCACTACCATCTAATTCCTAAATTTTTCATCGTTTCAACTGTAGTCAGATTGCACAGAATAATTTGCTACTTACAAACAGTAGATGCAACTCTTTTCTTAGGTACAATTAGCAACCAAATGGAGGAAGATTTCCTTTTGCTCAGGGCATTGGAAAAGAAAATATCTATCTTCCCTGAACTGCCATGATAGGCCACTTCTCTCCTAACAGGCAAACAAGGGAGGGAAAAAGACTAACAGACGAGTGCTAAATAAGCTCCTTTTTTTTATATAGAAAAGAAAACACGGCTGCTGACAGCACTGTGGGCAACAACTCTTTGCCTCAGTTCCCTCTGCTTGGTGGTGTGAATGCCTGGTAGGGACATAACCCCTTTCTATATTACTTTCTTGCTTTTCCCTCCCCAGGGAGTCATACTCAGTTTGTAAGCTAACATAGTCCCAGATTAAGGCAGCACATCCTGGTACATTCTTTTCCAGTCCTCAGAGCAAAACACTGCTTGTCATCTTTTTTTACCATAGCGCTCCTGCCTTTGTTCGCTGGACAGCTCGAGCTGCTGCAGGGCTCAGCCAGGGTTTTCTGCTCCTTTCGCTAGAGCTTTTTAACCGGTGGGCTTTAGATGTGCAAATGAGAGCTACACTTTCCAGGGCTGAGTTACAAACACATTTCATTCCTGAGATACTCTGATCCCCGCTCTTCATTCACAGAAATAACTGCAAGGTTTAAAATAAATGTAGACTCATCCTGTTGAGCTAAAGTGCTTTTGTATATATAACAAGATTCTGGCCTCACTTTTTCTTTTTTTTTTTTGTCAGTGACACATTAAAGGCTTATTTCTGATTAGATTAGACTTGATAGACACTGGTATAAAACTCTCTTGTTATTTTAGCATCTCCTGTCATTTCAGGGTTAGAGGAGAACTAACAAGGAACATTATTTAGGGAAGTTCCTTTTAATATGGAACTGAAGTCCTATCCATATCACTTGTTTGTAGACATTGACAGCAAACTACACCATAACTCAAGCTTTCCTCTACATATTCTTATCTCATTCTAAGCCCAAACTTGAAATTGCTGCAATCGAAGCAATCAAAAGCAATCCAGAAAAGGCATTCCTAGTTATGTTTGGAAGTTGATCTCTGCCATTAAGAAAATACATAGAAACTCTGTGAAGAGGAAAAGCACACTAAAATACCATTAGCATATTATGCAATACATTTTCTTTGTATTTATATGGTTCTTTCTAATGGCTATGCTATTTTTTACTGGGAAATGAGCTGAACCTTACATATTTGAACAGATAATTCAATTCTCAATCCCATTCCATACCAAACTCAAATAATAATTTTATAGTCACAGAATATATAGGTAATGCTGGTCAGTTATTACAGTCATGTCTACTTTTCCAGAAGTCTGCTTTTTCAGGTTATTAGTCCCATCTTGAATGAAAACATACATTTTGTTGAATATGAGCAGATTTGTGAATATTCATCTGAAAAAACCTCCAACTTCCACCAGCTAATTCTGAATTATAATCTTCTATAAAAGGATTGTTTATTTGTCTCCAGAAAAAAATCCACAATTTGGTCTTCAACAGCTGTGGTCCATCCTGAGTCTGTTCATAACCATTAGGTAGGGCAATGTATATTTATTCATTCTCTCTTGCTCCCCTCTCTTATTTTTTGATTGTCAGTTTTAGTCAGGCATAAAAATGAAGCTTTTGTGCAGTCACAATGTCTCGTGATTTTTCATGTAGCACCTAATTTTGTTTGTCTACAGAAAATGATTGTGAAGTTAGGGTTTGTTCAGATAACAGGACATTTCACTCAGCCATCACATTTTGACATTTGATAAGTAATTAACTAAGGGAAAGAACAGCTGTTAAGAAAATGCTTAGTGACAGCATGTAAATGATTTAAGGCCAATTCATAAATCACATAAGTCCCATTTAAATATAAAATGTCATGAGATGCACAGTAAAAAAACTGCATGACGTTTTGCTTTTGCAGTCTAACAAATAATTAGCCTTCATCATCCTGAATAAATGAATGTGCCATCAAATACTCCTGTCATCTAGGATGGGAAGCTTAGAATCCTGTATCCTAAAGATGAACCTTATGACAAATAGTAAACACAAAATGCAGTAAGTATTATAAAAGAAGAAAGATTATTTAATTTCTTTCTTAAACTTCAGCAGCATTTTCCCTAGGCTTTGTGTCATACTTTTTCTCGTGTTGGTCAGCTAGAATAAAAGATCAGATAGATCAAAGTTAGCATGTTTGAAATAAAAGTGAGTAGGATGCCAAGTGTAATCCTATGGACAAGACAGGGAAGAGGAAAAAAGAATGAGCAACAAGGGAAAAGCGTGACAGAGGTTACAGATGACTAAAGAAAGCAGGTTTACAAATGAAAAGAATTCCGAAAAGTCAGCTGTCCAAAACAGACCACAGTTTTGGCAGATCTCACATCCACCATTACTGTTACCTGCACGGCAGATAAACCACACTGATCCTGATTCAGTGACCATTTAATGACTACCCATAAAAGCAGATTATTAGTTGTCATAATATAGATGGGAAATAGAGAATTTTACTTCTCTAAAGATACCTTCTTGAGGCTCTCCTTTCCTGATCCTTAGCCAGGACACTTAGAATGATATTAATAGATTTCTCTTGGCTCTTGAAGCATTTTGGCCTTAGATGGCTGTGGAAGTAGGTAGAGTATGTGCCAACCTACAAGCTAGTGAGCATCTGCTGGTGCTGCACCCTGCCATTACAAATACTGCTGTTCTCAATCTACAACTGCTTCATCGATGGGATTCTAGGATGAGGGTTTGATTGCTGCTGGTTAGTAAGAGCTATTATGTGTCCTTCAAAAGAGAAGTAAGAAAGAAGGTACAAGCACCTTACTACCACACCCAGTGGCCACCAATTGAAACAGGCTTGCAGCAGCCTCCCAGAGAAGTGGCAAGGCTTGCCATGGTTCTCTAATGCTTGCAGAGACATTTCTATATACATTTGGCATATTCAAATAAACTGATTCCCTGAGGGAGACAGGAAAAAATCCTTTTAGCAGGATGTTTTTATGCTGTGCGGGAATGGTTTGTAAATTATACATTTTCTCCTTCGTCAAAGAAAAGGCCAAATGGTCAGACAAGGTCAAGGGGGAGATTACTTTTGGCTTCTGAAAGAAGGAAGAGTAAGGTTTTCTGCTAAACTCAAGTTTCTGGTGTGCTGGGGAAAGCAAGCAGCAGAACTACTGGGGGAAGACAGCCATGGACATAATCCACAGGCCACAATGCCACTCAAGTGGTGAAATAAATGCTGCAGTGACCAAGCACTACAAAAACAAACTTCAGAGACTTGCAGAAAGGACTGGAGTGCTTGAGGGAGAAGCTTGACAAGCATGACAATCGTAGCTGAATGCCCAAGCTCCAGGCTGTCCCTGCTGGATGGTGGCAGCCTGAGCTGCTGGGGCATTGCCGATCTGACCCTCAGCAGCAGCTGCAGGGCTGGCCTGAGACTACACATCAGCTTCAGAGACCTGGCTAAGTGGCGAGCAGGAGGGAAGGGGAAAAGCATAATCAGACTGCTCTTTGGAGGCCCATGATGCTTCTCACTGAGCTAAACCAAAGAGTGCTGAGGCTTTCTTGAGTAATAGCTAACAAATGATTGGGCTTTTAATTTGTAAGTCTAGCAAGTTTGACTTGGGGATAATTAAGTAAAAGGGATTGGTGATTAGTGGGAAAGGCCCTTCCTGACACAGAACCCCTGAAAGAAATCCCAGGAGCCCTTAATCCTGAGAGTCACAGACCTTTGGGATCATGACTGTTAAAAGACTGTTTTGGAGGGGGGATGTTAATTAAAAAAATATTGGAAATGTTGAAGTGACAAAGAAAAATTCTTACATGTGAAGCAGCTGACATTTAGCAATAGACCTGAGACTGCTAATAGCGCAGAGCTTCCTCCTGATTCTTAATACCAGGATAAAGAAAAAATCTGGAAAGTAAGAGTTGTGTACATTCTGCTATGTTTATAATTCAGAATTAATATAGAACACAGAGCCATTGCTTTTACAAAATCCTTTTACTGACCGTAACTGTATTTTAAGCCATTCCCAGGATGTTGATATGCATTTATGAAATTGAAAAGCTAGCCCCCACACACAGCAGCATTGCACTAGGGCATCAGTTTGTGTCATTATGGTGATGATGATGAAATTTAGAAGGGGAGCAGTTGCTTATGAGATTACATAGGGTATACGATCAAAAACCTCAGCACAGATGCCGTTTATAACTAGTTGTTAGCTTGAGGTCAGATGAGAACATTTCTGGCACAAAACAGCTACACAGCAAAATAAACAAAAGTGTAAATGTGTTCTCCAAATCAGCAGCCAAGCAGCTCTAGTTTGTCCATAAAGCACTCCAGATTCTGGTTGAAATTCCGAGGCTACATTAGAAGTGTTAGAAATACTTTGCTGCAAATTATTGTATAATAGCAGTACCTGTAATGCATTTAGGAAGTTGCTGTTTAATCAGAATAGCTCTCCTACCAAAATAGGCATGGAGCAGTTAATGAGATCCTAAAGGATTTTCAGATGAAACGTTAGTTTTAACTTAAACGAAAGTGTCCATCCCACAATAATTAATACAATCCCTTGCTATACTTTCAAACAAACACTGAGGAACTGTAGTGATACTTATTTTATTTCTTAGAAATACTATTTTATCTAGAATTATAAATATGGCTAGGCATAGATAACTCAGGATAAAAAAAAACCCTTTTCTCATTTTCATCAGGTATCTAGAAATTAGTGGCACCTTATGATTGTTAATCAGTAAATAGATTTAGCCCAAAAAGGTAAAAGGGCTCTCTGTCTACTGTGAGAAATACAGCCAAAACCATGGCTGAGTTAGGTATGGCAGGCACAAGGCAGAATGTACACAAGCCTTATCACTACTGATTCTGGTTTAAAAAAGTAAATTAGCAGCTGTAATAAATTGTGCATGCTTCTGTAGCAACAATTGTGTATATATGTTTTCCCAGAGTTATTCCCAAGTACATGGCACCTCTCAGGATGCACATGTTAATAAATATTCTGGTTATAAATTGTAAGAGGGGCATCATTAGCTATAGCTCCAGTTCACCCTATCTTGTAACTGTAAACTTCTCCTAGTCAAAGATGACAGATCCTCAGACCTCATAAAAAACCTTGGAAGGAGCACGTTGTCCTTGAGACATACCTAGTTATGGTATGGTATGGACCTTGAGGAGGTCCCAAAAATGCAAAATGGCTTGTTGGGGGAAGCAATGCCCACAATTTCATACTTCAGTTGACGTCCAGCTGAGTGCTCTCAGCAGTCTTGTTTTCACTTTTTTGTTGTGCTGGGGGAAGAGCAATCTGCCAGGGCTCAGCCTACTCACTGTCTTTTCTCTGCCAAGTCTGTTCCACAGGGAATATGTGGGCAGCAGTCCCTCAGCTGTCCAGGGGAGCAGGGCTGCAGTTCAGCCAATCCTGTACATGTCCCTGTCCTCAACAAGCGGCTGCACAGAGGGCACTATGCCACAGACACACCATAACAAGTATCAGGGGTTGGTTCTCATCAGACCATATCGATTTTTGAAGCACAGTCAGTCTTTTCAGTTTCAGAGCAGAGTGCCACTGTGGGCTGCCTGATTATAAAGTTAATTAGCAGAAAATGTCCAGTAAGTTTTGACATTTCACTTGCTCCATGAATTATCACCGTCCTTTATTTCAAGCAGCCAGTCGGAATCGCTTGCTGTTAAACTGGTGGTTTTCCTTTTATGGTTTACAGATTTTGTTGCTAATTGCGAAGAAAACCATTTTTGGAATGCCTGGGCAGTACAAGCGTGAATCACAGCAGCAAGCCATTGCTTCTGTCTCCCAACATGTACCATGGAACTATTTTCTTCCATCCCTTTTGTAGTACAGTACATTCTACACCATGAATCATTTTCATGCAAAAATAGAAACAAGTGATGACTATGTTCACTTCACAACAGAGAAGAAAGAACTGGCATCCCATAATTAAATTCCCAGGTTTAGTGGCTTTGTAACAAATTGCTGCACACACGGCCTTGAGCTGTAGAGAGGTTAATGGACCCCTAACACATGTTTCCTAACAAAATACGATTTTTGAAAAAGTTAAATTCTGGTCCTTGAGGAAGATCCAAAATAACACATTGATATTTAGTGCCATTTTGGATGTTGTAACACTGATAATGCCATACCTAAAAGCAAAATGAAACGCTGCTGTTCACAACACTGAGCTAGATGCCTATCATCCCTGTGAAGGGAATGAGGGGATCAAAGCATCCAGGAATTGGAGGTACAGTCTACAGTGTTCTGGGGTGTGGGAGGTGAGGCGCTTCATTCAGGCACTTTGTTCATCTCTTCCATCAATCCTACCTACATCACACACTGGTGCTGCTGAGCTGTCTCTCCTAGACATGAGCCACTTGGAGCCAGGAGCATAGTTCTGAGGACTAAAGTGCCAAACCTGACCTAATAATCCTGCTGGGATGCTGGAAGTATTAACTCATGCTTATTGCCCTCCTAACATGGCTGCTTGGGTTCTCTCCAGTCTGGAGCATGCACCTGCTTCGGATATGGGTAGAGAAAGCCTAAGCCTTCCTGCAGAAGATAATGCAGGCATTCCCTTAGGTGCCTAGCTCAGCCCACAACAGATGTCCATTTTGTGAAGCGTAGTAATGACTGGAGACTTACCGTTTTCCAGCTGCTCAGCATGGCCCATCATCTAGTTCTGCTGGAAGAAGAGATTGCAGTCACACTTGCATTTTCAATCTAGTAAATTCAGTCAGGTAAACTGAAGACATCAGCTTTTAAATCCCAATCTCTCTGTCTGAAGCAATTGCCCCTTCTGTAATACTCTGATAGTAGGGTAACCTGAGCATTCTTTAGTAAGAATGCATCAAGTTGCAGGTTTGAGGGTCTTTTTTTTTTTTTTCTTTACTGTGACTAGAGGGCTATTCAGTGGGGTGCCAAACCCACAGATGGGAAGTATAGTTACACAGGTTGGAATTGCCTGTGTAGTGGCAGCTGACAATTTAATCAACAACATACCCAATATATTGAATGAAGTAGTAAAATGGAGCTGCAGTGGCCTTGAGCTTGATCTCTTGCTCTAAATCAGGAATTATATTACAGAGGCCAGAGAAGTCATGCTACTGCTGAAGCTATCAGAGCTGGCCTCAATACTGAAAAGGCTGAAGGCATTTTAAATTTTATGGAACAGTAATTTAAGCAAGAAGGAAACTTTACAGATTTTTTTTTTTTCTGCCACATGGACATGATATGCATCCATTGCACTCACTCCAGTTTTCAGCAGCAGAAATATTCATCCTTCAGTTCATCTACAATATGAATTCATCTTAGCCAGGCCGCCAAAACACATCTCCATGTAAATCTGGCAGATACTCTTAGTTCTTTTAAACCCTTAGAAGGGAAGAAATAAAACACTGTTTATCTTATCTATTTTTTAGAGGATGGTTAACATATATTGCTTTTCACTTTGTACACCAGAAAGGACCTTTGAGATTGAATAGTCACAAAAAGAAAGCTCAGGTGTCTTAGTAGCCATCTGAAGATATTTTGGCTGTAAATCCCATAAACATGAGCTGATGAGTTGCCTTTTTATCGGCAGCCATCTCATTGCAATTAAAAAGACAATTCCTGCAATACAGTTCTTTGCAAGCTATGCTTGAAAGACCAATGCTCTGGTGTGCCACAGAGCACAAAAGCCACAGATCTAAGTCATGGGGGTAACAGGACCTCCCACATCAGCTGAGATGAAGTTGCTGTTGATTGTCAGGGTATTAATAGATGAGCTTATCACACCTTTTTGCAGCAATTTAAGGAGTTACTAACACCATATTTGTGGTTGCCATGCTCACAGTGAAGTCAAGAAGATGTACTCAGTGCCTCAACAGCTTCAGTGTGAAGTCTGTTGGTTTAGGTAAAATTTCACTTCACCTGCAGTTTAAAGCAAGAAGCAGATTGTGGCAATACAGCAGGTGGGGTGGGGCACACTTTCTGTTCTGCTAGTTTTGCTGTGGAAAGGGACAGCTTCCAAGACACTCAGTAACTGGGGCAGGTAACTTCATAGGCCACCATAGAGCCATTCACTGGATCTCATTTAGCAGTGCCTCTAGTCTCTGGCAAGTCTGAGTTTATTTAAATAAGGCAGCCCCTCATAGTGCTCCAGATTGCCAGCTCAGCTAGTGCTAAGCTGATTTGAATTACTTCTCATGTGCTCAGGTCACACATAGAGCTCCTATGCCTCAGCAAACACAGGGCAATTTATGTACATGTTTTGCATTTCAAATGTCCATGCATATTTTATTAGTGGAAATATTCATTTGCATAGTACTTACTGAAGTAAATTTTTGAGGTCCTCGGGACTGTAGAACAAAACAAACCACCTGACTGAAAAAGAAGCAATTATGGTGAGTTAAGGTGCTGTTGACACAGTTTCTGTTTTATCAATAATTTCTACCAGTTTTTTCTTCAAAATAACTGGCTGTCATTATGAGTACATTCAGGCAGTGTAGCCAAATTCACTGTAGGATAAAGGACCCATGTACATGACAGGGCACAAATAAGCCAGTGTGGTTTTCTTCAAAATGGTTTGATTTTAGATAGCTCTGCTCTGAAAAGATCTGTATCCACAGTGGTATCTACCAGGCCTGTGTCTGCAGAAGCCCTATTTTCCAGATGCTGAGTGAGGACAGCCTCTAAAGTAAATTAGTATTTATGTCCCAGTTCAGCAAAGTTCATGCTTGACTTTTAGCACAGGCTTCACCTCTTACTCAAGTTAATCACACACTTAATTGCTTTATTAAATGGGGACAAAATGAAGCATATCGTTAAGAACATACCGTATCAGGACCTACCCCAAAGATGGTCAAGATGGAGGGCTTAATCCAGATACCGCTGAAATCAAAAGGAGATTTCAGTGGCCTTTGGTTGAAGCATATAAATGGGAGTCACAGGTATGTTTCAGTGTTGGAATACATAAATCAGTTTTCCAATCACATAATTTTCATCTGATTTACTTGCATGCAAACCTGGGAGCTGGAAGAGAGCTGAGGATTTAATGCCCTAGTATACTGTTAATATCCTGGATGGAAAAGTCAGCGCAGACAGCACAATGACAGAACCTTCAAGCAACTGATACTTCCCAGACTTCCACATGATGAAGAAGAGCAATGTGGTGGAACAGCAGGTAGAAACTGACTCATGGGTATGGCCCCTCCTTTTGCATAGGTATCTTTCAAGGTTCTGTTCTTGCTTAAGCACAGCTCCCCATAAAGATAAGGCTCCAGTGATTTTCTAAAGCACTATTTATAATTAAGTAATTGCACAAAAGTGCTTATTATAATAGAGAATGCTTAGGGGGAAAATAAACACTTTAAGATAAAAATTAAGACTTATATTTTCAAACAAAAATAGAAGAATTATAAATGGCAAATAGCCAAAAACCTCTTTGGTAAATTAATTCAAACTGAGCTGAGAATGTCAGATTTATTGCTGTGGGTAGCTTGACTGAATGGCTCAAAATTCATATGCTTTCATGCTTTCACTTTGGTTTTCATCTGAGATTGCTGTGCTGTGCCAAACAGCAAGTAAGCCTGGAAAAGAATTTCCTTGCTAGGATCTACTTTGAGGCTGCAAGTTAGCAGAGGAGATAGACCCTCCCCATGATGAGTGAATCAGAATACACACATAAAATGAGCAACAGTAAGGATCTGAACTGGGGCTGTTTTCTGCATGGCCACAGGTTCACATAGGCTGTATTCAAAAGTCTTCTTTAGATGCCCTGAACAGTCTTCTAAACTTCACTAAAGAGGTAAAATCTGTGTTTAAGAGGTGAAAAGCTTTTTTGTTGGGTACCTGTCACACTAGACAGTATCCTGTTCCCTATGTTATCTCAAGGACAGAGAGCCAGGACAAAAAGTACTGCCCACAAGGAGAGACAACTTCTGAAAAGTGGAGTTAAAATGAAGTTATCTCACAAGAATGACTGTGGACTCAAAAGGGTCAGAATTGCTGGAGTTCATCAAACATTTAAACACACCAGCTCTACATTTGGAATAGAAAATAAGACCAAGAGGAGGGAGGAGCAGCAATGGCTGTGTTTTTCACAAGAAACCAAAATATAAATATGTAGATTTATTTGGGGATTTCTTGCATACACAAAGGGGAGACTGGTGGTGAGAACTGAAGAAATAGGACAAATACCAAAAAAAATGTGTACCTTTAACTACAGCACTCAAATGTCTCCCTGGGGGAATTAAAAAAACCCCAACCAACCTACTTCTTGTACATGAAAATTGTGGAAACACAAAAGCAAAGTATTCTGAGAAACAAATTTTAAATCTCAGATGGTGTCCTCCACTTGAGTTGGGCCTTTTCCCCCTAAAAGGCGAAAGGCAGATTTTAACTTGCCAATCATCTCAAATGGCAAAATTTCACTGCTGATCTAGTACAACTCTAGCAGACATTACAGGTCATATATTAGCTACAAAATTACAATTCCTAGAACCTCCACCCACTTGCACTCGGAAAGTGAGCCACAGCCAGCTACTGTTTCTCTGATGTACATAAATGCTTACCTTCCCTTTACAACATAAGGTGCTGGGATTTCTTTAGGGTGCTTTTAAACAAGTGTGTTGCTAACACTGTCCCTGTCATACCTCCAATAATAGGAAGGAAGCACACAGAAACACTTAGCGGCAAGATAAAACGTGTGGTTTACAGATAGACAACCTTCCTCTGCCTTCTCCTTTGAAGCTGTGTGTGGGCTTCACTTGTTCAGTTGGGCTTCTTGTAGGCAAAGCCACATGGCACAATACTAATTAGCATTGGCTGATTGAGCAGGTAAATTGAGTTTCTTGTGCAGTTTATTCTATAAAGGCAGATTGGAAGTGGAAACTCTCAATTTGTCTTTATTTTAGTGAAAAACTGATGAAAGCACAAACCTATACAGCTTCCTGTTTCATCAGTAAAATTATAAATAGATTCTTATGAAAATTATTGAAATAGCAAACAATCCAGAGCTATGAAATCTAAGAGAAGCCTGTTGTCTGAAAAAGCTAGAGTATTCCTCAGAGTTGTACTAGATCAGCAGTGAAATTTTGCCCTTTGGGATGACTGGCAAGTTAAAAACTGCCTTTCCCCTTTGAGGAAAAAGAGCCCAACTCAAGTGGAAGATACCATTTACATGACTCCTTTCATGCCTTAAGTTTTAGCTTTCGCTTTTCAGATTTTGTGCTGCCTAAGTGTGTAAGTTCTGAGGCTAACAGTAACTGCTCGTAAGCTCTCTTCACAGAGTAGGTAGACAAAACAAATCCTTTTCCTGCTGAAAACCAAGGACAACCCTTACAAGTTTTCAGGCCCAAAAGCAAAAGCAATGGTGGACTAAAGAGAGAAAACAAGAAGGATGGGACTTCATAATCTGTAATTGGACAATTAAATCCCAATATGCAAATGGACCAAAACTTATAAAAGTGTGAGACCTCACGACCAGTCGTCCATTTTGTGACCATTTTAAGTCCACCTTGGGTGTAGCCCTGGCCAGGCTCTTGTCCTGCCCAAGGTGTATCCTTTAAGGCCTTTCAAGAAATATCTACTTTATTCTCTAGTTCTAAGTTCTGTTCCAGGTCAGCCTTCCCAAAGCATCACCTTTCATCCTACTACGCAAACAGTGAATGGATGTAACTATCAGCACTTTTAGTGAAAGCAGGCTTTGGCTAGGTGCAGAAGAGAAGGCTGAAGACATAAACATGCGCATTTGAATATGGGATGCATTTTCCCCACGCTTCTGAGAGAAAACATGATTGCATCAGATGTTCTCTGAAAACTGCCAGTTTGCTTAAGACTGTTCAGCAAATTACCTCAATAACTGCTTGCCTACACTTCACAGACAGTATGCAAGGAGGTACTTTTCTCTCAAATGCAGATGAGAAATAAGGTCTCAGGCTTGATAATACTTCCAATCTGCTTCACAAGCAAATGACTGATTATAATTATTTTTCAACTAGTAACATGGAAGGAGACTTATCTTTAGACAGAGGCAGCCAAGAGAGCAAGGACCATGCGTATGAACTCTTTTCCCTGTTTTCCCCAGTTTCATAGCTTATGTAGTGAAGATTACTTTTTAAGAAGAAAAAAACAGCAAAAGCATTTTATATGTCTCTTCAGTAGCCAAAGAGAATTTATCGGAATCTTGGCAATAACACCCATGTTCAAGCGTAATTTATGCCAGATAAATGATGAATCTACATCATGGCCGTGTAGGGACCTCCAGCTCGGACCACATGAAGATTTCTTTAGGCTATGTGGAATGGGTCCCCTAAGTTAATTCCTCCTTGGGGAAAGGCAGAACACACGCAAAATCAAGGGAAAGAAAAAGCTGACAGAATGAGATTATTTTGTACCATTCCTTCCTAGCCCCAGCAAAGAACCACAAAAGGATTTTAAAGGTTTTAGGGAAGGTACTGCCTGCAGGAACCCCCACAGCATCAATCCAGTTGTGCTGCCATGGTGGAAGGACATGGAAAAGCTAACAGAGAGGCATAACTTCCCTTCATGATTAGCCTGGGCATCACAGTCCATTTCAAAAATGAAGGAACTTGTCCTGTTGGTAGAATAATGAATGATTAAAATGACAAGAAGAATTGCTAAAGTGCTCCTTTGCTTTTGGCTTTCAGATGAACTGGCTTTTAATCTGCCTGGTGAGGATGACTTCCTCAGAGAGTCAACAGAAGACAACCCTCTAATACTTTTTATCTTGGCAGCCTTTTGAAGTGTAATGTATGTATAAATAAAGGCCATTATTAACTCCATGGAAAAATGCCTAGCATTCTCAAAGTTGAAAATGCAAATCAATTATGCAGTGTCTTAATTCTACCATCTTTAAAAAAAGGAAAAAGTCTAATGACATGTTACATTGCTTTGTGAATCAGTTCCAAATTATTGGAAATTGTCACACATCCCAACCCATTAAGAAGCTTTATTTTGAAGCATATTCAAGACCTTTTGAATCAATGTAAAGACTACAGTGACCATAGAGCTTTAGAGTAGACCTTAAACTAGGATTTTCCTAGTCTGTGTGACTAATTTGCCAGCAATAAGACTGCATTTCCACTTCAGACACAGGGAGCTTCACAGTTTTTTCCAAGGCCTCAGGTTTAATTAGTCTTCGAAAAACAGCGGTTATTTAATAGAGAAAAAATTTATGGTAGAGTCTGGAAGACCTTAAAAATCGAGGGAACTGTGAAACCCCACTGCTTCCTGGGATTGCAAATCATCTAATGGTTCAGACATCATGACAGAGTGGGAAGATGGGAGAGAGCTGATCCTCTTTTTCCTATTTCAAGAGCTGTGTATTTTAGCAGGGTGAAAGAACCTCTCTTCTTAGTTTAAAAAAATAAATAAGCTCTCACTCCAGAAAGATAACTTTTCTGCAATTCCAGACACATAAAAACCTAGCAGAAATTCCTTCTCTCAAGGGCCATTAGTAACATTTTTCTGGCTGCCAAAAAGCATGTGTCTTTTAAGAGGGTACCACAGGACCAGGGATGTGCTGTGGTGATGATACTGTCAGCAACTATTCAAATTTTGAGCCTGGCAGACCCGGAAGGGGAATGATTGTCTGACCTCTTAGGGGTTGCCTTGTCACAGGGAACCAGCACAAGATGGTGATACCTAAACGACTTAAGGGAGAGGTACAGAATGGAGAGCTGGTATTGTTTGCTGATCAGGGTGTCAATTACTACTGATAAAAGTACTGGTTTACTAATAGGGAAGTTTAACTCCTGAGCAAGTACATGCCTACCCAAAGGTCTGATCTGCAAGATGAAGACTATGCAATTGGAACAATCTAAATACTCTATTCCAGCTTTTGGGGGCCACTAGAAATGTGTAACCCCAGCTACTACCCTTTCCAGTTGAGAACACCCTGCAGGAGCAAGGCAGGGGTTCCAGCCCGAGAGTGTTGCTATTATTCAGAAAATACTGGTGGATTCATCTTGCACCAATTATTACACATTTGCATCCAACTTTTGTCTTCCTCTCATGCTATTCTCCTAATTTTATATTCTTTCACCCCCTTTCTTTTCCATCTCATCTTTTTGTTATGATTTCCTGTTCAGCTCCTCCTAAAAAAGCCAAGTAGCAGTGTGCAGTCACTACAGAACACTGCATGACATCCTGTTTGAATGGCAGGATCTTTGAGCAGGAACTATCTGCTACTCTGCATACATACAGCACCCAGTAAAAAGCAGACCCATTCTTCAACAGCCTGAAGCGGAAACTCTCAATAATGTCATCAGGAGTTATTGTGTCACATCACTCAACCAGAGTTGTGCAGGAAATACGCCTCATCTTTAGGCTATTACTGTTAAAATAATCTTTACTGAGTCTTCTGTGTCAGGTGTCCCAGTTATCTTTGCACAATTTCTTGAACAATATCTCAGGACTCCCAAGTTCAGGACACTGAAATAAATGCTCTCTTCTCCATAGTTCTTATTTGAAAAAGCCACAGGAACTGTTTGTCTAAGGAGCAGCTAGAAGGGTCAACCATTTCAAAACTGCTATTCTACCTCATCTGAAGATGACGCTGTGACATCAGACTTGTCCTTGCAGGAAACTGGACAACTAAGGTCCCCATCCCTACTCCAGTAGTTTCTGTGTTTTCTTCACAAACTTAGTGTAAGTCCTAAAACCCCTTTTCCTTAGTGTATACACAACTATCAACAACTGAATCCTTCAAAAAGTGTAAATAGATAACCTGACAAGCTGTATCTATTCTTGTAGGAGAGAACTTTTTTCAAAACCAGAAATTGGAGCAGATGTAAGCTAGTTCTCATTCCAATCACAAATCTGTACTAATGATAAAGGTAGGTATAAACAGAGATCTCTCAAATTCTCCATCATCTCTTTGTCCCAAAGATGATTCAATCTCCTTTCCAAAGTTCTGTTACACATAGGTATAAAATGTAGTACACAAGTTTCAGAATTGTCCCTTGTGGTTGAAGATGACATTTTTTTCTTTATACTCACATTGCATCCCCCAGAATATTAATATGCATTGCCATCTCAAATACCTACTATTCTTATAGTTAAAAAAAACCTTTCCAAGACTCAATTTTACAGAAGTTTTGCAGAGCTGAATGTTTTTAACTGAAAAGTTTGATCTAAAAAACTGAATTAAACTTCCTTAATTGTCCATTACAGCATGAAGACTTCCATAGAAAAACCATTTTTAAAAGCACAATTTGAAGCAGAAATTTTCAAGTGTCTCTAGTATTTCCCACCCACCCCACAGGAAACGGCCAGCAAGGAGATTATGGGACTCCCCCTTAGATACTCAACAGTTAGCAAACCAGTTTTTCTCTTAACTGGACCAAGTCCAATAAACAGTCTAGTCACAGAAGTGACACACATAAATGCAGGAAAGCAGTAATTTTACTACTCCTTGTGCCTGGGTTGTTGGTGAACAATTTCCGAGAGCGGCCTCCTCTGCCAGAGCAGCAGCCACCGCTGCCTTAGCCCTGAGAGCCGAGTCTTCAGAGACCGATGGCTGAAAGCCAGAACACCCAGGGTGCACTGCCTACCATGGGGCATCAGCTGCACTCCTGCATTTCCTGCTCACCTACCTTCTAAGCTATAGTATCACCCCAATAGTAAGACTGATCTTATTAGCAGGCCCTTAATCCTCACTAACCTTCTCTTTTAGCCATTAGCTATCATTAATTTATTAAATGTTATCCTAACGGGCTGCACATTGACCAGCTACCAATATTCCTCATCCAGCCGTGTATTTCTATTTTCCCCGTCAAAACTCCACAGCCACAAGTGATTATGGAAGCTTTTTCAGGACTGCTCATCTACAACCTTGAGGCAGTATCTTAGTCCTGGACTGGTGATTCCTAACACTACAGGATGAGTTGAGAGACCTACTCCAAAACTTACCAGGCTGTGGCATGCAACTGTTCATCCTCCTTCACTGGAAGGATTGCCCCTAGCAGGGGCACTTCTGGGAATCATTTAGCTTGGCACAAACCTCTTTGAGATCACTGAGTCCAACTCCCTGCTCAAAGCAGGATCTGCTGAAGACATTTGCCCAGCATATACTCAGCTGGGTTTTGAATCTGCAGAGATTCCACATCCGTGTCTCACCACTCACTGCAAAGGAAGGGTTTTCTCCTGTTCAAAAGAGAGTATTTTCAAATCTATGCCCACTTCCCCTTGCCAGTGGTGCTACTAAGATTAATCTGGCTGTCATCATTCCCTCCCATCAGGCATCAACAGGCCTACACAGTAAGGGAGAGTCTTTGGGCCCAAGATCTCCCACCTCAATGTTCAGTTTGGACTAAAACACCACCAGCTGTTCTACTGCACTGTTGTGCCACAAAGGCTTTTGTTTTAGCTGGAACATGAGAACCTCCACTCTATTTGACAGGATGATGGATTGTCTCTTGTAAAGCTATCAGAAGCTGAACTTGAAATGTCAGAGTGTTCCTACACACACACATCCAGAAAACTGCCTAGTGACCCAAGGCCTGTTTCACAATTGCAAAAGCACCTGCAAGCACACCTCAGCCAAAAGGTTTGTGACCAATGCCATTAGCTTCCACCACACTTGACTCTATCTCAGAAGACATTCTTCCATTAATAGAAAGTACTGAAATCTACTGTTCCCATTCTGCAGAATTAAGTAAACAGGGCTGCAAGACTTCAATTACTGACCTAGAAATCAGGCATTTCATTGATTAACAAGCAACATGGACGCTCACCCTAAACAAAACCAGCTTTGATTACTGAGACTGGAACACGCCAAGCAGGGAGAAGCCAAAGTGACTGCAAATAAAAGTGGCCTTCTCACACATTCATCTTACCAAAAACAATTCTCTTGCCTAAAGGCAGTCTTTCATGATCCTTGTGGGTCCCATCTACCTCAGAATATTGGAATATCGTGATATCCCAGTGGAGAAGGTCCTCCCCTTTTCACCTCAGATGTTCCCACATGCATGCTGAGCTGTAGCACAAGACCCAGTGGGTTAAGTGTGATTCCCAGCCTACTGAAAGTCAAGGCACCAGACTGGCTAAACCAAACATTCTTGTCATTTCCCCGTTTGCATTACTTACCTATAAAAATGAGACTTCCAATACTCCAGCAATTCAGAATCTCAAGTGGTTGTTCTGATGGTCCAGTAAAATTCTCCTCAACCTGTGCCATCCTAAGTATGTCTTGTCCCTTAGCTCTTGGAGCACAGGATGAAGACTGGTTAGGAAGTGTGAATTTGATGACTTAATTTTGTAGAAGGCAAATCCTAATTGCTGGGAAACTCAGACTGCATAAGCTTCCTGAATCAGACTGCCAGCACACAAACAACAGTTCTAAAGAATTCTGATGCTGGCTATCGAAACACTTTAGACAAGCCTCCTCTGGAAAACCAATAGAGCTGTTCACAGTTCTCAGAGAGCAGAGCTTTATGATCAGTGATCATAAACACTTGATTAAGTGTTCCTGAATTCAGATTGAACAGCTGTCCTAATTTTAGATGCTCACTGCAATTATAAATACGTCAAAGATGATTGGAACAGTTTTAAAACATTAGGTAACTGTTCAGCTGGGACCAGTGAGGGCACCCAGAAGCACAGGCCAATGCTTTGTTTAAAGGCCAGCAGAATCCCCACACAAGATAACCACACAGCGTATGTACAGTCAAGGCAGTTGTTGCCAGGAGAGTGAGAGGCACTGGGCATGAGCAGCCTCCGGCATTCTTTTGAGTTCTTGGATCTGTCCTTGGTAGAAACCAGGTTTGTCTTCCATTTAAAAAAAAAAATTTAAAACTTTGACAAAACACAAGTGCTAGAAGCACAATCATGCTCAACAACAAATGAGGAAGAAAATGTCTTCCTTCTTTACTTTGAGCTGACTGCAACCTGAATGGCAACTCCGACATGGCAGTTTCAGAAAAGCCCATGTGTGAGACTAAGTTACCCCAATGTAGCAGCTGACAGGGAATAAACTCCAAAATAATTAAAAGAAAGCAAACAGGTTTAGTTGTCCGAACAAGGAATTTTAATTTTAGGTCAACTATTGAACTAGGTCAACATCCAGTTCACAATGTCTACAGATAGTGGGCATAGCCAGTCACTACGGTAAGTTTATTGAAGCACCAAGCTCCACACAAGACTGTAAAATACATTTTAAACTACTAGTAAGAAAGCTTCTTCAAGTCAACAATACTATTAAGGGCCAGAGTTTAAGGACTAAGTTTTCACCTTCCAAGCTATTTTAAGACAGCCAATCCATTGCATAAGCAAACCAAACTGCTACATACTGAAACACAGAGCAGCAACTGCATTGAACAATTCCTGTAAATAATTCAAGGATACATTGAAACAGTATGGGTAAATTGTAATTTTTTATTGGAAAACAAATATACAACTTGGAATGGATTTGAGGCAAATCGTGCCATAAGCAGATTTTTTTTAAAATAAGTGGCTAAACAAAGTTTAAAAAGCATAGTAACAAGAGGAGAAAATGTTTTCTGGCACAGGACCAGCAGTACAAAAAAAACTTGTGTACGAGTACCTGGATAAATCACCCGTTTTGCATTAGTGCAACTTAAGTTTCATATTGTTGACTGTCAATCGTCTACAACATTAAGACTCCACATTTCAACAACATGTTACAGGTATGGCCACAAACAAGTTACTGTGAAGTAAGCTAGGAGAATGACTTTTACAGTGCATTAGCCACATGATATACCCTATTCACATCATTTTATCCTGCAGTTAAGCTGCAAGAGCCCTTATCTTCCCATCACAGCAAGGGGAAAAAACTCCTATAGAAAAAACTCCTATATACTCGAGAACTAGAACCAGCATGTCGCTTTAACTAAGGGACAGCTAATGCACGGTAAATCCTAGCTTACTTTATGTAACTTGTCACACTAGTCATACCTAAGTTTGCTATAGAAAGCTACTTTTTTTAATAGACAATCCAGATGTTCCCTCGGTTAACCAACTTCATCTAACTTTAGATGTGCAGAAGGGCTTAAATATCCAGAGTAAGCCACATGCAACATTTGTTACTTCGATCAATTTTTCAAAAATCAGAACAATGACAGTAAGATAAAGGAGAAAAACATGGAGGAATGGCCTTCTAATTACTATACATGCATAATCTTTTGACAGTAAGGGAAAAACCTTTTACAGATAAGTTACAAACAGAGAAAAGGCAAATAAACAATTTTGTACAAGAAATTTAACACATTCTGTACAACGTCTTCACTTCGCTGTCATCATTTGTACAAACTCTGTAAAAGGAAAGAGTTGCATGAGTTATTTGAAGGAAAAGAAAATCTGAATTGCAAGATCTGAGAAGTGGCTTTACTAGATCTGAACATTGTTTCCAAAACACACTTTCAGTTAGGTTCAAAAAAGTATCTGCAAGACAGTCCCCTTTTCCACTAATCACACCTAAACTCCTTTTTTTAATGGCAAAAGGCCGTTACTTTTCCATAAAAGTTGGTCCCTCAGTGAACTGGGGAGCAGCCTTACTTCCAAGATAAAGCATTACGGGGTCCTATGCCCACAGACTTACAGGTGGGGACAAGATATCCAAGATTGACTAAAAGATCAGCACAAATCACACTGAAGTGACAATCAGCTAAGTAAGTGCACAAGCAAGACATTGTGTTAAGTTTGAACTTTTACCTTTCAGAGTGGAATAGTTTAAGTCTTACTATCTTATTTTGCCTGGCTGCCTTTAAGCAACTGAATCAATGCTCAGTCATAAACCATTTAAAGTTAGAACCCACAAAACAGGATTCTCCATTCATCTTGCTGAAACCTAGTTTCAGGTACAATAGTGACAGGAAACCCAGAACCCAAAAGGAGTTACCTGGCTGCTCAAGTTTTGAAAGAGCAACAGGAAACAATGGGGACACAGACCCTCTAGTGCCAGTCTCTGAACAGCTACTTATAAACACTGGGATGGAGCAGCAGCCTTGTACATAAAAATGCCTTTTCCCTCACAGATGCCTGCATACCCTTAGGCCACAACCAGAAAGGCCTAAAAGGGAAGGCATACCTACACCTCAGAAACAGCACAGATATTTTCTGAAAATACCCTAGATATTTTCTGTAACATGTTCAAAAAGTCGAAGACAAGCTTAGCGTGTCTCAGCTGCAAACAGCTGTCTAAAGGAACTCCTGCTTGTATGACTTGATTTATGGTTCAATGTCAGGAAGAAAGGAAGAAATTACTTTTGCAGCTAATTTATGTGAAATAAATGTATTTAAAATACCTTCTGAAGGTCTTTAAATTTCTGCATATTTCAGAGGCTTTAACCTTTTGATTAGTAAGTCATTTTAAAAGCATTAATGACAAATGAGTGACATCCTACAGTCAGATCAACATGAATTAGTGAACAGAACAGCTGGAACAGTATGTGAACATCTCTGACAACTTGCTTATTCTAATGGACATCATTAGATTTAGGAAGTCAATTCTCACACTATACAGCTGAATAGTCCTTTTTTGCCTTTGGCACGAAGGCAGCAATAACGCTCAAACCCACTGAGAGGTACACTATGTACATACTAATTGAACATTAGCTTAAAGGAACACTGTGTGTTCAGATGAACTTGTCTCAACACTGCCCTATTTTAACTTGGTGTGGCTATCAGCACCTGTACGAGAACAAGCATGAGAAGTGCTACACAAAAAGAATCAATTAACAGCTCCTTACCTTCGTAGTTTACTTGACCATCACCATCAATGTCTGCTTCCCTAATCATTTCATCAACTTCTTCATCTGTTAGCTTCTCCCCCAGATTTGTCATCACATGACGGAGTTCTGCAGCACTAATGTAACCATTACCATCCTGGCAGGAGAAAAGGAACACTGGAATAGACTTGCCTAAGGCCTAATGACTTAACCATAACCTAGGAACATTGCAGAGCAAATTGAACATTAGGAAGTTAACACAGCCTTAACCACTAGCATTTGCACAAGGTGAAAGAGAGCTGTCAGCCTATCTTCAGCATGGTGCAATGTCTCTGGACATTGCAGTATTATCTTAGTCTTTGACTGTCCTATTCTGACATTTTTAAACCATGAACCATGCAATTGGCACGTTTTGCAACTTCTTAGGTGATGGATGCCTATTAAATCATGTGACTGTGGTTCAAGTGGTGATTTCTAAGAACAGAAGCTACTTATCTGATATGACTGTTTCATGGGAGTCCAGCATAAAGCCACAAGGCCTTCAGAGATGACTTTTACATATTCCAGTACTAGCTGGGACACTGAATATTGAAGTACTAGTGTATACCAACTCAACTGATGTTTTCCTCCCCACCCCCAAGGCTCCTCACATAATGTTTTCAGTTCCAAGGAGTATCCGAAGTAAGCTGAGTAACTTTAGACTCTTTCAGCAACTACTTAGCAAAGACTACATGAAAGACTTAAAATAATTAACATTTTGAATACTTAAAACATTTCCTGCCAGTCACCTGCAGGTATTTCAGTATCACAGCGAGCATTACTTTAAATCATGTCACTCATCACTATCCTGACAACTCATTTGACTTTCCCACACAATCACAGCAGATGGAGCTTTAGGGTGACTGGCCAACCTAGAGGCTCTCTGTGACAGGACTGCAGACACCCCTCAGATCTGAGAAAGCACATTACAATCAGACAGAGTTTTCTTAACAGAACTATTCCAGGTAAATGTTACAGTACCTTGTCAAAGACACGGAACGCTTCTCTAATTTCTTCTTCACTATCTGTATCTTTCATTTTTCTTGCCATCATTGTCAGAAACTCTGGAAAGTCAATTGTGCCATTGCCTGAAAGATAATTACTTTGTTAGAAAAACACGGTTTAGGCACTTTATTAAATTACTTATTAGTAAAGTTCTTACCATCAGCATCTACTTCATTGATCATATCCTGTAGCTCTGCTTCTGTGGGGTTTTGACCAAGTGATCTCATCACTGTCCCCAACTCCTTTGTAGTTATAGTACCATCACCATCCTTGTCAAATAGTGAAAAAGCTTCTTTGAATTCTGTACAAAACAAAACAAAGTTAATCCCTTAAGCTTTGAAATGTTAACAATCATAAAAAATTCACTGCTACTGATCGTTGCAAGTTACAAAATTTGATTTCAATCTTCTGGGAAATTTTGGTATACTGCTCAGCCTGCTATACTATAATTGCAATGCCAATATGGCAGCATCAGCATTGGAAAACACACCCACCAGCCTACTGATCAACCCCATTGACCTAAATTAAGATGGAAGGTCATCCATTTCCAAAGTACTCCGATGTTTGTTACTCTCTGTCTTGAATAACGACTCCTAATATGGAGCTGAAATGGCTATCTGCAACTACAGTGATCAACATCCTTGGTAGGAACTGCATCTCAAAATAAAACAATATGGAATTGCTATGAGAAAACCGAAAATGGTACTTTAAAAATACATATGCTACAGCTTAATAGCACTTTTATTACTGATAGAGGAGATGAGTCAACCAAAAAAGGTATAATCAGACCAAACTACACCAAGTTTCTCAACATAAGCCACTTCTGCTGGACACAGATGTCTGAACAATTTATGCCACCACAATTGTCCAAGGAGGAAAGCCACTGGAGTCTTCATTCCTGAAAAATTGCTTCAGTCCTACTGCATCCTGAAACAGCCTTCACAGGAATGTTTCTGACTAGTTTTAAGACTGCTTTGCTGCATTTCTTACACTACCTCTTAACCTCCTACAGTGGCTGTATTGTGGCCAGGAACATTAATACAAGCATAACATGTTTAATTGTCTAGTCCAAAAATGGAGTTGGTTTTAATCCATGCCATCTGTCTTTGGCCACGGACCTTAAACTAGTCACTGGACTGTGGTAGCTCACACACACACAACAGTTAAGCATGAGCATCTTATCTATTCCCTTGTAGACTTCAGATCCCTTTACAAGCTTTCAAGTCATCTGAGATCATGGCTCTGGACAACCCATCAGCTCAAGGGTACTCCTGCATCAGAAATGCTTCCAAGAAATGTTTTTTTTCAACACTTCCATGCAGCCAGCTTTCCAGATGGTGGGTTTCCCAGACCAGAATTAGTCACAGTAAAAGTTGTGTTCTCACATGACCTGAATGAAGCCTTACTTCATACTCTGAAACCCTTGAGGTGAGTACAAACTGGCAAGTGTTAAAAATTCAACTACCAAAATAGGTCCTCTATAGCTCATGAATGCAGCTACAACACCAGAGTCACCCAGTCAAATCCCATCCAGGAAAAAAACCACTACTCTTCTACATTTAACAGTCTGAAGTGTTCTAAGAGCCAACCCCACTGTTTAGCCCATGAGAATCAGAGCAAGGCTACCACAGGACCAGGAGAGAGTTTCAAGTGAGTATATACAAATCACAAAGCAGAAACAAGCAGATATAATCTGTACCTACAGTTCCTCCAAATGGTCTTTGCAGGGCTAGTTTCAGTTATCTTGGAGGCAACAAACAGGTTTCTTAGGACTCAACTCTTACACCAGAGAAGAAAACAATCCCAGTAGAAAAGTTCACAGATTATCATGGAAGAACCTCAAAATTGGAAAGTTGCATCTTTGTGTCAAGTGCTCATCAAAACGTTCAGCTGTTAACCACTTCATCCTTCATGTGAAAGTCAACCATCACTAACCCAAACACGAAGCAGACTTCACACTACTGCAGTGACCCTGCCTAAAAAGGGTAATGCTTAATTCTTACACAAAATTCCAAGACTTGCTTTCTATAAGATGGGCATTTTAGTGGTGTCTTCTCAACACTTGGAAGGAACCATACAAAGGACAACGCTACCCTTCTTTTACTCAAAGCTGCAATAGGCTAAGAAGCAACCAGTTATAAACCATAAAATAAATCAAGTTGAAAATGAGCAGCATATTCCTGCTTGAAATGCTGAATCAAGAATACCATTAAAACACCTCTCTAACCACTTCTAGGAACCACCTACAGTAACTAGAACAAAGGAGTAACAACCTACACAGATGCAGTTTAGACTAGAACAAGAACTTAGTATAGCTTTGGAGGATTTGCAGCCATGGCTCGTGAAGGCACCTATGAAATAGAGCAGTCAGTGAGCAACTCAATAGTGGCATCCTGCAAAATAAGGTTATAGAACATACTTTGCACACTTCTACACCTTGACTCCATACAGCATCTAAAGCAAATCCTCTTCATTCCACACTTCTCCACACCAAACTGCAAATGAAAACTCTCTTCTAAGGCTACAAGGTTTCAGCCTTTCCACCCTTCTGAAAAGCATCCTGCATCACGAGGAAAACACAACTTCCAAGCCCCATGAAAGACAAGCTAGTCCAACAATGTGAACTCTAACAACCTAGCTCAAAATGTTCTTTCAACCACAGCTTCTGAGGCACCTGTGCACAACATCACCTTTTCAAATGAAGTGGCAGCCTTCAGTGACCTAGTATGTTCAGTGAACCAGGACTACCATATCCACTCCTACACAATTTAGCCGGCTATGCCTGGAACTTTTATAGGAGAATGTCAATTGCTCTCTTCACAGCTACCAGGACCTCACACATAAACATGTCTATTTCTCCTATGACAAACTTTAAATCACCATTGCAATCAAACCCCCAGCAGAGAACCACAGCACACTAAAGGAACAAGACAGTAAACGCAGTACACAGCCCTGCTTGTGCACAGAGCCCACTAAGAACTCTGAAGTCCAGGTGAAGGACACTCACTAGACCAGCTGCCTTTGAGACAATTCAGGCTGCTCTCCCATCAAGCACCCAGGTGGTCCTGACCCCATTACCTTTGGAATACAACACTTAACCAAAGGGAGAGCCACTTGACTTGGCAACTTCGATCCTTTCAAAACGAAACTGTAGCCAGTATTCACACTCTGTAGCTACTTTAACCAGTATTCACATTCCGCAGCTTTCAGTATCATCTTTCGTATGAACAAAATCTGGGAGGGTTTTCTCCCCTACCTACACTGACAAGAAGCTTCAGTCCTAACAGTCCATACGTTCCACAGGAAATGACGTCTGGAACCTTTAACAACTATGTATTGCTGCTTCACAGCAGAAGGGGAAGAATTCAAGCCCTGGGGAAGTGGCTGCTTGAAGTACTCTGGTCTTCTATTTTAGGACAGGTAATGCTGTCTCTACCTTGCAGTACCATTTCCTACACCTGCCTTCAAACCAAAAGCTTTGTATCTCCAGGGAAGCTCAATTAGAATGGTGGTTGCTCAAGTTTTTCAAGCCAGTCTCTGTAAAACATTCCAATTATACCTCTAAGAGTCTTCCCATGCACGACCACTGGCCTTCAACAGCAAAACTAAACAATGCAACTTTTCCTAAGCAGTACTGGGAATGATTCCTTCACACACCACCAGTGGATTCACGTCTTCACATCTGAGCTTCATGGTTTACTTGCAAATACATTTGTTTAACAAAACATCACAGCTGCCCTGAAAGTGGCAGCCCATTTTACACTGGCTACTAAGATATACTTTTATTCCTTCCATGCAGTTGAAAGCCAGTACAACAGGCTCACCAATACTTATTTTGCCTCTGAGGAGCTGAATAGCTAAACCTGAACTGAATAGCTAAAATTTTCACTAATCCCAAGGTAGTGTAGGTAAGCTTCCTGTTTATATTCCACAATCAGCTACATCAACTAATAAAGCTTCTAGAATTAACAACTGGAACAATGAACCATTATTGGAAAGACAGCAGTGACAGTTGCTAAAACCTGCTCTAACCAAACTGATCACAAAACTCTTAAGCTATGTAGGCCACTTTCCCAAAAAAAAAAAAATCTGAAGTTGAACTAAATTTGGCTTGTGCTTACTCGTAAGACAGTACCATGGCAACAAGTAAATAGACTAAGGACTTTCCACAAAACCATAATTAGTCTCCTTTGAGTAAAAGCAACCTCCTGAAGTCTAAAAGCTACATAAGAATGTTCTTACACTTCAGATTTGGCAATTATGGCAAAAACAAACCAGCTCATAATGACACTTCTGTTTAATACAGTGTCTTCAAGAGCTACACCACAGTTAAACAGTAGTATCTCAGAGGCTGTTCCTTTTATGCTTGACCTGGTATTATTAGATTAGCAGAAACCTAACATCCTTTAAAATAATTTCACATGACAGTTATGCACATTAAGACTTTCTAGTATTAATACCATACACTTGTCAGATCAAAACCATGAAGTTCTTGAGCATCTATGGCAAAGCTGAATTCCGTAATATCAGCTTCAAGTCCCATCTATTACTGAAGTTAAGCTCAGTCTACTGAGCGCAACGAGACAGGTAAGTTTGTGCAGCCTGCATGAGCAGCAGAAGGTTCTGCCATTAGTGGATGGCTGTCAGGGCACACAACCCACTGCCAGGGGGCCAATACCAAGATATAACAGAGGCAGATTTATTTAAGCATTTCAGAGCAAGTGCCAGACCATCAGAACAGCACACACACAACACTTGTGTCCAAGTACACAATTCCAAATACAAGTACGGTTCCAAATATGGAATATCAAGAGTTGTCATCATGAAGCCAGTCTCTCTCTTGTCACCAACAAGAACCACTCAAACATCTCTGCTGGCAGGAGACAGCAAAGCAAATTATTTTTGCCTTCTGTTAAAAAAACACTGCAGATTCCAAGCCTTGACCAGATTTGCTGCCATCCCCTGTGGCCCAGCCCCCTTTCAGTCTGCAGCTGGGACAGTTCTGTAGTCATGGGAGAAGAATAATTACCAATCTATTAGCCAGAAAGGCTGTGAGGACTGTTTAACTACATTAACTACATAATTATAATTCATTATATCCATGGTGCTTCTATAGCAGATAAACCTTTAAAAACTAGGTGACAAATTAAAACGTTCCACCATATTACTTGAGTATCTAAGAAAGATAAATATCTTGTGTAACACACACTGTTCCTGGACTAAGAGATGTGCCAGGTCAAGCAAGAGTAGCAACAACACAAAAACCTCACCTGCAATCTGCTCTTCTGTCAGTTGATCAGCCTGCAATGAAAGAGAATATGATTATAGTTACAGCAAAAGTTCAAGGCCAAATCAGACAGACTTGTAGAGGCCCCTGAGTATGGTGGCTGCTCTTCATTCAGGACTGATCTGTAGCACTCTGAAATAGTTCTAATAAAGCTCAAAAGTCACCAGAGTTACATGCTAAGTAAGAACTGGCAGCCTCTCATCCTTCCCAGGCCCTGCAATATCCCATACTCCCCAAGTAACAGATTACCACGTGGATCAATCAATAACCCAAGCAGCACCAGCAAGCTCAAGGCACACAGGTCCCTTTAGAACCACAGACTGGTTTTAAGCACTCATTTACACAGCACACGACCAGCTTCAACACCGAGTACTTCAGCTCTCAGTAATGCAGCAGTAACCTCCAAATGCCAAATTTAAGGCAGACTAGCTAAAATCAGAAAAATATACTCTTCACTAGAATTAGATCATCCCCTGATTAACATGAAGCTTTCATGTCCAAGACAAGACACCAGCTTCAGTCCAAACTGGTCATTCCAGCTGCATACAGCTGTCTACACTTTTTTCAGACCATTGTCTACTTTGACTCGGTCATCATAAAGTAACAGGGACACTGGAGAAAGGTTCTGTGGTCTTAGACAATTTCTGTATCAGTTGGGTAAGCTCCAGTTTATACCTCATGTTCCTCTCTCACCAGTTTTGAATCCATTAGATTTGACAGCAATGAAAACCATCAGTCTTTCAGGCCAAACCCAAAATGAACTTTGCTCTTGAAAGAACACCAAGATGTGTGAGGACTGCAGAAATACTCTCCGAGCTTCTCAAACCAGCTGATTCTTCAAACAAATTCTGGATAGCTTGAGTTGCAGTAACACTCCCTTCAGGGAAGCCTCTTGAACCCTTTAGTGGAGAGTAAAAACCACTAAAGTACAGAAAAGATACATTCACTGCTGAAATTCACCACTGCTTTTTTGGCTTTGTTCCTGTTGTGATCATTTAAGCAGAACCTTTTTGTAATTACTGCAATGTTGACTGAAAAATTTTCCATCATTAACTGTGCCCACCAAGGTCTCTCTACACATGAGCATCTGTCAGGGAGACTTAGAAAAGTGTATTTACAATACTTGTCAATTTTTACATAGCCAATTTCAATCTGAATTACATTTTTATACTGCATAGGAACTTTGAAGTTGCAGCTGCTGCATTCTTCCTGTGACAGAAGTGAAGATGGCTGCTGGAGCAGTCACACAAGAGCTGAACTGCTCACAAACCCTCCATGCACACAACACAGCAACAGCCCAAGGTAAAGGCCACACACTGCCTGGGGCTCACCCACTTCAAGAACCAAGACCACACTACTGAGGAAGTTCTAAAGCAGCAGGCAGTAGGTATTGGCAGCTACAAGTTCATTTCTGCTGCAGGAAGAACTCCCATGTAGGTTCCACTTTTTGTTAAAAAAGACTAGCATGGCAGCAGCACTGCTGAGAACAGACCAGTTCAGAACTAAGCTTTGGGATGGAAGTGCTCTGCTGGTCACTTAGCAGAAACCTAACAGATTTTCACTTGTCTGGAGAATATCATTAACACAGACTCATACCTTTGCATGCTATTTACATTTTTATTGTTTGAGTGAAGAGAACGATGTGCTACATTTCCATAAGACATGAAATCCACAGAAAACTGTAAATCAGATTTAAGCAGTAAGAACCTAGTTTATTTAGGTCAATACTTATAGGTTACCAAGTTGAGTCACATACTGTTTTATATAAACAATTTTATATGGAGATATGACATAGCAGTATGTAAGTTGCTAAGCATTCCCAAAGCCTTCCTTCTTTATAAAGTGAAACTCTTCCAACAACTTAACACATCCTAGCCATGAATTTGGTTGACCTCTGACAATACCTGTAAGAGGTACAGCGTTTGAGAAGAGCACAAAGCTTATTAGAAGGCACAGGTCCAGAGCAGTTGAAAGATAAGTGGGGAGGTGGGGCAAGGTTGAACAAACACCATCTGCACTCTGCAGTGCTGGGCTCTGCAGGCACTGCTGCGCAACAGCAGTAAAAGGCGGAGCCAGCGAGGCTGCCAGCTCCCTGCCTCCGCTGCCACCCAGGTGGAGGGCTATCAGCCTGGATCCGCGCCTGCCGCTCACAGGCCACTCCGGCCTTCCTACGGGAGCCTCCCAGAGTTCCTGACGCTGGAGCCCCACACACGTGACGGTGCGCACGGCTCACCCGCGCGGCGCGACCCGCGGAGCCGGCGGTTAAACGGTCACTGCGAGGGGCCCGTGCCGAAGGTCTGACCTGCCCCGCACTGCGGCCGAGACCCGCCCGAAACCCTCCTCTGATGCCATCGCAGCTTTGACGCGGCTTTTCCGGATTCACATCGCAGCGCTTTCGTTTTCCCTGCAATAGCTCCCATCCCCCACCCCCAGTCTGAGCGGAGGGCCTGACAAAGACTCCAAACCTCCAAGGAAAGCAGGGGAGCTGCAGCGTGCGCGGCCGTTCCTGTGGCACACGCAGCCTCTAGAGGTAGCGCTCCATTACAGCTCTGCAGTGACCGGGCTGCGAGCTCCTCCACAGCGCTGCCAACGCTGCCAAGGGAGCTGTCGGCGAACGGCAGCGCAGGTGACAGCTCCCCTCCGAAATTCGGCTCCTCGATGCATTCCGCAGGCATCAGATCGGAAGGGGCACTTTTGTTCTGGCGAGATTAACTAAACAACAACCACAGTAGACTACACAGACTAGAATTAGGTTTATGGTAGGTTAGCTTGTTCTGGGAGCAAATCATTCTGTCTTATCTAGCATGGGCAGCACTGGACAGTCACAGGTTGAGCCAGTGTGGTGTGTCAGGATGAACTATAACCACATTCAAAGTGTCACTGTGCCTCCTGGACACACCCATTTTTACTCAGACCTTGTTGGAAGATACTCCATTTTTGGTTCTGTACAGATGATGACTAAATGCAATATGTCTTTTGCTGCTACATTCATTGCTTTTTTTTCCTCCCTCTGCTTTATGGATGGTTTGCTGTATAAGTTCACAATACAAGCTAAAGAATAAATTCAGGCTTCTAGTCACCATTTTTTTTGCCCAGAGACAGCATTTCAAAAAACCCCAGATTTTAAGTAGCCATCGTTCACATTAGACATGATGAGCTGGCAGTCATTTGATTCCTCAGAAGAACATAATGAATGAAAAGACAATTCCATTCTACTGCATCTTCTCTTAATGCAGAGATAGCACTAAGTGGCCACTGGCGTTGCTTTTGCAACAGAATTGCTCCTTTCAGTATGTTTCTCAGTATCCATTTGTTTTAATTTAAAAAAAACCAACAAACGCTAAACGCACATCCTTTTAGACTGAATTTAAAGCCGTTCTCCGATTTCACAAAATGCGTTTTATTTCGACAGTGGATTACAATTCTAAACCCATCGCTAGTAATAACAAAAACGCAGGACTGTCCTCTGCAATGACCAAAACGGGAAGCAAAAACTGTTAAAAAAAACCCCAAAAAAACCACAAAACACCCACACAAATAATCCCTTGTCCAACAGAGCCACCAACAGCATGGCGCTACCATGGAATCGACAGGGGCTCTAACGCGAGCTGACAACAGGTCTAGCGAGGAGGGCGATGGTGCAGTGAGGCACAGCCTGCCCCTCATCATCATGCTGCTCAGAAGCTGCAGGGCTCCGCAGTGCATTATTATGACCAGGCGCAGCACACCTCGCTAGCGAGCCGGCAGCTTAGGCTGCCTCACTGAGCCCCATTCAGCCGCACACGCCGAGAGCGGGGAGGGAGGAAGCGATAAGAAAGCAGAGCTGGTGCCATCGTGGCAAGCTCCTTTCCCCCCCCTCCTCCCAAGACCGCGGGTCCCCTCCCAGGAGGGACCGCTATCCG
>VXBB01004032.1:320500-350234 GCA_013399915.1 Illadopsis cleaveri
GGCGGGAGGAAGGAGGGGGGGAGGCAGAGAAGGGGGGCGGGGACCGGGGCGAGGGACTATTTCTTTTGGCGGAAGAAGATTTTAGGAAAAAAAATGCCGAGCTGTGTGGGGACTCCGTAAGGAGGACGCTGATTGGTGGGTTCGTACCTGCAATGCGTCACTCGGACATGCACACTCCGGGATGGGAAGGCGGGCACCCCTCCCCCCGCCCGCAGTGCGTGAGGGCCGGAGTGGCCCCGCAGCCCCGCGGAGCCGCTGCTGCTGCGCCGTCCCGGGGCCCCAGCCCAGGGCGGCAGCCGCCCCTCCAGGAGCGCTTTTGCCACAGCGTTTCGAGCCATTTTCTCCGTGCTGTGCTCCGGAAGCTTCATGCGCACAGAGTTACCAAATGAGACTCGCTCTGCATCCAGCACAGTCCAGAAAAATTCCCACCTCGCGCTGCAAGCTAGAGATGCTTCGTCGCTTGGTAGCGTTGTTTAAAAGAACAGATTTCACAGAATCGATTAGGCTGGAGAAGATCTGAGATCATCGAGTCCAACCCGTGACTGAACATCACTATGTAACCAGACCACGGCACCAAGTGCCACATCCAGGCTTTCCTTAAACACCTCCAGGGATGGTGACTCCACCACCTCCCTGGGCAGCCCATTCCAATGTCTAATCTCGCTTTCTGTGAAGAAATTCTTCCACATGTCCAACCTAAACTTCCCCAATTAGACATTTTCCCTGTTCTTCCGCCATTTCCCGTTAGGGATCATACACCCTGGTCTTGTACCTAAGGAGAGGTGGCCAGCAATTCTGAGCTAAATCTGGAGTCTTCTAAGGGTTTTCTATAAAATGCACTTGGACAAATGGCTCCAGGTGCAATTTGCAAACTTGCACATGTATTTTCAAAGATAATTCAACAGAGAGCTGCAATATTGGCTGAGTCCAGTGACAGCAGATCTACCTGTCCTCTGTGAAAACCACAACACTCATTTCTGGGACGATAAATACATTATTAAACTTTGGGGGCCTGAGTTAAAGTTTTCTGACCGAAGTTTGAACACAAATCACAATACCAATCACATTTCAATGAAAAATTACCTACTTCCACATCTATTGAAAGAATTATTTAGTTGATATTTACACAGTATGTAAACAAATAGTTTTTTATACTTCTATATGCACTGTCACTACACAAACTAGAGCAATGGCTCTCACTTTACACACCTAAGAGGTTTTACTCATCTCAGTTCTTCACAGTCTTTGGTTTATAGGCCACAGAAATAGGATGTGCTTGGGAGGGGACTGGCATGAATAAACTCATAAAACAAATATTCCTCCTGAACATCAATTCAGATTCTCAGGACTGTTTTCTTTTCAGGATGATCTTGTATCCACTGACTTCAGAAACAAAGTGGGGGAAAAAAACCAGAAGAAGGCCTAGTTTCTTAATATAATCAAGGACCCCTTTATTAAGTACAATGCCTCATCCTTGCATCCTCACTTTGTGATCACAGGCAATACATAAAACATCACCATATACTTAAAGCTGGCCTTCAGCCTTGAAGTCTAGCTGCAGTTACTGTTTTGTGATGCACTGGTTTGTTAGGCCTCCTTTTCCCTTACCTGTATTTACAGTCCACAAATCAAGCACATCTGAACTATTGTCTTTTTAAACTCTGATAACATTTTTTCAATGTGTAATGTGTACCTAGATGAATAAAATTCTTCCCAGAGCAGGCAATGACTGCCAAGGTTATTGTTACACACGCCTCCTCCAACCACTGCCATAGGAAGCAGGAGTGGTCAGGAGTGCCTGTGGTCAGGCTATGCTGGATGCAGACAGATGAGGTTCAGTCGAATTTTCCTCCTTCCTGATGCTCCCTTTGGTTCAGTTTTAAGGATTGCTCTGACATTCCCAACTTCTTTACATGTCTAGAGGCGTGAATCCGTGCAGAAAAGTTCTTGACCAAAAAATTCATCACCTGCTCTAGATTTGGGATAAAAGTGGCATAGCAGCGCTCAGGGTACATGCCTGTCACACCCTCAAATCTGGAGCAGAGCAGAGTGCCAGTGCATTTTGTGGAGCAAAACCATCTCCTGTGGAGACCTTAGCTTGGGTCCTGGCAACAGAACGCCCACGGGTGCATGGTGCTGGGCCTGATGTGCCAAGACCTCTCCTTGGCATCTGTGTTTTATCCTCATATTACCTCAGAGAGGTAAAACACTGTGACACTTAGGTTGCTCAGGTGCCCAGGCTCAAGCAATCTATTGAGATGTCATAAATCTGCATTCCTGTGAAACTGGTCCTGAGGGATTTGATGAGAAGTATGTGAAAGGTTTGTATTGAGACAGCAAAATCTGATTGAGTCCTGTTCCTGGAGTTTGCCACTGGCCATTACAAGCATGGAGGCTCTAGGAAACATGAGGGCCACAGCATGAATAAGATGTAAGCTCATTAATTACGGCCTAAGGGTCTGCTGAGAAGCAGGCACTTGAATGCAAGGGTCCCAGAGAACCTCACCATCATACTGTATGTTTTTGTGTATGTCCCTTAAAGGATTTGGTATCTGTAATTTAATTTCTTCATACTTGTTTTAGTTACATTTAGTTTTCTCTAAAGAAGTGGTCATTCAGAGCATCCTCCCTCTGCCATATGTTTCTTAGGCCCCCTGGTTCCTTGATCTCTTTCTCTCTCTCTCTTCCATTTCTCTGTTCTTATGTGTCTCCTTTTTTCCATCTGCATTTTCCTACAGCAGCACCCATTTCCTGTGGGTTTCATCACCACCCCCACTCTGCTTCCATCTGTTGAAGAGATCAGCCACGAAGTTAACTTGCAATTACACTACCCGTGAATTACACCAACACTTCCAGTGGCATTACTAAGCATTAAAATGAACACCCTGGTGAAATTAATGGGAGATTGGGGAATTTGCCCCTTGCACGAACGGGTTGTTGGCAATCTTGGGCAGGTAAACCAGCAGATCCTCAGGTACATTGGGGTAGCCTAGAGAGGCAGGATTGCATTTCAGCAGCCTAGCTGACAACCTCTGCAGCCTGCATGTGCCACAAGAGGCAGGCAAATACATCAAATGACCAGCCCCAGCTGCAGGCTGCGACTCTGACACCTCTGACAGAGCAATAATGGGACATGACAGTAATTTCTCTGTTGCAATGGTCAGGTATAGTTCTACCAGCTCGGTCTTTTTAACATGATAATTCTTATCTCTGCTATGTAATTTAATAGATTTGTCAATGCTTGTGATGTGTGCTTTTTTTTTTTCCCCCTCAACACAGAAATACAGTTTTGCAGAAGTCCAGTCTCAGCATTAGGGCAGCAAATTATAAAAGCAGTTTGAGTTCCAGGGTTAGATGAACTGTATATGCCAGCAATTTTCACAGTTACCCTTTGTGGTATATTTAATACTGTGTATTATGCAATTTGTTCTATCATTTTAATAATGCTTTAGTGCATCATTTGGACTGATATATACAGAATGTTGTGCCACAGTGTAAAATGCTATAGCTGCTTCCTCAAGATTATTGTAATAGTTTGAACAACCTAATTAGAAATTAACTGCAAATTTTATAAGTGAATTTCTGAGATAAGAAAAAAAAAGTTCTCTACTTATCACAAGTACTAACACTTAGCATTTAACTGCTGCATACAGAAGGAAAATTGCTTATGGCTGTTTTCCCATAATGGGGAAGCTTTTTCTGTAACAGAGAACCTGCCCTCCTGAGAAAGGCCTTTATCTTCAATTCCAGCTTTATGGGCATAAAACTAAGGTGGAAATAAATATTTATCCACCCAACTGTATTTGGAAGGCCCGTTCTGCCCTCAGCAAGGAAAAACTTTGTTGTCTACAAAATTTTAAGGTGCTAAATGAGACATCTTGGTTTCTGGTATCCTGAGAGCATCTACTGATGAAACAACCCAGAATGCTGAGAACTGGGAGGCTATTCTCACCTCACCTGGATGGCAGCAGTGGATAAAAAACCCCAGAGGTTTATTGACTGTGTTGGATGGAAGACACCTTCTCTAATACAAACATGGTTTTGGGAATAACTGCACTTTCTCCTTGCATGTTGAAAGCCTTGTCCTGTCCTTTGTGCCTGGGCCCTGGAGCACTCACACCTGGACTGCATGGTGCCCATAAACCACGGGGATGGCGTTTCTTCCCCTAGGGAGTATGGACAGGTGATTCCTCCCACACTTCACTTTCTGCGGGAAGTGCATAGACAAGAGCAGTACCTGGCAGAAGGGACTGCATTACACGCTTTCAGAATATACCCATGGCTGTGTCAGTGCTGAAGGTGACCCAGGCATATCCCAATCTTTTAGGCAATTACCAAGATTTTAGGTAATTCAGACAGGAATACCAAGGCAGCTCTAGCAGTGTGGTGCCTTCACCAGACCCACCTGAGAAGCCAGGCAGGTTTGCAGCCAGCAGATACAGAGCTCTGTTGTTGGGATTACACTGCTCCCCCTCCTCGAGGTTAGATGATGTGAAGCTGATTCAGGTGACCTAAAACTGACTCTTTAACTATCTTGTGACCATTCATTGACACAAAACAAAAGGAGGAGAGTCCAAAAAGGCAGATGGGTGCATCCACATAAAACTGTGAGGGTGGAGGAATGCACAATATCTAATCATAGGCTCTAGACTAGGATTAAGAGTAAAAAGCCAATGGGACTCACAACCTATTATTATTATTATTACTATTATTATTTTAAAGAGATAAACAACTGCTTCATTTGTGATGATTTCTGATGGAACATTATCCATAAACCTGCAGTATTTTCTGTGCCTCCCATGAGGAAAACCTAGCTCTAGGACTTCATCTCACCAGTGTATCATTCTGGAAGATGAGACTGCTGCCTGGGCAGAGGCAGTAAGAGATCCCATTTCTAAACCATGTTCTTGAAGTACAAGAATAGATGGCCCTCACACTAACTCTGAGCAAGGTCTTGCTTTTTCTGTGTTTCACTTTCTAAAATACCTTAATAGGACAGAAAGCATAAACCCCGTATTTACTCCAAGATAACAGAAATCCCACAGCCATCGTCTTTTGCACAGTTCTGTTTTCCATGGACTGGAAATAATATTGTAACACTTACAAGAGACAGCATAAAGTCCAGGAAATTGCAGAATGTATTCCAATATCTTCAGATTCTGCAAAGGCTTCTTTTTCTTTCCTTTGACGAGCTTTGAGAGAAAGTCATCAAGAGTCACCAGCTCTCCCACCTGTGGGGCAAAAGCCTTTGTCTGTGAGAAGCACCACCCAGTTGTTATCATCACAACTTGACAAAATGCATCCAAGCAGCTGTTTAAACTTCCCCGCATGTGAAGATCTAGGAAGACAGTGGTCAAGGATGTACTTGGTAATTCTCTATTTTGACAGGAAGAAATAGACGAAAAAATAGCTTTTCTGGATCTGAAGACTCTTAGTTTTGGTGGCTTTCTACATGGAAGGTTTTCATCCTAACATATTTTTTCTTTATTAACAAACAAAAATGACAGAATAATAGGTAACTCCTATTAAAAAATTCCCAGGGGAGTTGAAGCACAGGTTATAATAGAGTTATTGCTGCAGCCTTAATTAGGGCATGGTGCCAAATACCTCTGTGATGGAAAACAAATGGATGTAATGATGCTTTCCCATTACCTTTTTTTGGAGTAATTAAATGTCACAAAATATTTTGCATACTTCCTACTGGGGACCAGGGTATATGGGACTGATTTACAGCAGAAGTCCAAAGGATTTTCTTTAAAACCAATGCATACAGACAGACAGCTGCTGGAACTGAAAGTTAAAATATATTTTAATTTTCACCACAGCAAATGGTGAAGCACTTATTGACTGCAAAATCTCAAATACAGTGTAGAATCTGACTAGATTAACATATTATATCTACTACCCTTTTTCACCCAAGCAGACATTGTTTCACCTAAGCTGAAACTGCTCTGGAAATCCAAACCCTGTCATTTAGTTTTGTGCTCTAAGATCCTGCATGTTTAAAGAGATTTATGTCCACACACACTGACAGCTGAAGAATCCACCTCTGTTGAATTCAGTAGGCTTTTCACTGGCTTTCTTTCAGCAGGTCACATCCTGAGCATCTTACTCACTTTTTCCTCTATCTGCACTCAGGCATGCTTTCAGAGGGGTTTATCCTACACAAGGGCTGATTAAATACTGAGCAAACAGTTCAGAATTTGGCTGCTTTTATAAATAATGATTCAAAGGTTTGATTTAGCTACAGATGAGCCTGAGCCACAAAAAAAAAGTTGCATCTGGATCCTAAATGTGTCAACTCCCATGGCAGAGATTTTTTTTTTCCCAGCCAAAGCTTGGCCTGAAAGTTCATGCAGAAAGACAAGCTGTGAATCAGAAGCCTGCACCAGTGCCCGGGGTGAAGTGCGTACCAAGATAGCCTGCAGCCACATGCCAGCTTGCCATTGACCTTTTATCTGCATAAATAGTCGTGACCTTTGGGCTGCTCAAATTAGTGCAAGCTGCTCAAGCAGGCAAGTATCACAGCCCTCTGCTGCTCAGGCTGCATCTCTGCCTCTTCCCTCTTGTGCCATCTCCTTCGCTGGGCAATGAAGGCAGGTGGAGACATGGGACAGCTTTCTTACCTCTGGGGACATCCTTTGCCTCGAAGGAAATCCACCACTGGCTGGGTAGGACCGTTCTAAAGCTTCATTACATCGACTCAGTGGCACAGAGAAGACCAAGTGAAGGAGCTGACAATCTGCCTTTGGACTGATACTTTTCTATAGGGCACAATAAACCTGCTTCTTGCTGAGCCTCTCATTATCTTTCATTACATAAAAAAGTCCAAAGAGTTTTAAAATCAAAACAGATAAGTGGTTAACAAAATAATTATTGTTTGCTCAAGCCTCAAAGTGAGTTGTTTTTCTTAAAAAAGAAAAGGTAGATCACTAAATCACTCTAATCTACTTTTTATTCACTGGACTGTATGCTGTATAGGGTTTAATGCCCATTATTTTCTCAGTAGACCAGAGCTAGCATGCTCTTTCATGTAAATAAATATTTAGTCCTATTTCAAAATGCATCACTTGTGTCCCTGAAACCACAGCAGTTTTAGTTATTTTTGGAAACAGGTATTTGCACAGTTTTACAAGCACATTTTTTCCAATTGTTTAGAAGAGGTCCTTCAGTTGCTTAATGACAATATTGACTAGGCCTGAGGGGAAGAAAAAATGTGTGGGGTATTTTCAAGGATATAAAGCAGGAAAAAAATACAAACATTTTCAAGGTTCTCCAAGACGCCGACTGCACAGACACATTTCAAAGGGAGCTTATTATCCCTGAAATTCTCTCCAAAGCTCTTTTTTTCTGATTTTCTTTACCCAGAGCATTTTTCTTTGTCTGTTCAGTCATGGGCTACCAGATCCCACGTGTATTTTTCTACATCACATACATTGTCTGCATGATGCTTTAAAAATTGGAGTGACTCTTAGTATACATTCTGGAGACATTTTTAATTGCACCAAGGAAAACTGTCAGGCAGGTAGTGAGACAGCTAATAAGTAGCCACCAATCCCCATGTTTTAAAACTAAATTTGAGGGAGCCATCCCGCAAGTAAGAGTGGGAGCTGCATGCTGAGGCACGTGCCTGCCGCGTTTGGCAGATGTGTTGGAAGGGAACTAATTGTTCTGCTGCATCACGTCCTTCAGCTCTGCAGTGAAGTCTAACCCACAGCTTTCTGGGTGAGCTGAATTTCACCCCACATTTCAGGAGTACCTGCTTGTTGGAAGGGCTGCAACATCACTCATATGGTCCTCGGTCCGCCACCCAAAAATCAAGCGTCCTGCCTCTCTCCCAGAAGGATGGTATGGACAAATGCCACATGTTCTGAGAATGAGTCACAAGGGTGCAAAACCTGCAGATGCATCTTTGTGCTGTGCAGTTGGAGGGGGTGCAAGAGAGGGTAAGGGGGCTTCTTGCTTCTTGCTCCTATTTCCATGAGCAGTTCCACAGAAACAAGACCTCGTGACTCTCAAAGTCCATTTGCCAAATTACAGCATCTCCCTGTTTAGTTACACCTGAGAAAGGGCATTTATGTTTCCCCAGAGAAGCAAACAAAGGGAGGGCCAGGAGGGCTGGTCTGCATCCCTCTCCTCTGGAGCCATGGAGCCCCTTACGCACAAGCTGCGCTACAGCTGCAGAGAGGAAAAAATGTGGGCTACCCTTGCTGAAACACTGGCAGCACCGCACTGTTTACAACTGGAATTTTTGCTGCGGGCTTTTACCAATGACAACTTAGGACAGGAATAGGAAACTTCACATGATGATGAGGTCAACTTTTTTTCGCTTGTCCAGTGCCCCTAGATGAACACAAAGCTGCTGAAGTTAAGATTTATGATTGCTTGCAAAAAAATTGAGCTTGAGCCACGATTCTTAGCTGGCTTTTTTGTGTTATCTTTTATAGCACTTCCAGCAGCGTACTCATTTGAAACTTTTAAAAGCAATTTGGGTTGCTTTCATTTGATCCTCATTACTGCTCTCCCGCTCGATTATCTGTGCCTGTCCAGGAGCAATTTTAAGTTGACCCATTCTCAAGTAAATGTGAGGGCACTGTGTGTGTTTGCACAGCATGTTTAACTTCTGTCTTTCATCTGTGATTAATATTAAATCTATTGAACTACATAAATAAGTAATTCACCTACAAACCTGACAAACTGACAGTAATTTCTTCCCCTCAGAGTTTAGAGCTTGCAGGTATCTTTTTTAATGGTTTCATTTCCTTTTGTGTACCTGGAGATAAAACCAATGAGCTAGACAATCATGTGCAGAAGAGGGAAGGCTGCTTGGCTGTTGTTCTCTGCCCCCATCCCACTACACTCAACATACATAAATGTGCATAAAAACATAGAGTGAGAATAAAATAACCACTTCGCATGTCATTTCTGCTGTCGTGGTTTGGGCATGAGAAGTAGACTCCAGCTTGGCCTTCTGGTTTGGATAACAGCTCTAAAATGAAAAGTCATTTCCACCAAGACACTAGAGGTCTGGTTTTGTTCTCATGCAAATGAAATTAGTGGAATTATGTAAGCATAAAATCAGGGACAAATGAGAGGAAACTCTTATTTGCTCTTTTGTATTTTTATGGAGTTGGGCTCCTTACACACAAGGCAATGCTCTTGGAAGAGAGCATTGGGAAGTGTGTCAACAGGCATCTGGCCTTGGGAGGACCACAGCACTTCAGCCTTGCAAGCTGTGTGAGGCACACACACAGCTGGCTGTCAGAGCATGGCTTGAAACAAAATAAACTCCCCAGACCAGGAAGCCCCTTGGAGCCAAGTAAGAGGAAACACTAAGTGCAGGTGGTCTAAATGAAATCCTATCCCCTCTCCACCTTGTCCAGGGGCCTGTATCAAAGCTGTAGGAAAAGATGTCCTTCTAGCCAGGAATCCTTTCCTAAAAATAATTGTGTAGGACCTCTCTTTGGAAGCAACGATGGGAGGCTTTTCCTCAGAAACCACCCCAGCACCACTTCAGGCTGTGTGCTGTGCTGGTACTGGGCTAAAGCTCTTTATCCGTGGGAATTCTCCTCCCTCCACCATTAGCTGCATATGTAAAACCCTGCATAAGCCATTGTAGTCTCTGGGATCTGGGGGTGGAGAGTGGAATGGAAGAAATCTTGTAGCAGAATATATTTAGCTTCCATCTCTTCCAGGATGCTCCTTCACACCTCCCAGTTAAGTGCATCCAGCCCTGTACTGAGCCATGAAATGCAGAAGAACCAGCAGAGCTTTCTGCCTCATTGAAGGGACTCAGATTTATACTTCAATAAAGCAGCCTCAGTACATAAAAGGGACCCCTCCAAGTTATTAGAAAAAGGCATTTTAAACACAGTTCATGGGAGAGAACCTAAGTTGGTTCCTAATGCTATTCAGCTATACTGAAAATAAAATTTCATGTCTGTTCAGAACTTAAAAATGGGATCAAGACTATTGGCTAAAAGGGCAGAAATCACATTAACCGAGCTGCCTTTTGCCTGCAATGTTTGGTCTTTGGTGTTTTTTTCTGCTTACCAATGCTGCAGAATTTATTACTTGTCCTTAAGGAGTGCTACTGAAGGCAGGGAGTAATGAGCTCATGGTTATCCGCTCTGATCAAGACCCTGAGAGTTTGATATGGACGTTTCATCGCAGCCACCCTGACTGAGGCCATTTCATATGGAAACAATTAAGAGGCAAAAAGCATATCATAACAAAGGAATGAGAAGAAAGATCAGGAAATACAAGCAGATTGGATCATTCTCTAAAAATGGATACAGTATTTACTGTTGGCAAATATAATAAATCTAAGACTTGAATTACCCAGGGCAGCAGACTGGACTCTGAATTGCAGATTTTTTTATGCAGTCTAAGAGGAAACAGTTAAGATTAATGGTGAATGTAAAATTTAGGTCTAGAATGGAACAAAATATAACTTATTTCATATGTGTGCAGAATGGAATCTGAACATAGTGCATTTAAAAAGTCATAATAGGAAATTTTGTAGAAATGAAAAGCAAAGAGGAAATAAAAAAATATGGTCCATGAGCATTTCCTTAAAAGTAAGGGGGAAATCTAAATGGACATTGAAGAGCATCCACAGCAATTTGCACATTTTCTTGAGACCAATGTAAATGCAGCCAGAAACAGAAAATGGCTAAAGAAAAAAAATCTCTTTCTAAGAGGTGTTTACTCTTACAGGCAGTAAAAACCCAGGGGGAGGGTTCATCCCCCACTGCTATGGGAGAACAAGTGAGGCAGTTACTGGAAAGCATATACCATAACAAAGAATTCTGAAACACCATTTAATATTTCTATCTGGCTAAGTAATTAAATGAACAAATTTTCAGCACTAAGTGACATGAGATAGACAAGACACTGTCAGTCATGCACAGCTGGGAGCCAGGATGTCCATGTCTCTCGGTTCCTAAAATAGTCATCCATACTTGCAGGAAAGTTTGGAAATCACTTTCAGTAGCTAGCAACACTAGGTCTCCTAGTGCTGTACTGCCATGCCCTGGTGCTGTATGCACACTCACACACCAGTTTTCAATATGTCACAACCCTGGGTGAATTTAACATAGAATTGCATTGTTAGGTGATAGCTGACTGCCATCCAACTCCTCCCTCTTGACCACTGCCTAGAAGACTAATTTCTGTTGTTGCTGAAATCAATTTGAGTTTTATGACTGGCCTCACTGGAGGCAGGATTTGGCTTAGTGTGTGGATGTAAGCAGCTAATGGTTTTTCTGACAACAGCTCAGAGCTGGTGTAAGTCAAAGCAGAAATATTTAATGCCTTGAGACTGGCAGACCATCCCATTCATGCTCTTGGCTTACCCAGCAAATAGGCTATCAGGAACTCATGCCTTCATCCTGTTCAAACACCCTGCTTCCCCCCTTAAATAACAGGAATGCATAAGTGGAAGTCATCTCACTTCTTCAGAAAGCTGAGAACTGTGCAAACACCCCCTAAAACTGGCCAACATACACTGAGCAAAGAGTTGGTCAAGGGAGCACCTGAGCCTCTGAACGGGACACCACAGACCCGGCCTAGTGCCTCCACTGTCATTGTCCATCATCCTGCCCTCCCTCTGCTCCCCTCACACCTCTACAACTCCTCACAACATGTGACATTCTGCATCTCACTTGTCTGAAGCTACCAGAGCTTGAGAAAGCTGTGCTGCTGTGCTGGGTGGCATTAGCCCTCAGTGTTCTCCCACCGGCTGCTTCTCCCTTGCTGGAATATCCCTTGCAGGCAGCCAGCCCACCTCCTGTACTTCCTGCTGCTCATCTCCAAACCACTGGCTTTGATCACTCAGGCAACAATTAAGGCTGCAAGCTGCAAATCCATGTGATTTCCAGTCTTTTCCCAACTTTGGCAAATGCTTTTGCCTAAGCAGTAGTGAAACGGAGCATGGCAGGCAGCAGGCAGTTGGGAGAAGGGGTAGTCCCATGCAGGATGTGAGTTTCATCCATCTACTGGCTGGACACAGAAAACAGAGGTTGCAGAAAAAGTCATACTGGGTGCTGTTGGCATTTTAGAAAGAGCTACATATATGACACAGTTTCTCCAGAAGTTCCCTTTAAATAGTAAAATTTCTGCCCATTTGTATTCACAGGTCTTACGATGCTATTTTTAAGCGGAATGTAGGTGTTCATGAACAGTGGGCGTGAGACTGACAGCACTAGACCAGAGCTCTCCATTTGCAGAATAACTGCTGCATTGACTACTATGCTGCAAACTCCTGCAATGGAAATACCAAGGACTGAGAGGGTCTTCCCATCCCTGGGCTTATTTTGCCTTTGTCCTTGCAGCTGAAGCTCCCTCAAAGTGAACTAGCAACTAAGATAGGCTGTGGCTGTGTGTGTGTGTCCTCATGCATGTTCAAATCCTTGCTAGAACAGGCACAAGATTATCAATCCTTCCAGACACTAATTACTTTTAAGCCTTAACGATTCATTTGGATTTTGTACTCCATTGCCATAGAAGAAGTGATTTGAGTTCTCTGAGACATTCTTAAGCAACAGGTCTCCTTCTTCTTTATTTGCTAACTTTCTGATCTTAAGTATAAACATCTCGGGCTCAGGTACTTGTACCCAACTTTGGAAATACCAAAGGTTCTTACTAGTTTTCAGAGAACACCCTGAAGTACACTGTTGTGCATAGCTGGGGTAGCTTATGCCTCTAACCCTCATTGAACAGGTGATTCTGCAATTGGGAACAATCATGTTGGGCTTCTGATCCTTTCTCCCACTCCAGCTCCCTCAGAAACACCTTCTGAATGAAAACTCCATGGCAGAATCCCTCTGACCATTTAAAAAGCTGCCTTGTATTCCTTACCTGAGCCATCTATTCTGCACATGACAAGGTCAGAGCCAATACCAACACCTTCCCTTATTTGAGGCATGTGCCAGGTATATTACTGAATTAAGGGAGTTCCTTAATTAAGGGTGCCCCAAGACTATGGGCATGCAATTTCCAGCTGTTCTCTGAACCCTCCAGTACTCATGTTAATGTGCTTTGGCTTTTGGTTCAAATTATTAGGAAGGAATCTTCTTGAGCCTAAATTTTATTTCTTTGCTTCCTTTGAATAATTTAGGGTCAAGTTATAATTTTCTCTTACTGTCTCTAGGCTCATGTAGAGAAGAGCAAAATTCTTTTCATTTTTGCAATTTCCTGCCCCCTCCCCCAGCTCACTGGAATGGTTTTGTTAATATGCTATGCTTGTATGCTCAGCCCTCTGCTAACTGTCTTAAGAGTTGCTTTTTCCTTGCAAAATTAGAAGTGGATCAAAGCATCATGCAAATTCTGGATGCTAGAGAAAGCACAGGCAGAAGCTGCCTAACACAGAGTTCCTCTGGAGGTAGCATCTCTCTGCCACATCAGAGGTGTTGTGGTCAGGCAAGGAAAATGGGAAGAGAACAGTGCCTTGGCCCTGCCTTCCCATGTGCCACCTGGGAAATCTGATTTCCAAGCTTTGTTTGCTTTCACAGTATTAGAAATGTTTGTTAAACAGAAAGAAATTCTGTTATAAAATGAATATAAATGCTGTTATGCAAAAAGATCAGGCCCAAGGCTCTTAAGAAACTGGGAGCCCAAAGACTAGATTTGGGATGATCCAAGGCCTGCCTCTGCAGAGAAACTGTACACAAAACAGTAACACAGCCTCTTGCTGTGAGGTCATCTGAGGCTTCTTGTGCGCTCTCCAGATTTGATGGTGGGATCTTTTGTGATGAGGCTCAGCCCTGCCTCCTGTCTGTTCGTTTTTTTAAAGTACTTTTTGCAGTAGTCAGTTCTCTGCAGTGCAGTTCTCTTTCCTTTGAATTGACTGAGAATCTGGGTTGAAGTGACTGACTGATGTGACAACAAAGGAGCAAATGTCATCAGGTCCAAAGGATTTGATATGCTGTTGGTTTTAAAATGTACTCGGACAGCCCAAGTTCTGTGCCAGATTAATATTTGATGTCATGGGACTTGACTGGCTGTAACTGAAAGAGCTGGGGCCATTGTTGGGAAAATGGCCATCTCCCTTTCAGGGGAAAGTTAGGACTCATAGGAGCTGACAGCCTGACAGTCCGATCTTCCATTCACCCATAAGTACCAGTCACAGTGAGCAGTGACAATGCAAGTTTCCCCATATTTAATTCACTGATAGGTCAAATTCTCTTTGTAACCCCCAAGTATTGTGCATTCTATTATCAGCCAGAACTTTTCTTCTTTCAACAGTTTAGAGGATATCAGTGCATGGTTCCCCTTGACAGTAGCTATTCCCTCTCTCCCCCTTCTCCCTCCTCCCTCCCAGCCATCCCCACCTTTCCCAGTGCCTGTGGCAGCAGCAGTAGCCTGCTTTTTCTGGGTGAGACACCATCACCTGTACCCTCCTGCCTCGGGCTCGTCTGCTCATTCAGCAGTGGCAGGCACTGTTTAGTCACAGTCACAGCAACAGCAACCCATGCAGCAGCTGAAGGGAAGCTGGAAGAGTGCATGTCCAGTTGGTGTAAGGGCCCCCAAAGCAGGCTCTGTGGAGAGGATCCCAAGCCAGTATCCACTCTCAGCACCTGCCTTTCAACACCAGGAGGATTCTGGCTTGATGCCTTGCAGCACTGTGCTGGGCAGCACATAGTGGAGTGCAGGGAGGGTCAAACAGGAGGACAGAATTTTCTGCAAGTAACAGGCATGCAGTCACTACCATTATTTGTTAAGTCATAAAAGCAGCACCTAACATGCAAGTGTGTTACTCTAGCCCTATCTATGTGTGTGTGAAGCCCCCCTACATAGTCCATGCAGCTGCATAGTGGTTCCCTATGCTCAGAAATCCTAAACTTGCACACATAATGAGAAAACAATTTCAGGCTGCATCATCAAGGCTTTCCCAAAACGGCCCTGTTTTGTCTGTCTGCTGATCCTTAACTTATCCAAAATCTCTCCCAGCTAATGAGGACCATGTGCCAGTCATACTTCATTTAAAAAGGGTGTGAGGGGGAAAGGAAGTTGGTGTTGTGGCATATAGATATTAAAAAAAATAAATCAAATAAAACTTGGCATTATAAATGGAAATCAATGGACTGCAAAATTGTATTTGTTCTAGCTGGATAAAGTACTTGCCGAGTTCCAAGCTGTTTGTCCCTTTTCGAGGAGAGACAGGGTCTGCTCCATTTGTACTGTAAATGCAAGGCTGTTGTGAAGTGAGACTTGTACCTTTCCACCTTCAAAACAGTTTATGCACACAAGAGAAAATTCCCATGAGACACATGAGACACAAATCTTAGCCCTAATTCAAAGAGGGAAGGAAGGGAGAGTGGGTATTTTGTCTGAAGCCATGAATCCGTGTTAGAAGTGAAATGCGTGGCTTCTGGTGTTATACTGAGAAATTCTGACTATGTCCCTCTTAAAATTCTTTCAGTATCTACAAACTGCAGGCGACATAGTATCTGAACAGTAATAATTCATGATAAAGCACTGTAGTGGCTAGCAGGTACACCACTACCCTGTAACTCCATGTGACCTTGGCTAGCTGTAACTTTCAGCTCAGGATACCTGAAGGCGTCACAAGGACGGTGTTGCTTCTCATCTGCACTACATTAAACTGCTGCTTTTTTGAAAATCTGATTCTTGATCTTTTATAAATCCTAAGAAAGCTATATATCACCTAAAACTCTGCTCAACTAAAATATTTATATATAATCCCACAGAACACACAAAAATATTCCTGTTATGAACAGCCCATTATCGCCAACATATCTATGACATCTGCTTTTTGTCTTTTTCCCTATTCTGTTAATAATGACGATTATTTATATTAGATACAGAAACAAATAGCATTTCTTACGCTTTCTCATTGACTCTAAGTGCATGTAATTACCATATAAAATCTTCATTGTTCTAAGGAATTTTATCAGACTGACTTGCATTGGTCAAAATCCCTCCAAAACTGTTTTCCCAGGATTTTCTCTGTACAGTCCTGAGAACTGAAGATTTAATTTCATTTCCAAAGACTGTGGTGTTTTAAATTTATCACCTTGAGGATGGGAAGCCAATCAAATGAACCTTGCAAGGCTGAAGGAAGTTGTTTTCAGACTTGAGAGGGTACAACTGGGTAGGAAGTTTGGCAACCAAACTAAGACCTGACAACAGGATAAAATGAAAGCTAAAAAGAGAAGACAGTTAATGATCACATCTTTTTCTTAGAAGTCCAAGCAGGTGATGCTGGAGATTAGAACAAGGCAGTAAAAGATTATTAGGACAAAGAACCTGGAATTTGTGACTTTTAGCACCACAGCTGGTGCTCTGTAGGAGGAACTTGTTCATGCCACCAACCAGGACTGTCCTACCAAAGTGTTGTGTCTTCTAAAACTGTTCTCAAAAAATTTTAACTGTATGGAGTATGCTATGCAAAGCAGTTATCAAAAAATAGATACCAGCTCTGTCCTTGATATTAAATAGGATCATTTGGATTACTGCAATCAAATATTTAAAAAAAAGCATTCATTATGGATGTGAATTTACATCCCTTCAATTGTAGAAATGATCAGAAGAATATCCCATTTAAAATTAGCATTCTTTAAGTAAGATTTAAAAATTGAATTGATTGGAGAATAATAGCCTATCCAGCTCTTTGCTGCCTTCAACTCTCTTTAAAATAAGAACTTTTTCTTAAGAAATATGTAAACCATTATCATTTTCAGCCCATATCAGTTATGCAGCCCCGATCATTTTGGGGTGAGAGTTATTTTAGGTTGGTTCCATTGGGATGAGAATGCTGATGGAGTTGGTAATTCCTTATACCAGTGCTCTTGATTAACACCGAATGCACAAAGCTCTTTGTCCTTGAACTTTTAAAACCAAGGCCAAACCAGAATGAAGGGGTTTTGTTTGCAATTCTGTGTGTCTTTCTTGAAAGCACTGTGCCCAAAATCCCTCCCTCAGATTTTTTTTGGGGTCACACTGCTGATGCCTCCTCCAGCTACACCTGAGCCTGCTTAGCTCTCTTCTGTTTCTGCCTCTCTTCTTCCCTCCAAGGATATTGCTCCCTTCAAGCTGATCTCTGCATCAATGGGTAGATTAGTCCCTAGCAAAACCACCCTGCTGCTGGGTTCACATTCCTGAAGAGCCTGACAGGGAGCCTGCCCAGCTCCAATTGTTTTAGTGATATCTTAAGACAAAGAATGGTTAACACCCTAAACTCAATCATCGATGTTGTCAACGCTGTCCCACCACTACTGCCACTTCCCAGGGCTGTAGCCAGAGAGCCCCAGTGTCCAATACCCAGCCCAGCACCAGGGCTTCTCCACATTTTACACACCCCTTCGGCATTTCCAGACTCAGCTTCTCAGAACAAGAAATATTAGGCCGTAGGAACTATTTAGGGCTTGGCTTTGCTGCTCTTTCTATGATTATGACTTTGAACTAATGTTACTTGTGATGGCTTTTTGTCTGTCTTCAACTTCTTGGTATTCTCAGCTAGATATTGCACTGGAAATGCTGTTTAATAGGAACCTACCTAAGGCTCCTGGGTGCCTTTGTGCCCATCCTCCGTGAACTCTGGTACTCCTCCACACTGCCACCCTTGCACCGTGCTGTCCAGGCTGGGGACAAAGATTTCAGCTGCCCTATGGACAAAAAAAGGAATTCCTTTTGTTCTTCAGAGGCTACATAGAGGGAAAGATGTGTTATTATGGTAAAGGAAAAGGCTATTTGCAATGAATGAACAAGCTCTGTCTGTCAGCATAAAACATTCGTAGAGTGGATGCTGAAGCCAAGGCAGATTTTTTCTAGGGGTCATAATTCTTTACTCAGTAGGGTTTTTACCCAGTTTCTTGTCTGTTAGCAAACTAACTTCCCTTATATTTCAGAGGAAATGTGGTGAATGGTGGATCACAGGCCAGTCACTCGACTGATGCCAGCTGACATCTGTACATTAAACCAAACCAAGCGATCTTTGGCCCTAGCAGAAGCAAAAGTCAACCATATGTACACAATACATATGCACATAGAAAGCAGCAAAAAAACTCCCACAACCAAACCCAGGCCAAGCCACTCCAAAGATTTATAAGTAACTAAGCAGAACAAAGCTCTATCCCTAAATGCTAAAGATCAACATAAGGGCTTTTTTATGGCTAATAACATACCATGCCCCACTGTTAAGGACTTTTTTATAGCTGAACAAAACCTGACGATCAGTTTTTATGTAGCATATCTCATAAAAAAATGGGAAAGTGCTCTGCTAAGAAGGTCAACATTGTTATCTCTGTTCCTCCTTTCCTCTGGAAAGCTGAGCAGCAGAGTGGAGGTGAAGGTGCCTAAGGAGCCTTACTTAGAAGGCTGTAGGAGTCCAAAAGTCTTCTCCATCCAAAAGTCAGAAGTGTGAAAGGGCCAACTGCACTTTACTTAGGTACTTACATACACACTACCCTGTTTGCAATAGGAATGTTTCCCAAACACTGCAAACCCTAAGACAGCTCCACGGACAGCACCGGGACTGCCTGTGGCAGCCAGGGCCACCCCCAGGCCAGGGGACAGACAGGCAGACAAACGAGTTGCTGCACCGTCAGCTGGAGTGTGAAATTACAGCACTTCAGCTGCTCTGCCGGAGCATTCGTGCAGGGCCTGCCCGGCCGCCACCGCCGCGGCGAGGCCGCTCACCCCTCAGCGGAGTCCCGTCACCCACGGCGGCACGGCAGGACGGAGCAGGGGCAAGGACAGACTAGGAAGAAAGCCAGGAGTGGGGGATTTACTGAATCCTCGCTGCTCTGCCATCCCAGCCGCTGCATCCTTCCCACGCTTCTGGAAGTCAGGTGCACCCGGAGCTGGGCCCTGCAGCGGCAGCGCCCGGGGCAGGGGCAGAACAGCGTGTGCAGCTGCCGCGGCTCACTCCCCGCAGGACAGCCCAGGGACAGTCTCCTGACCCACGGTCATGCTCCTGACCCTGCTGGGAGCAGTGACACGGCGACATTTACTGTTGGATTTGACATGAAACATACCACCGGCCTGGCCCCCTGGCTTCCTACACATTGCCAGGGAGTGGAAAGAAAACCCTTTGCCACAGAGTTCAGTGTCCTTCACCAGGGAAAGAGGACTGGATCACTCTCCCTTTCCTTCTACATGTGCAGGGAAAAAAAACCCTCTCAGGATAACTTATTAACCCAAATTACCTTCCACTCTTATCTCATTATGCTTCTAAGTCACACTGACAAGCTTTTGGCAAGACTTTCAGAGCCCTGCAAAGGTCCTCCACATGAATTTTCAGACTCAGTGGAGACCTGCCAGTACCCATTCCTTTACTTGACCAAGCAGCCTCAGCAAGGGAAGCTGAGGTGCAAGGCTCACCTCTTCTCTAAGGCTGCTCCATTTGCCTCTGGTTTACCCTGAATGAAACATGATCTTCAGTTTCCACATTTAAATCCCAGCAACATCCTCAGCAGCCTGTTGGTCAGTGTGCCTTTCAGCTCAGCGTGGGAAAAAGCTAGGAGCAGTTAGTCTGCCAGGGAGGATGTATATAGCAGACTGTGCATCTATATGTTGTCATGGAGATGCCATGGGATTCATCTGAGGGTTTTGCTGGTTGGATTTCTTCTGCATCACACATTTGTACAGAAATTAGGTTTTGACAAAAATACAGTATCCAAAGTTTTCCAAAGCATAAGTGGAACATAGATCTGTGTCAGAGCAGATCAGGTCACCTTACTCATGATGACTTGCATAGGCCTTAATTTTTTATTTTCCACTTAAATTGCTCCTGATTTCATATCCACATAACATCATTGAGTTCAGAGAATTAAACTAGTCAAAAATAATTGAGGGGAAAAAGAAGCAGGCCATATGTTTTAAAAGCAACCATTTCAAAATGCAATATGACAGAATACAGAAGTCTTCTGCAAATACAGTGGGACTCAAAATACCAGTCAGGGAGTTGTCCTTAAGAGTTGACCTGAGACATTTGAAACCTCCACCCTTGTCCACCTTTACATGATGTTTTTAATGATAAGCAATTTTACTGCTTGTATCCATCTTATTTTTTTCCTATTAAAAGTCTCAAACATTTAATAAACATTATTTTCAGTTAAACAGGGCTGTTAATTTTTAATCTTCTAAAAGGAGAAAGAATTAATCCATTTCCAAATTGCATCTTGTCCATAAAAGACAAATCACGTGGCCCAGAAATTATACTTGAAACAGTGCAGGAAAGACCTGCAATCAAACAGGCTAAGAACCTAACAGCTAATTGGGTTATCAGAAAAAAACCTGAAGAGCCACCATCAGCTCACAACCTCCAGACCATCTTCAATCTGAGCATTTTTAAAAAAGTACCACCTCAGTCTTTCTAGATAACATCCTTATGGCATAGCCTTTTCTGTCTAACCACACAGTTAAACCTCTCACCTATCCAAGCTCTCATCTAACTGTGCTAGATAAATTTTTTAATTTTACTTGGAAATGGCAGTCTGCTGCTGGCCTCCTTCTAAAGTTATTCAGATTTGAGATTACTGTAGGGAACCTGCTGCATTTTTATACCACTGCTAGTGCAGATCCACTGACTGAGAAAAGCTCCCTTGTGTCTGTTGACATGAATAATCCCCAACATTTTTAATATAGGCTGCCTTTGCCAGTTGGCTGACACTTGTGCTATGCCATGAATAAAAGCTATTTGATGACAGTTGAGAAATGGATGTGAGACACTTGCTGCTGTATTTCCTCTGCTCTATGGGAGCTGGTCCCTATTATTTGTCATGTGCAGGAATGTAAAGATGTTAAAGGCAACTTGAATGCAGTCACTGATGATGTGCTAGTGGAAAGCAATGTAGAAGTGAGACCCCAAACCTCTTCTAATAGTCTACTCCTTATGTCTCTCATATGTCTTTGCCACCTATAGGAAGTTTCAGTCACTCTAAGTTTAAATAACACTCATTTTTATGTGTTTACCTATTTGGAGCATTCAAAGTGTGCCTTCACATCAACAGAAAAGATTCCTCTTATTAGCCAGCTAGAGAAAGTTTTCTGTGTGTCATATAAGCAATGGGATTAATAATGCATGGTTACTTACCAGCAACTGCTGTTCTTCAAAAGACCCTTGTGTGTTTGTATCTGTGGGGTGTGCACTGTAGGAGAACCACAAATTCCTGATGTGAAGAACATGCACTCCAGGAACAACCACATGGGACAGCAGCTCAGATGGGTCTGCATGAGGGCATGTGGTGTGCCCGTGCTACCAAGGAAGAAAAAAGGATTTAAGGTAGAGTTGACAGAACAAGAAGAAAAGTGTTTGGCTAACAGAAAATAGGAGATGGATTGAGGTGTCTGAGGAGTATGAAGAAAAAAAGCAAGATTGAACCATCCAAGAATGAGATAAAATGAGCAGAAAGAGAGATGACTGGGAGAATAGGAGGAGGAGTGGGAGGAATGAGATTAAAGGCAAAGTAACTTACAGAGAACCTTGAAGGGAAAGATAGGGAGATTTACATGGAGGCTGAGAGAGACATATAATCAGTGGGATTTGAGAGATGGGCTGGTGTGTCACAGCCGGGGGATTTTTAGCAGGAGACTTCTGAGCAATCAGGGGAAGAAAGTCAGAGGAGAGGTTGGGAAGGACAGACTGCTGCAGCACAGGCATCTACTGCATGGATAAGAGTCTTTTGAAGATGGACAGTAAGGGAAAGGTAGATTTAAAGAAGATTTAATACATCTCCATACTTAGGAGACAAAGCTTACAGATAACCCATTAAAGCCCTTTTATTACCAGAAAACCCCAACAGACATCAGAAAGTTTAAAGGCCTGTCAGAAAGAGGCAGCACATGCTATACACAGCAGGCAAAAATCCTTAAAAATATGGTCTGTGGCCTGCAAAAAAATCAACAAGGGCTGCTGGTCTCAAACAGAGCATTCACTTGATTCCATTCCAAGCTGATCCTTGCCATGGGTTTTGCCCTCATTGATAAGTGACATTAAGCAGATTTACAGGTTAGTCAAAGTTTTTTTCTCCACACAAGTCCTTACCAGTTTTCTCTGCAAACCTGTGCCAGCTGGGAGAAGTGCTGCCCTCTCCCCTGATTTCAGATCAGAGCTGAAGCTGACAAAATGCACCTGCCATAACAACTCACCAGTAACAGCCCTGCACCTTCAATATAAAGTTTCAAGCACCTGATATTAGTGTGACACTGGCGAGCTCTGCTGTCTCTGTCTGCAGGCCTGGAGCTCTGCAGAGCACTGAGCTCTTACAGGCACCCAAGCAGAGATGAGGTGGCCATGGTTCATAGCCGTCTCTGGGGAAGGAAGCCCTGTGCTCCCCAGCAAAATGGCCAAAACAAGAAACTGCACAAAACCTGCTGAAGCTGCATGAGAAAAATCAGAAGCTGGAGAGAATTATTTTCCACCAAGAAGGGGGAGGAAATGGTGTGCATACATAGACAGTGTCCTGGGGGTTATAAGGCAAGACATGGTGACACAATGATGAAATAATTTCCAGATGATCTGTCAAGCAGAAGATGCTTTGGGAAGCTCTTTTAGCCAGATCAGCTTTGGGGATGTGTGACTAACAGCAATAGGCCATAATAATTATTTTTTAAATCTCACTTCAAGCACAGCTTTCTCCTGATTATCACTAGAGCACATTTCTAGCACGATATATCTTGGTTGTATCTGAAGCTAGCTCTAGGCAAAGATGTTAAAAACAGCATAGCATTTTGCTCTTGCAAGGGAGAAATCTCACAATTAGGCCATCTGCTACTTTGCACACCAGTGACAGCTCGGCCTCCTATTTGCAGATAGAACCAGGGCTGGCAATTAAATAGCAGCCCTTCCTCCCTACCCTCCTCCATCCTCCACAGCTCTACCCCTGTGCCACAGCTCCTCTCATGCATCACCCACCAAGGCTTTCCTTCTTCACCTGAAGATGGATGAGCTGCCGTGCTCCTGTGCCAGGTGCCTCCCTGCAATTGGTCTCTGCCCCTCTCATTTTGCCCTGGCTTTGGCTGTCTTGAGCCACAGCTCTAGGTGGGGTGGGCTGATGCTGATGCTGCTGAGGATGAAGCTGCAGCTCCTTGATGGCAGGATACTTATTCTCAGATCATGTCAGGTCAGAAGGGAGCTGCCTCTGCACCTGGTGTGACTGCTTTCATGTAGCTTGAGCCTCCTCAAGACAAATCTTCTGTTTCAAAGTAAACTGAGAAAATAACTGAGGCCACACCAATTTCAGCCTTCCTACAGGCAGGAAGAGAGAGTCTCATTGTCCTCTGTCTTTACAAATAACTGCACCCCAGCATAGAGGAATCCACCCCCCAACGCAGTGGTCAGCTCAGCACTGCTGGGCACCTTTGCACTTCCATCAAACTCAGCTTCTCCCAGAGCCTGAGCACCCCAAATCCACATCCTTGCAGTACATCACAGTGCCCTGGGCAAAGAGTCCACTGACTTTTTCTCCTATGTGCTTCATGCACAGCACTGGCGCCCTGGCATGGAGACTGCAGCTGCAGGAACTGTGTTCTCCTCTTGCATTGCCAGCCTGTGCCCTCGCCCTTGCTGCACTCATCAGGAATCTTCCCGTCCTCCACCCCTCTGCAGAAGACAGCTCTCTTCAGTGGGCTGCTGGCAGATAATCTGCCTGACTCATAATGGCTTGCTTTTTTTTAAGGAAGATGGATATCTCTGAAGTTGGTGATTTCTGTGTCTCTCAAATTCATCCTGCTGTGATTCCTGCGGTACCAGCAGCAGAGTTCCTACAGCACAGCAGCTGGATGCAGCGGCACGCTGATAAACACGGTGCACATGCTTTGTAAGGCACAGCGACCCAACGCTGTGCTCCTGATCAGAGACGATGCTTCGCCTTCCTTCAGCACATCAAGCACTTTGGTATGTTTTCAGCAGGACTCAAAAATCCAGACACCAAAAAAGGCAGACCTGGGGCTTAGCATCACACTGACTTTGACGGTTTTGTATAAAGCTAAATATTCATGTAATTAGCACGCGTTTCTTTAAGGGAGCTTGTTCTCTCAGTGCTAATCCGGGCTGAACGGCCAAGCACACGGAATTTCGCTTGTGGTGCTGGATGAATTCACCTGTGGGGAAGCTGATCAATGCAAGGGTCCCCGCACCATCCCAGTGAAGAAAGGGGGCTTCCTCAGCTCAGCTCGGCGAGCTACATTTCCCCTTGCTGAGCTTTCCGGCTTGGGCAGACATTTGAAACGGGAGGTGGTCTGGGTCGATGGAGATGATGTTTGTCATGGGGAAGAGGACGCGTTCCCGCTGCCAGGCAACCGGCGCTGCAGCGCCCGTGCCAATGGCTGCGAACACCTCTGCAGAGGCAGAGCTACAGAAGGAGCGGCCAACGCGGGGCTGCTGGGGGGGCCCCATCACCCCACTGAGCCGGGGCTGTCACAGCTGCTCCCCCAGGGACCCCCACAGAGGCTAGGTGGGGAGATGGTGCTGTGCCCCCTTCCCTGCCTGCCTGAGGGTCCCTGTGCGGGCCCCGGGCAGGGAAGGGCGCTTGGGGAGCGCAGTGCCCGCTGCACCAAAGGAGACTTTCTGCCCTGCTCCCAGCTCTAGTTCCAGTCAGGGCTGCTCAGCGGGACGTGCCCTTACAGTGTGGACCCGGGGGAGAGGCCTGAGGGGGTGTCTGCAGAGCCCCTCGCCCTCCCTCAGCACTAATTTTCAGGTGCTTGGGGGGTTCCATTCACCCATTCTGCAGCCAGCTCTCCACTCCTGCCCGTTCATCCCTCTCCATCCTGTGGCACAGCCTTGCTGCAGGGCTGGCATGACCTGGGTCGCTCCATTACTCACCAAATTTTCACTGTAAAACTGTGCCCCGAAGAAACAAGCCCCTTCTCATCATCCTCTCTGCTGCATCTTCAGCCACCCTGGCAGGGGTAAAAGGAGGGGAGAGCAGAGGGACCCCAAAGTGGTGTTGGTACCAGCATGGGGAGGCAGTGCTGCTGCTGTTCTGGATGATGAGCTCCAGAGGGAGGTCCTATACTCTACTCTTAGCCTGGGTCATGAATTTCTTTCCCCAAACCTTGCTGCAATCTGCCAAACACAGCTTGTCAACTGATACAATAGATTTTACTCATGACAGATATGCATACACACACATATATATGCATGAAAAGCTCATTCAGTAGGATCAGGCAAAATTACCAGAGCATGTGCAAAACAGCAGTGCCATCCACTGAAAGCATGCCCTTTGCTTGCTCATTTTGATAAATGATTTTGATTTCTGCTAGTCTCTCACTCCAGGAATATTATTGTGGAGACAACATGGAGATCTATGTACTCATTGTTTCAAGAAGTTTTCATGTAGTGATAGTTAGGCCTCTAAGATCTTACATTCCCTGGGGAATTTTTTATTCAGATTTTCAGTTAGCTTTTATTTTACAGTTTAGGAGCAGATACCTGGAATGCTGAGGAACACATCTTGTTGTATCACGCTTGGTCCTTCATGGGCAGGCTTTGGCCACAAGTCCAGTGGGAAATACATAACTTATTCAGAGCCATGCAGATGACACCTACTCTTGCCACTTTGCTGAGCTTAAACCCTAGAAACCCTAGAAACGTGAGGTGAGAGAATGTGAAGAGAAAGGCAAGATCAGATTGTTTATTGTGGCTCCCTCCTATTGTAGATTCAGATCAATCTCAATGGATGAAGTGTTATCTGTAGAAGTTTGAAGCCAGGGGATAGGAATCATGTCCCTTCTGGGTCCCAGGAGTAATTTACTTGCAGTGTGGGGACTAGACCCAGCTACAGTGAGCAACAGTCAGCAGCACTGGCAAAGGGCCATTCAGAAACTGCTGAAGTTCCTGAAGCTTCTTCCCCCTTTTCCCTCTATTCCTCACATGTGCTGGTAGCGAGGCAGGTGCCATGGCTCCCCAGTGCAGAGGGGATGGAGCATTGCCTCCTCCAGTGCTGGTGGGTGCAGGTGACCAAGCCTGTGCTGGCCCGGGCTGGGAAGCAGACTCTGATACAGTCGTGCGCAGTGCTGCCTGATGATTCACTCAACTCGCCTTTCATTCCCTTGGGAACACAGAAGGGAGCCAGGGAGCACATCAGCACCCTGCAGACACAGTTTCCCCATGCATAAGCTTACCCTTCCAAGTGAACCTATATCCTTACTTAAGGGGAGTATGGAAAACCTGTCAGAATAAACACAAGTAAGGATTATTGTTGTGAAGTACGAAGTAAAGATTTAGCTTACTCCCTCCAACTCTCATCAGTCCTAATAAGAGGTGAGGGGTGAGCCTGAGGGCTGTCCTGCACACTGGGCAGGGTGGTGATGCAGAGTGCTACCAGTAGGTCACTGGGCTGGCCTGGAAATAGTTTCTTTAGCAGAGTAAAAATACCTGACTTTGACAGCCAGCATTCTGGTTTGTGTATGCATAATTTGCTGTGATCATGCTATAAATCAAGATGAGACTGCTAAAATTATGTATGACCTCATTTGATAGATTATCTAATAAGAAATTTGCTAATGCAGTTTATCACTTAAAAAGCCATACGACTGCTAAGGATGAGTACTTTACTGCAGCACATTTAAACCTAATTGTCAGAGGAGAAAAGCAAGCGGATTTCAGAGGTGAGTTAGAAGAGCATCCTTATGAGGATGATGTCTTCACTAAATCAGTGGTGCAATGCAGCAAGCAGGGTGGAAAGGAGTCTCCTCTGGATAAAGGTACAGAAAGCTGCTAGACAAGGCTGTGCTGTGTGAGAATACTGCATGGACTCACTAATCAGTAGCACCTTTATAAATACAAATAGTTGTATCCTAACTGGCATGCTTGTTTTTATTGTTTAATCTAGTGTTATTTTTTAATTTTTCTGACATTTCAGTTCTTTTTCACTGTCTTGCAACCAGATCTAAAATCCCTGATATGTGCTAAGAAGCTACCAGCCTAGACCTCTATCTCTAACTCGCAATTCTGGTTATGATGCCTGTCAGAATAAAAAGGGTAATTGTTTTGCTGCTATATGTTACCATCAAATATTTTTGTTCTTCCAGTCCTGTGACTCATTTAAAAAGACTGAACATCACTTCGACATACACAAACAGAACTAGAAAGCAGCTCAAGCCAATGAAATAAAGCTTGTTTTGCAGGTGTGTTAATCACTTATTCTGTCCCAATCCCAAATTTGTGATTAATATGATTAAAATATAAATGCTGTTTTCTTTACTGATGTTTTTCTGAAGCTCATTCTGGGGTCTAAATACCTGTATATACTGCCTGGATATATGATACTGTTCAAAGCCTCTGAGATAAACATTAAACCTCCTCACAACTCTCTGTGTGTGTGTGTATGTGTGTGTGGAGGGGGAGGTGTTAGAGAAGTGATGATTTTGAACTCCATTTTAGGTTTGGGAAAAATGAAGTGGAAACATAAAAGAGCTTACAAAGGGCCACACAGAAAACCATTATCAGAGCCAAGGCTAAACCTCTGATTTTCCTGATCCCCATCTCATCTCCTGACTGCTGGAGAAAAACTTGCAAATGTTCCCTTTCTACACCCCCATCTCTTGAGCAAATCCTGCCTCATTTGTACACTGCCCAAAAGGGGGAGTTTGTTCTTCTCCAGGGAAAATGATGCATTCGAGCAGAAATGGGGAAATTGGATGTTGCTGTACAGAAAATGTGACCGTTGGCACAAGAAGGCAGGAGGTAATTTTACTGAGCACTGCTAAGTCAAAACAGTAGGTGATACCTCCACATTGACTTAGGAGTGTGACTAATGATTTGGGATTGTAGAGGAGTTACTGGTGTCACAAGAAAAGCAAAGGTACTTGTAAAACACTGTAAATTCCAGGGCCTGGAATCAAGGAGCTAAAGAAGGATATTTTAGTAGAGGCATAAATTAGAGTCAAGCAGGGGGACTCCCCATGACATTTGCATAGGAGGCCCACCTAAATATTATGATGCCTGTATTGATAATGTAATGGCAGTTGAGTAGCTGGAACTGTTCCTGAGAGGCTTGGAGCCTGTGTTTCTGTGTGAAGCTGTGTGTATACATCTGACTGGAGTGATTTATTTACAAAAGAGAAAAACACAAAGTAATGGCAATATCATCTGCTCATTAAATGGCCCAGTTCTAAAGGGGTGAAGACACTTGAGGAGTAATGGCATAGTTCACCATTAGTGCCTTTCCCCACTGACATTAATTGATATAAGCTGAGCTAGTGGATTTTACACTGAAGACACATCTCTACAAGAAGCTGGACTCAGGGCATCTGCTCACTCACCCTACACTGTCAAATAACTCCCTGATTATAATTTTTGGTCACAGTTGATATGCCTTAGGATAGAAGTTTCATCATAAAGCTTTCATTAGTCATTGCTTGAGTCATCCTGTTTCATGAGCTCTTACCCCTACCCAGATAAAATCTAGCTATCAGTAACCATTCTCAGAGACCTACCAGTCAGTGATTCTGGGATGCAACCTGTAGCAGCCAGGCAGAATTTACTCCTCCATATTTCATCTCCTGCCAGCCATCAGCAAGGCAAAGTAAAAACAGCTGCTCTGAGCCCACATTATTGCAGTGAGATTCCAAGGGAGAGATGCTGAACCTCATTTAAAAGCAAGGGAGAATCAGGAGAAGAAATAAAAGTCCTAAGCCTGTACCCTTGAAGCTGAATGGTTTTTTTCCTCAACACACATCTATTCAAAATAAATGCTTCTCATGCCTGCCGGGCAGTAAACCTTGCCATGTAGCTGCATATACTGTGCTTGGCCATATAGTTTAGCAATGCACCATGACAAGAGACATATCATAAAAATAGTGCTGGTAGAAATATTCTTAAAACACCACTTATGGGCCAGAAATACCCTCTAGAAGAAACAGACTGTGAAAGTACATATTGAGGTTGCTATCTGGTACAACAGGCAAATGCTCCTGCTGTGCAAATCAAAAGGTGGATTTTTTCCTTTGAAAACATTAGGTAAATATTCCTAGAAAGACAGATCTTAAATGCATGGCTGGGACTACTGCATGCATCCACTGATCAATGGTTAAAGATTGCCCAGAAAAGTCCGGGGGATATGGGAAGAGAGCAAGGCTGCAGCTGTGGTCATACCTGAGGACTAGGATACATTCCTTCAAAGGGTGGAAATCCCACCCTACCATACGTTCTCCTACATCATATGGGAGATCTTTAGCTGAGTCACCAGAGAAGAGCAATACAGAAATTTCCAAAGCTGGAAGGAGCAAAGTTTAACAGACATCCTATTATGTACAACTTACATAATCTGAGTACTGAGCTGCTTAGATAATATAGTGATAGAACTTTATAGAATTAAAAAAGGAAAAGCTTCTCACAGATGAAAATATATCAAGAATGGAATTAAAGTGCTCAAAAAATTGGTAAAATAAGTCCCATTTTCCTTCTGGCTTTATTGGACATTTTCAAGAGGGACTTAATGCAACAAAGATGATGCCTCAACTCTTATAGCCATGTTGTAGTTTTGGTTTGTTTTCCCGGCCAATGCACCATTTATGTGGTGGTTTTACGTTTGCCGATTGAGAGATAGGATTTTGGGAGGAAAAAAAAGTGAAACAGGCTCAACTTGGAAGTAAAAAGATAGTTTATTAACACACAATAAGAAGAGAAAATGAAACTTTTAAAACCCCTCTCCTCCCTCACAAGTACTCACTTTCTTACAAGCCACAGAGAGACAAAACTTATGACATTCAGTCAGTTTCACCATTTAAATATAGTCTTTCATCAATTCTTTAGGAGAGGAGT
>VXBB01004032.1:350453-363801 GCA_013399915.1 Illadopsis cleaveri
GCAGGCTGCAGACTCCTCTCCCCCTGCTGGGGAAAGGGCCCAGGCCCGCGGCCAGGCCTTGGGCCAGCTCCTTCCCGCAGGAGGAGCAGCAGGGTGTTTCCAGCTGCTAAAAAACCGATCCGGGCCGGGATGGGGGCACATCATCCCCTCCCCCGGCCCGGGTGTCCCCAGGCCAGGCGGGCCTCCCATGGAAGCCGGGCCCGGGCCTAGGCAGGCCTGGCCATCCCAGCCCCCTCCAAAGGAGAGAGAGCCAGGACTGCCTTACCTCCTGTGAAGGCGGAAGGAAGAGAGCGACCTCAGCTTTCCTTCCAACTTTTAAGGCTGTGTGTTTCCCAGAGGTGGATCTCTACATGCAATTGGCTCTTTTGGTTGTCAGTTTAAAGGAATTCACCTATTGCACTTCACCATCTGTGCTAAACCAGCACAAGCCATGACATCATTTACACTGAACTGTGACTTCTCAAAGCATTCTTTTGCTTTTGGAAACAGAAACTTCTGGTGACTTAAACACAAAAGGCAAAGATCAGGGTTCAAACAATAGTCTTAAGAGGACTATTTTCTTCCTCTTGAACTGCAAAACTTGCACTAACTTCAGTGTGGATTCCTACTCTCCTCTGTATGCAATACCTAATGTCTTGCAAAAGATGAGCAACTCTTATCTCCATGTACATAAAGATAAACACGAAAGTCTTGCACAAGGGGCTGCAGCAAAAGACTGTAACTATTGTGGAAGAGTAACAATGTAAACACGTTATACCTAGAAATATTTCCTCTTTGGTCACAAATTTTGGGCTTTATCTATGTTACATAAGACACAGGGGACTTAGATCCTCCACTGGCTTAAGTCATAGGTCTATATCAAAGCACATGGAACTCTGTTGATTTGTATAAGATAATCACATATTTGTAAAACGTATTGTGGCCTAGATGGCTGATAGACTAGAGTAAGGGAGTAGAAGGAAATAAACCCTTTTAAAAGATAATAATCACATACTTCAGTGAGGTGAGCAAGAAAGAAATATGTCCTACCCAGTGAGAAATGTACCCTTTTTTCATATATAAAAGCCATGTTATCTCTAATGAAATAACAACACCTTGTGCTGCAGAAACAGGATGGACACACATATGAACAATGCAAGGGTGGGGCTTACTTGAGAAGTGTTTCCACTGCACTGCTTCTGGTACCTTCCTCTGCTTGCTTTTCCAAATTAGCACCTCTCTGGTGGTTCAGCTTCCGTGCAGGTTATTCAAGGACTTTTTTTCAAGTACCAGTACACTTGCAGGGATAAGGTTTATCTGAAAGGCAGGCTATGCAAACAAACATACAATAAACTCATGCAGTTCCTTGTTTTTTCCACTCCAAAGACTGTTCTTCCCTCACCTGACACTTTGGGGCAAAATGCATCCACAGGCTAGAAGCTAGTATGTAAACTTCACATGCCAAACACTGGGAATGCTAAGGATACCCATAGCTGTAGAGTTTCCATGATGGGAGAAGCTCATATTCATGTGAGGGTGGAAAACTTGGTTTACCAACAGTCAGGCCATTTGCTTTGGAATAATTTGATCACTGTTGGCATTAGACCAATTAATAGTTTACATGGTGCAACTGTGCTTGGGGAAGCATAGGCTTCCACCTTCCACGACTAAACACAGGACTGAAAAGGGCAAGGAATGATAACAAAGGAATTCAAGTTATCTACTACCAGAAGGCAAACCTGATTTCCAACCAAATACCTGCCATTAAAAAATGGTTTCCCACCATTCCTCATTTGGAAATGAGGAAATTCCTCATTTCCTTTGTGGAATCTCATATCTAAGGTTAGCCAGGGATTAGAGGTAAGATGTCAAACTATTTTGATTATTGACAATAAAAGTCTGCTAGTTCTTTGCAGCAATAGAAAAAAAAAAAAATGAAAGGTGCACCTGTGGTGCTGCTCATCATTTTGAAGCTGTTCTTCAGGATATTCTATTACTTTTTGTCTCTATTTATTTCCAAGTGCTATTGCTTGGCAGGCAAAACTCTTGGATTGTGTTATGTACCAATCCTTCCAGCATCTAGGTTTTCACAGCATTATTAATACTCAAGAACACAGGAACAGATCTAAAATAAATATCCCACTGTACTCTTCAGTGAGTCCTATGCACCAACTACTGCCCTGGGATAAAGAAATGCTTGGTATTCCACAACTGGATGGAGAACAGAGAAGGGAGAGCTCTCAGTGAAATGCCGGGAGCTTGCTGGCTGTAAACAAACAGAATGGAAGATAAATCAAAGCTGTTCTTTGATCCCAGCAGTCCAGGCCATGTTCCCTTTGACTCTGCACTGACAGCCAAGAGCCCCTTTGCTCCCGCATTCACCAGGCCTGAGGCATTCCTGAGCCTCCCTGCCCCACAGAGTGGCTGAGTTGGTGCAGGATTAATCAGGCTGGGATGAATCTGTGCAGGCCAAATAGGGGCAGGGCCCTTGCTCTGTCCCCAGGAGCAGCACAGGCAGCCTCTCATGGAGGAGCAGCCGGCACTGCTGCTCAGTGCTTCCTGTGACCCAGGTGCCTCAACTCCAACACTCATCATGTTTCCCTCTCTGCTGCTCCCAGAGGACTTCAAGGTTTTCCCTCAGATGCTATAATTTAGCCCTTCCAGGCATCAGTCCTGTTCACCCATGCGAGTACAACAGAGTATTTAAAGCTGAAACAGCCAAAGAATATATTCTAGAATCTATGATAAAAGCTACAATTTTATGCACCGTGGAGCATCCATCAAGGAAATGCACAGAGCTAGTGCCACAAAATAATTACATGTGCGGAGTCCATTGTAAACACAGCTTTTATGTGCATCAGCACAGCTGGGGACAGTGTTTAAAAATATAATTATGTAATGCATTTTATGTAGTCTGTGAGCCATTCAAGTGATACCATCAGTTCAGCAAAACTGCATGCAGCAGGTCTGTATCTATTGGCCTGAGCAAAGAAACATTTTTCAGGAGCATTATTTTTTTTTCCTGCCACAAAATAGATTTGTCTCCGATGCCTACGGGGGATTTGTGTCTCTGTCATTGGCCACTTTCTCTCCTACTTTCACCAATGAAGGAGAAAGAAATGGGGAGTTATTTTTGGCCTTGCAGCAGACTCCAGCATCTAAATCAGTTAGTTCTGAAACCACTTGGGGTGGTGCCGGTTCTGTTTTAATGGCTTTAGAGGGAAGGAATTTGTGATGTCTGACTGTTAGTGAAGGGAAACAAAGCAGCTGTTGTAGAATGGAAGGGCAAGGGCAAGGTTAAGGCTCTGTGTAAGGAAGCAGGGTCCAGCGTTCAGTACCAGACATGCAGCAAAGGGTGAGCTGTGGCTAGGGCAGCACAGAGGAGGCTATTACCGAGCCACACAGAGGCTTCAGTTAGCAGGAGATCTCTATTAAAATGCACAGAGAAAGCAGGCTTACAGATACACTAACTGCTGACACTCTCATACCCCCCCCCGCCACTGCCACGCCACCTCCCCATTTATATTATCCTTGCAAAGCTTGTAGTGTATGAGCTGCAAAACATGTAGAGAAAGCTTTGCTTTCCTTCTTGTTCAATCTGCAATTGCAGCTCTGTTGAGGTGATGCAACAGTAAAATTTCTGATACAGTGTTTCACTGCGCTGCTAAATGGTAGGAGCTGCAGCACCCACAGATGTTTACCTGAGACAAAAATTCAGGTTTGTAGATATTACTTTATGGTCATTTTAAGGCCCCAAGGCTTTCACTACTTTGCAAACAGTAGATTATATGTCTTGGCTAAATCCTACATGGAAAAAGATGTTTGAGCTGTCAAAGTCTCTCTAGGAGACCCAGAAGATTGTTTTTTTTCATTTGAACAGACCATTAAAGAAATCTGTACCTAGTTTCATAACAGAAGATCCACAGGTGGGAGTAGCTAGCTTCTTCAGCTGGCCAGGAGCTGCCTGGCACAGACACAGGATTTGATGCTAATTTCTAAATATAGGATCTGATATCAGAAAAGAGATTTCCTTCTTTCTCTTAGATGCTGGGTCATGTGTAGCATACAGAAAAAGAGAGTGGGGATCAAAATCCTGCTATCTACATTCCTGATTGCATGCTGGCATCACTGAGAAAGAGAGATATATCTCCTTGCATTCTCTCTTCCTTCCTATGAATATTGTATTTCTCTTTGCTTAGTGGGATGGCATTGATGGGAAGACGGAAGAAATCACAGCCAGGAGAGTCCATCACTGGCTGCAGCATGGCACAGCAGAGCCAAGTGGGAGCGCTGCTGTTGGATCACACCCCAATGATCAGCAATGCTCGACAGAAGAGCTGTTTGTGTGAAAGACAGGCACAGCCATCATCCAGCTACACTTTCAAAGGGAAGCAAATACTGTTTGAAAAATCTCAGAATTGCCATATGTTTGATTCCAGAGCTCCTAAGGTATTTAGACGTTTCTTTCCCCATGGAAATCTCTGTAAAATACATTTTGTAGATGAAGTCCTTTGTGTTCTCTGTGGCAGATTGTGCAGATAGAGACTAATAAAGTGCATCCTACCTAATTTCAGAGAAAGGTGGGGCAGCTATCAATGCCTTGCCCCACCGCACAGCCTACTGGCACGTGTTGGTGACCGTATTTCATGTCATGTTACACAAGAAAGATAAGGTTTCCCATGAACAATTTAAGTAAGCAAATATTCACACACATATATACATTACATAGATACTGAGCAGAATCTTTACACATTATTAGGGAAAGACTGATTTGGGGGAGGTCTAAGCAGTTAGATGGTTTCTGTAATTAAACCTGAGGAAAAGCAAACTTTTGCATTTCTAAAATCATTCAATGTGATTTTTAAAGTTGCACATAGCAGATTTTTTTCTGGAACTTTATCAACACAACACTTTGCAGCACAAGACGTAGAGTATAGTTAGTCAAAATGAAACTATTCCCTCCTATCATGCACACAAACAGAAGGTATAGATAAGCAGTACTTTAAAAATAATTTTCGGAGCAGAACTGCTCAGTGGCCAACTAAAACGTCCTTCAGTCTGTAGTATCAGTATCAAATGCAGGAATTTTATGGTAAGGATTTTTTTAAGATGTAACATTTTATATTCTCATGGGAATATGTGGTTGTCCACTTGAACGTGCTTGATAGTTTAGGGAAAGCCATATTTAACACAACACCTGCCAACAGTGAGCTGGGTTTTCAAAAACATGTTGAGCAAACACGGTCACAGGGTTATATTGTCTATGGCTTGTTTATGCATGAGATAATTCCTTTGTTAGTCTGGTTCAGAATGTATGATTCACCAACAGGTGAACACCAAACTCTTCTTTATATGTCTTGTCTAATCCAGCTGGTGCAGTGTGAGTATAAAATGAGTTGAAAAATTTACAGTTTTGGACCCTAAAATGCTGTATTTACTACCTCCCAAAGGAAATAGGTTAAGTAGAGTACTGTCAGCAGATGAGATATGGGGAAGAGGCAGGAATGAACAGGCAATGCAACTTCCTCAGGATCACATAACAGCTTTGTAGAGGAATTCACAGCAGAGCCCCTGACTTGTGTTCCACAGATTGCTAACCACTCTCAGGTCCAAACTGCTTACAGCGTGCCTTTCCATAGAATATCACAACACTGCACTACCACAGAAGCAGCAGAGACCACGCTCATTGAACATTTGTCAAACAGATCTGGTTTAAGGTTCTTAACGAAAAAGTTACTTGAAAGGGTATGCTCTATCCAAGTGCATTCAACAGAACTTTATGCCTTAAAGCTAAAAGCAAATTTGATTACAAAAACCATTTTCAAATGGAATGTGTTTTATATGATCACAGGGAACCTTCAAAACATAAAATTAAATAATTTATGTCAGTACCTTCTGGGTGAAGCCTAGCTGTGAATTCAGAGGTAGAAATGTGCAGGCAGAATGTTGTGTCCTAGAAAGAAGAATAAATGCTACTTCTACCTTTCCGAGAGAACAGAGAATCCCAACACTGACAGGAGCACAGAAAAAAAATAAATTTAAAAGCAGGGAAAATCCTTCCGACTACGTATGCAGAGGCTTCTAAATATCCATAAAGAAGTTAGTGCTAACTATATTTATTAGCTAGCAGAATTACCTAGGTGTAACTAAAACTCTGATTCCTTGAAGCCAGTCACTCATTCTTAAAATATGGTACATATGTGAAACTGTTACCTCTTCCAAAAGAGACAACTGCCTTGGCACAGCAGAGTAAGTATTACTGCAGGGTAAATGGTGGGATTTGGTCACAGGTCTGAAGGAGTGTTGTAAGGACAACCCATCAACCCCTTGCCCTTAAATTCCTTCAGTGCTCTTCCTTTAATGCTTCATACTAATGTTATTTATACAGTGTTTATTAAAAGTGGTTTCTAATTTCAGGTGCCTCTCTAAAACCACGCAACTGCTGGAGATTTGCACACCTCCATCTCACTCCAACTGAGATAATGGAAGCAATGGGCAATACCTGGTCTCATCCTCCTTCCTTGTGACTGCAGTAACACATTGCCCCTTTTTCAAACACCACCACTCAGCACAAATGGCTACTCAAGCTGTATTTCCTTAAAAAGGTCGGAGTTGGGCAAGCATTGGCTATCTGGGGACTTGCAGGCAAAATGTGTTTTTTAAGTAAGAAGATACCAGCAGATGGATTTCATGGAGCAAAATGTGAAACTGAAACCCATCTTGTTAACTCTATCTTGGCAGTGCGCAGTTGCAGGTAATAGTCTTCACAGTCCAAATTCTCATGCACTTCCCAGGCCATGAAATAGAAAGTTGAGGACATGATCATCCTGACTGGCAGACAGAGCAGGTGGATGGCAGCTTTGAGCTATTTGGAAACTGCAAAAGAGACTCAGTCTTTAGAACAAGTAGGTGCTGGTCAGCCTCTTCCATGGTGACCCTCCAAAGCACGTCATAAGGAGGATATTTCCTTTTACTCACTATGCACAACAACAGAAGTGGTGGTATAGCCTCATCAACAACCAGGACAACAAAACAACTTTTAAGTTGTTACTGTTTTAAGGACAAGAAGAAGGTGATAACCTACATCTACCTGCAGCACCATGTAAGAGCACAGCCCAGTGAAGGAACCTGGTGGGCTACTGAGCATCTGAGTGTTTCTTCCCCCTTGGAAAAAGTAGGTAGTTGTGGAAAAAGGTTCACAGAAGTTCTTACCCTTAATCCTTCCCTGAATTTTCTAGAATTCATGGCCGCTGTCTTAGACCTAAAGCTAGTTTTGAGTATTCACTTACCTGGCACATGCAGGTGAGAAATTGGTCTGTTATAAAGTGAGAGTTAAAGGCAAGCATGGGCTACTACAATCACCCTTTCTAATCTCCAGTGCATTTAATTTCAATTCAGTAACCCCATGAAGAACCGCATAACCATCTATTTAAGTAAATATCTGGCTAAAACACGTCTTCTGAAAAGATATTAATTCTTGTTTTAAAAAGAGTATATAAACAATCACTCCTTAGGAGACTTTTTTTTTTTAGTAATAAAAACAAATAATTTTGTAATTAAGCTGAATTTCTAATTTGAGCTTACTTACCCTCAGGTTCCAGATGTCTGAGACATACTTCACCAGTCTCCACACATTCTCTTGAGCCATTCAATCATTTTTTGGTAGTTCCATCTTACCATGAGGGTACTTTATACTGAGCAAGTCAGCTTTTAATCTTCTTCATGATAAAACTAAACCAGCCCTCCATTGAGGCTCTCTACTAAAGATTACAGGCCTCAAATCTGTTTGTGGCTTTCTGTGAAATCTTTAATCAATACCTAGGCAACTAAAATATCTGTTATAAAATAAAGGATATTGAGACAGAAAAGAGGCATACAAGGAGTGTGCACTTTAAACAGCAAGTCTACAACATTACAAAATACAATGTTCAGATCTAGACTTCATCTGTTTTACTCTGTTTTGTTAAGTTCCAATCTTACCATTAAATCTCCTAGACATACAGGAACAAAAAATTAGGGAAATCATTGTATTTTCATGTCTGAGGACAAATTTTAGACCCCTCCTGCACTACAGAGAGGCACTGTGCAGGGCAGTGTTCAGCCAGAGGCTGGGATTAAGGGGCTGTGCAGAGTGTACCCAGGAGAGCTGGAGCTGCCTGGAGCTGGCTGGAGGGGTGCTCTGCCTCCTGCTGCCAAGGGCTGGCTGGGACTGCTTCCACCCTGCCCTGCTGTAGGTCACCTGCTTGGACCCAAACAGGGCACTGATATTTGGGCTGCAGGCTGTGGCTATTCAAGGACCCAGTTCATATTTGCTAAGCTGTTAATTACAGTGTAGGACTTAGTTTCTAATACCAGTGACACAGCAGGAAACTCCCAAAGTCCCCACTTCACCGTTCTCCACCGGTACCAAGGGGACTCCATACTACTATTTCGTTCACATCATTATGCTTTTAAAAATTATCAGATCACAGTTTCAAGAAGGAGCCATCCTTGGACTGGCATATATTTAAAAGAAAGGCAATTTCCAATTACTACAGTCTGTAAAAGCCAGAGATCAGATTCAATTACACTGCACTTTGCAATTTACAATCTGTTGGTGTTCATTTCAGCAGAGGCTTGTTAAATGCTCTCTTGCTGCAGACCTTCAAAATGTTCTTGCCAACTGAAAGAGCAGTGGTTCTTAGTCCAGAGCCTCACCATAGCTTACACCATTAAAATCCAGGTCAGACTCCAGCCTCTGCTTAGAAACGCCACTTAGGTAAGGACGGCATATGGCTGGGTTTCAGCTCAATGAAGGAACCTGGTGGGCCACTGAGCAAAGCTGGTGTGACCCCACACCAGAAGTCAGAATACACAAACATGCAATGTGTCAGATTCTGACAGGCTCACTGAGCTATTACATGATTCTAAATCCAGTATTTGAATGTCCTTGGATTTTCCTTTTTTGAGAGTGAGGCTGTCTGGCTTCACAGTTTGGTTGTTATTGCATAAGTACATAAGTCCTCAGAGATAACAGGCATGTATGCGGTCAAGGTGCTTGTCCTGATGTTCCCTAATGCACATTCAGCAGATCCACAACCCAAGGCAGGTGGTAAAATCCAAGGGAAGGGCCACAAAGGCAGTAGATTCCCAGGCAGGTGACCTTTGCAAGCCTCTTCTCGTAAGTACAATGCAAAATATCCCTTAGGTATGCTACTATAAAAATTAAGCAGCAGTGGTAAAGTCAATAGAATTGTATCAGTTCATACCACATAAAAATGTGTCGCTCTTTGGGAAACTATATATCTGTGATATACAAAAATTAATTAATTGAAGACACAGGTTTCCAAAGAATCCCTGGCTCAGGAAAAATGCAAAGTGTCTTTTGATGTGTTACAACAAAGCAGATTCAATATATACCATTAAAGTTGATAGCAAAAATATTTGCAAAAATGGAAAATTATTACATTTCTAAACTCATCCCAGGGCTAACTCAGTCCCATTCTTCCCCCATTTCTGCACATCTACTGGTATGGACCTTGTCAAATACCTGAAAACATGAAACTGAAGCAGGGGAGGAGAACAACAACAGAAACAACAGCCAGCATCCCTCTTAGTATTTAAGTATTTATAAAGATGAGGTTTTTCCAACAAGAAAAGTGCCAGAAACACTGACCTGATCTTCTAACAAGGCAAATAAAAAGGCTTTAAGACTTGTTTAGGAGATTAGATACCAACAAAAGTCACTTCCATTAAATCTTGCCTGTTAACAATGGCTTAGTATAAAATTAGCATACTTCCGAATGGGCCATTGACCTGAGGTTGTGGTTATCTACCCGCAGTGTAGTAGTGCAGTGCACCATGGAAGTTCAAAATGAGCAGCTGCCATTGCAGATCATGGGATGCAGTAATTTTGTGTATTCAATTTGCATTTATTTTAAATATTGTGACCTCTCTGCTCCCCTTTCTGCGTTTCATTTTCTATGTTTGCCTTAGTGGTTGCTAGCAATTTTTCATTTTTGTATTGGTTTTGGGTGTGGTGGAAGCCAAACATACTTATCTGCTATTGTTCCACTAGTACTGAACCACATTACCAGTGACATGGGCTACAGGGGGTTTGTGTAATCAGGATAAATCAGAGTGATTTCGGAGAAATGCATGGAGTCAAGCTCAGATTGCACAAATTGCTCCAAAGTCAGAGGAGGAACCAGGTCATATAGCAGACAGCAATCTAAAACCTAGATTTGAACAGGTGTCAGTTGACCCTCCTGCTGTGAAGAACGATCAGAAAAAGCACCAGGGGAGGATGAACAGGAATGAATCCTGAAGGAGCTGCAGGCATGAGAGCTCTGGCTCTCTCAGAAGTCCAAGGACTGCAAAAGCACCCAGCAGCCTGCAGGGTTGCTGGCTCTTACCGTGCCAGCCCTTGGGGGAGCACAGACAGGGCTGCCCTTGCAGCATCCAACAAGGTTTTGTCCTTAAACAGGCTAAGGAGGTTCCAAGGAGGAGGACTTTGGCAGCCTTGAGGAAAATATCAAGGCAGTTTTTGAGGTGAAATGAGGGGAAAGCTAGGAGACAGACAAACTTGGAAATGCAGCAGCTGCAATATTCATCAAAACCTAAGTCACATATGGATTAAAAATGAAGACATAACTTCTGAGTTATGAGTATCACTAGGAAAAGGAGACAGGCAATTCAGGACAAAGGGAGTTTCAAAGCTCTGTGTTTTTAGCTAAACAAACTAAATGTTAACAGGAGACACTGACATGAAGTTGGCTTTTATAAGGAAGAACTTTCCCTTCCTCCTCCCAGCACGGCAGCAAGCCAAGCTGAAAGCTGATGATCAAAGGTCAGTCAGCGCTCCTGAATCTCTCTAGTTATCAGGATCTCTGCTGGAAACAAATGCTTTCACACTGCAGCTGAGCACGTTTATAAGGGCTGCTGAAAGCTACATTTCAATTAATGCAGAGGTAATACACTTTGGATTCTGGGCAACATCAGCATGGAGGTATTTCGAGTGGCAGTGAGTCAATACTCTGTTACTAGCAGTTCTGCAGGCAAAGTGCCCGCTGGGAATAGGGAGGCAGCTATGGTCTCTCCTGCCAGGAGGGGTTGAGAGTGGGGAAGCATTCACTTTTGCTGTTTGCCCTGTGCTAGATTTTTTGGATAAGCTGAGTTCTTTGGTTTCTGTGATTATCAGCTCAGCACCACTGTTAGAGCCCTAAATTTATATCTGTAGATAGATATCTGTATCTATAGATAAATATTGATATATCTAGATCTGTCTATCTATCTATCTATCTAATTTACAAGGGATAACACAACTGGGGTCACAGGGATAATTAGTTTGGGAAGGAACCATGCAGCAGCATTTCACATTTCCTGTACAAAAGACCCATTTGTTTCTCTCAGTTTTGGTCTTGGCTATAAACTACATTCCAGTTTTTGACCATGAGCTGTTGGGAAAATTTTCTGGACTAGACAATTAGGGAGAAAGTGGAACACTATATGAGAATTGGTGTGGGATTGTGTACTTTTGAGTGGGGTGGCCTTGTCCTATTGATGGCAGATGGGCCACACCTACCTGAAATTTTCTGTCCCTGTCAGAATGGATCCTGGTATGAACAAGTTACTGAAGGAGAAATTTAGAAAAAATACTTAGGGATATGTCTGAAAAACATCATACTGGTTAACAAAAAGGCAAGGAATTGGATTTTTTTTCCCATGAGACTGTGCCTGGCAACTCCATCCTGCTCTGTTACGTGCATACACCACAGTGCCTGGTGGAAAAACAAGAACTTAAGAAGGGAAATGGCAAAATCATTCATCTAATATGGTGGGCTAAAATAGAGCTAAAGAGGAAATAAAAGATGATATATCTACAAACACTGATTAAGTTGTGGGCGTTAATGAAGAACAAAACTTTTCTTCATTGAGCTAAACAGTAGTTGGGACTGAAGATTACCCAATATGCATAAAACAGAGAAATAAAGCTATATTTTTTTTAATGAATGAAATTCTCTTGGGAGATCGTTGGCACGAAGTCTAAGCACAAATGAAGATCCACTTCAATCTATCGAACAGGATTTAAAGCCATAGACTTCCCTTTTCACCAGGGCTCATTTCATCCTCCAGCAGGCAGAGAAAGGAATGACAGAGGAAACCAATCCAACAGCTTCAGGGGAAAAAAAAAACAAACCCAAACCTAACCAGTAAGTTGGAAAATAGCAGCTCAGCATGCCTTGTGGGTTTTCCTCCCCCTTTTAAATTATTGCTGCATTTATTCCTCCGCACTCTATTCAAGTTCCTTGTATATTCATCACTTCAGAAAGGAATTTGAGAGGAGTGGGAATGCATGGCCAAGTAGATGATTTGGATTTACTTATGGTTTTCTCAAAAATGCAGATTTATCTTTGTATCAGCAGATTTTGGAGATGTGCCAACTAAGAAGGTAACACACAAGGAAAGCAGTAATTCCAATTTTTTCTGCTTAGGAATTACCTCCCAATTAAAGTCGGGAGAATTTTTTTTCATGTCTTTGTCATATTGCTGAAACACAAAACCACTTGTGCAAATAATCTTTATGTCATGCAGTGTTTAAAATCCTATAGTGACAGATCGCTGTATAGGACACCTCCACATTAGTATAGAGCTTCCTGAGTTCACTGTGGCTTAGTGAAGATGTGGAGCTCACTGCACATGGAGTCCACATCAGCAAAAACCATCAGTAAAATCTTACATGTTACAAAAAAACCCCCAAACCACTAGATTTCTATGAGCCAGTACCTTCCTTGCCAAAGCAGTGCCACTGTGGAAAAACTAAGCTGAAGAGGGCAAATTTTCCTTTCTTTGTATCAGGGCAAAAAGAAACTGGCTTTCACTTGCTGCTTTTCTCCTAGCTCTGCTGTTCCACCTGACCTTTGAGCAGGGCACAGGACATGGTGCAGAAAGCAGCATTGTAGTTCAGCTCCCTTGAATCCCCTGTTTTCCACGTGGAGTTTAACCTCATTATCACCGCTGTCACAGTCAAAAATGGACCCTTGACATCCACAGACTACGATTTAATCTGTGCTCCACCTCCCACAGAGCACTTAGTACTGAAACAAGGATGATTGTGTTTCTTTAAGAGTTTGTCACATTTTATTTTGCAGATCAAAAAATTAAGACATCCTATGTATCAAATTCACCCACTTTAGTTACTTTGCATGTAAGTTTGATTTCATTAGTTGTTCTGTATGCTGTATTCATTTTGAGCACAAAGATGAAAACCCCAGTCAGAGCCAGGTCCTGCTGAAAGCTCTGACTCATTCTCATATTTCTCTTTGCTTCAGGGCCTCTTTCTTACTAACTTTTATATTCTTCCACTGTAAAAAAGACTCAACCACCCCCC
>VXBB01004032.1:364197-420530 GCA_013399915.1 Illadopsis cleaveri
CCAAAACCTCTTCCCCCATTTACTGATGCTAGCAAGAATAAATGGGGTTTTTTGGTCACAGTCTTAATATAGCATCATCACCATTCTCCCCCAGGTTTTCAATGAAGCTGCCTACATCTCATCAGTAGTCACCAAATCAGTTGAAACGTTTCTATGGATTCCAATGGGCACTGAAATAGGCCATTACAAAACCTAACTTGTGCAGTTTTACTAAAACTACTTCATTCTAGGTGATTTTTTTTCAGAAAGGATTTTAATACTTGAGCCCATTACATAAGCTACAGAACAACCCATAGGCCCACGCCTGCCAAAGTGAAAATAAAAGGAAACACTCATTGAAATCATGCTTACAACACACAAGAGCTCTGCCTCTTCCAATCTTCTACAACTAGGATGGGAAAGGGCTTCTTGGGTTCAACAAATTAGTGAACAGCACCAAAAACCTTCAAGCATTTCAGTTAACCTGGCAATCAGAAGGCAAAGGAGAAGACAGGTGGGCAATCAGAAGGCAAAGGAGAAGACAGCCCTTGTACCAGTCTTCTCTCTGTGGTGTTAGCTGTCAGAATTTAATCTTTGCTAACCTTTGACAGATGCACCAACACTCTTCCCCCAGGTATGAGGTGGCTCACCTTCCTTCTTCACACATTAATCTGTGCTAAGGACAATTACAGCACTTCAGCTACAACAGGTGAGAAGTACTAGGCTCACATGATCAAGTTTGTGGCAGGCAAAAGCTCATTTAAAAGGGGGGTTAATTATCTCTTTTTCCTTTATTAACACATATTGAATCTCATCCTGTAATCTCAGGCAAGACTTCTCACTCATGGTGTGCCCGTGAATGAGAACACATTCAGTGTCTGGCACAGCCCTTCTTGCAAGTGTTCTTCTGGTGCTGCCCTTTCTTCTCCCAGTTTTGAAAATCTAATTGTGATTTGCAACCTGCAAAACACCTCAGCAGAGGATCAGCATTTCAAGGTGGCTCACATTTTTTAATGCTGTTTCCTCACCACATCATACAAATACTTTTGTTCCCACTTACTGTAATTTTGGATATATTAGGTGGTAGCATTGCTTCACACAGCAGTGAGTACAGAGCAAGATGACTACATCTACTATAACTACACTGAACAGAGGAAAGTTCTCCTCAAGGAAGGGATTATTCAGCTTAGTCATAGGCTCATTTATATCAGATTCTGTCATCACAGGGTCATGACCCAGCTGAGGTGACTTAATGTTCTATAGCTTTCAGAACCAAAGTCCAAGAAAAAGAAAAAAATACCTCGTCAGTCTTCAGCGAGGATGAAGACTTTTCCTCCTTCCTGGCAAGAAAACCAGCAGCATTATGTAACTCCCACCCATTGTGGGCCCCAGGATCCACTGTTTCTAAAGCATCATGGTCTGCACCTCACATTTTCACTCTACTCCCTAATGTCTCTTTCCAAAACTGGTATCTACAAGCCCAGCCCAAGGCTTTCAGGCCCTTTTACAAGGGCCTCACTTCCTTAAAGGCCTCACTATCAGATCTTCAGTCTTAATTCCTGCAGATGTCCTGTATCTCCTGGCCAGATTATTTCCATTCTCATGAGTTTATGTCTGCTCCCTTCACTTGGGCTGAATAAAGCAGAATTAAGGTTGAACTCCTGCTCCTCTGAGGGGTCCAGCTCACCGTATGACAGGATGATCTCCACAAGGGGTGGCTTGGCCCATTGGCATCCAAGTGCTTATTCCACCCGAGCTTCTGGGACACTGGCTGCAGCTCAGCAGGACAGACAGACATGTCTAACTTTAAACATGAGAGCAGCCCCCAGGAATCAGAGTAGTGACATTGCCTAATTGCCTACCTAAGTGCTTAACTGCACCAGAGCTGATGTGACCAAGCTTTGGCTCTGGATTTAAATGCTGAGTTTTTGCTTGCTGCTTTGAAGGAACATAGCAAACCTTGTTTTTCAGATACTGAACTCCAGCTGGTTTAGCTAATGTCAGGGGAAATCATGAGTCCTTTGGAAATCTCTGAAATTTAGGCACATAATGTGTAAAGGAAGATTGTACAAACAATGCAGCCAAATAAGTAAATCTTGGTGATAGAACAGTCATTTACTGAGGAAACAGCATACAGAGAAGAGGAATTAGCTGGGAAGTACTGTTCTGTAAAATTATTTGTCCCATTTCCATGTAAGCTATCAGCCAATCTTGGAAATTACCTTGGAGATTTCCAGCCACTGGAACACTGCTGCCAACCCTCTATTTCCATGCCACAGAGATAAAAAAGATCTACTGAACAGTCCTCCCTTGCTTCCATGCTGCTCTTACGCAACTTTTCCACTATTTTCTACATGGTGACATCTTTAAACAATAAAAACCTTCCACCTGGCATAGAACACTGTTGCTCTCCCTCTCTCCATTTCTGAAGCACAGTAGGATCAGTGATTCACCATGGCTAACAAAGAATGAAGGGGCTGCATACTGGCTCTAGAGAGAAAAAAAAATCAGACGTACAAGTCTCCTGTTGTGAGAAATGAAGCCAACCCTGTCAGCCCTGCACTGCCACTGCAGCACAGAGTTCTTGGTGCAGACAGTCATGAAGGCTTGGAAAGAGAGCCTAGGAAGCTGCATTTCTACCAGTCCTCCTGAGATCTAGTGGAGCAGGATCATAAAGTTAGGTTGCTATTTATTTCCACATTAACTCCACTGAATAAGAGTGGGCCAGGTACAAACAGTAAAACAAGAACAAATCTGGCCTTTAATCCAAGCCCTAAGACTTGACACAAGCATAAAAATGTAATAGAGTAAATATATATTTTTAAAAGGTTCCATTTCCTTCAAATGCACTTATCTCTAGGGTTGCAGCTGCCAGCCAAAATCTCTCTATCTCCAGTGATAAATAGTGAGATTATGAGATCATATCCTCTGAAATGAATTCCCTGATATTTAGTTTCTCCAGCTTTGATCCATGAATTCTGCACAAAATGTTTCAGGGAACACAGTACATCTAGCTAAAGATTACTTGTTAATAAACAAGATTATTTTATGAACACAGAAATTGGAGAAGGTCAATAAACAAACCGTATTGTAATAACATCTTTTGCATTGTTTCCCTAAGAGAACCAGTGCAGAAAGTGAATTCATGTTTCTATGAGAACTCCAGCTCCACATACTCTGCTGCAGTTAATCAGCCCTCTTCATTGCTCTGGAGCAAGACTGTGCATGAGCTGAGGGTGAGGACTCTCCTGGATGTGGGGTCAAACACAAGGATGCTAAAATGAGCAATAGTAATATGATAAAAACCAGAAATAAGGTGCAGAAGAACATGGGCCTCTCCAAGAAGGGCAGAATCCATCTTAGGCAGTCGGGTTATGTGCTTTTAGAAGTAGATTGCAATTAAATCATCCACCAGTAAGTGGATGAATGGTCATTTTTTTGGCTGAGCAATAAGCAGGAGAGCTTGACAGTCTGCTAAAACATTTTATCCTCTGCATGGCCACTTTCAGCCTATCTATGGCCAGCCTTTTGAGGTATCACTGTATTAAAAATGTTCTTCCCTGAAGGTACTTCCACACTGCAGCAGATGTCACTGACTTGGCACTGTTTGAAGGGTCTATTAAAAGTAATGTAATTAATTACTTGGGCTGTCATCACAGCACTGCTTTTGAGATATTTAAAATGGTTTATTATTGATAGCCTTATGCTGCAACGTGCTGAGCACCTTCACACTCACCCCTGGACACTGAGACAAGGGCCAGTGCAGGCTCCCCAGGCACTGAGCATCCTGTCTCCTCCTGAGGCTGCTGCTCCATGTGGCACTCAGCACAGGGCCCAGTGCCACCACTCCTGGGTGACCTGACCCAGCAGCAGGCACTGTGGCCAGCCCTGGCTGTTTGGAATACTGAATCCTGTGTCAGTGGATGATTTGGGAAAGCCATATTCCCTGCATCTGGGTAGGATCCCCACCAGAGTGGAGGGGCATGACAAGAAGGGAGCAGCAGGCTGAACTGCTCCACACTGACCATAAGCCCAGTCCCCTTTGCCTTGCTCAAGGGACCCAGTGCACATAACCTGTGGTGATAACAAGGAGGAAGAGAGAAGACAGCATGAAGGAGAAAAAATAAGCCTTGGAAAGGGGGAAAGAAAGATGCTTTCTCTGAGTGTCTTACTGTTAGTCTTTTTACCTTCCAATGCCCAAATAATTAAATACATAAATAGTTGGCAATATATTAATTCAACTTTCCTCAAGTCTAGCCTGTTTTGCCCATGACAGTAACTGAAAGTGATCTCCCTGTCCTTATTTCAACACATAAGCTTTCTCATTCCTGATCTTCCTATTCTCTTTCCTCTTCCTGTTAAGGAGGAAACCGAGTGAGCAATTTGGCTGCCAGCCATGGCCATGCCACCACACTTGGATAGCAAACATCTCACGTGGAGAAATACTGTATCATGTGCAGGGAACTGGGAACTCCAGCACCTATGGAAACCTCAATGAAAGGGATGGCTTCTGGTGCCCACTGATCACCAGACTCAGACAGCTATGCCACCACCTTTGATAAACTGTGTGGCTGCATCTAATTCCTCCATGAGGAAGTGTCTCTTGGGTTCTGCTAGATTTCTGCCAACACATTTGACTTCCATCTTGGGACAGAAGATGTAGTATAGCAAAGCATCCTTGAAAAATTGCTGAGCTCTGTTCTGTGGCAGTTATGACAGCATCTATTGCCAATAAAGTGAAAAGAAACAAATTCTGAGAGGAGAAAAAAAATCTATAGGCATATAGAGGATAAAAGAAGTAAGAGTAATCTTCTGCCTAGATCTCTAAAGCACAAGTCTTTGGTTAATTTCAGTTGTTGATATTGCTGTTGTTTCATTTTAGACATACTACTAAGAACCAAAAAAGAAGCATCACATATAGGGTTAGGTTATAGAAGAAAATTTACACAGCTTCCTCTCAAAATCGATTTGAAATGTCTCAGATATGAGCCAGGTCATGCAAGCTAAGATATCCCTAAACACTGTAAACAGAGTACAAATATGTATGAATTTGAAATGTGAAAAGAGGGGGATGTCTCCAGGCATCTTTCTCAGCATCCTCCCTCGGTGATACAGAAGAGTCATCAGCACACTAATTAACACAGTCATGTTCAATACTAAAGGGAACTTTCCTTAAGTGCTACCAAGGGCCAAGAAATATTACATAGGAAGTAATACAAGAGTGGTTAAAGTAGAAAGTAGAACACAAGTGGATTTAGGACCTCATCTGAAGCCCATTGAACAGAAAGGGTAGAAAACCCTTGACTCAGTGATGCTTTATACCTTTCTTGAGACAGAAGCATTCAAACTAGCATTTTCTCTGTAGGAAACAAAGCTACAGATACTTCTCCAAGCCCACATCTGAAAAGCAACAATAATGAAAATGAGCTAGAAGTGAAAGCAGGGAGCTCGCTAGGTATGACTGTGCCATGCAGTTTGGCAGCTATGCAAGCTAATATTTTTTGGGCTGCAAACACATATACACGATGTGGTGCTGTAGCAAGTGCTGTGGCAAGGCTGGCTCTAAAAGACACAGTTGTGTAACCAAAACCTCTATGGCTGTGTTTGCTTGGCACCCCCTTTGATCTCAGAGGAGCAAAATGTTTTACCTCAGCAGCACGTGACATCAGAGCAACACTTGAACTGGCAAACCCAGACTGACTAATCTTCTGCTACAATGCAGGTCCTTCCTCCAGGAAAGTTTTCCCATGAAAGAAAGAAAGGCTGAGGGAAAAAAAAACCCAAACAAACCCAATACCCAGGAATCATCTATACATACCATCACAGCAGGTTGCACTTACTTGACGAGATAGCGTGTTCTTTGTAGCTGTTACAAGATCTGCTAGATCCTGTCTGCTGGCCACAGTGGTGTTCCCAATGAGGCAAACTCTCTCCTTTGGAATAGAAAAAGGCTGTACTTGATCCCAAAGCAGAGACTGTGGATGAATAGGCTAAATTTTCCTCTGTTTGAACTCTGAATTTACATGAGAAGTTTACCATTTGAGTATCATCTTATTCTGCACTGATTCCTCTTTTTCTCCCTGGCTTTCTGCAAATTGAAATAAATGGATTAACTAGAATTCAGTTGACCTTCTGTTGTTTAAAACTGAGTCTTACTTGTTATGCTCATACAAGGTGGCACAGAACTAAGCAGACATCCAACCTAGACAGGCAGGCTTTTATGTTATGTAAAGCATAAGCAGATTTCAAAGCAAAGCTACTATTAACCTCTGCCTAATTTTTTCTAAAGGGATTTTTTAAAAGAATTTGAAAGCAGGGCAAAGCAAAAACTGCATTTCAGAATAAGGCTTGTTAAGCAAATGCCAGTGAGATAATACATGACTGAAGCATACTGCAATGCTTCCCTTCATCTGTCTTCCCATTTACAGAATCAAAATCACAGAATGGGTAAGCTTGGAAGGGACCACAGTGGTTCAAGCTCCCTGCTCAAGCACAGTCATCCCACAGCACATTGCAAGAACTCTTTGAGTATCTCCAGTTAGTGAGACGCCAAAACTCTCTGGGCAATCTGTTCCTGTGCTCAGTCACCTACACAGTAAAGGGGTTCTTCCTCATGTTCAGGTGAAATGCTGTGTTCCAGTTTCTTCCTGTTGCCTCCTGTCCTATTGCTCAGATAAAGCAGAGCCTGGCTCCATCCTCTTGGCATCCTCCCTTCAGATACTGATAGACATTGATGAGGTTCCCTCTCAGTTGCATCTTCTCGAGGCTGACCAGGCTCCAGCTCCCTCAGCCTTTCCTGGTAAGAGTGATGCTCCAATCCCTTAATCATCTTTGTTACCCTCCACTGGACCCAACTCAGGAGCTCCACGTCGCTCTTGTACTGAGGAGCCCAGAACTGGACACAGAACAACTCCAGATGTGCCTCACCAGGGCTGAGTAGAGGGGCAGGATCACCTCCCTCAGCCTGCTGGCAGAGCCCTTCCCAGGATATCACTGGCCTCCTTGGCCACAGGACACACTGCTGGCTCACGGATGGCTTGTTGTCCACCAGGACCCCCAGGTTGTCCTCCACAGAGCTCCTTTTCAGCACCTGTGTTGGTCCATGGGGTTATTCTTCCCCAGGTGCAGGACCCTGCTCTTCCCTTTGAATCTCAGACAGTTCCTCTGTGCCCATTTCTCCACCCTGTCGAGGTACCTCTGCAGGGCAGCACAGCCCTCTGGGGAATTGGCCACTCCATTTCAGGTTGACTTTCTTACCATCAGGTGCTCCTTCTTGCTGTGTGTGCTGCACACTTTGATCCTCAGCACATGTAATAGTAATAATCATAACAACTCTGAGATAGCAGAGGGTGCTCCTCCAGGGAACATTAGTTCATGGTGCAGGTCTTATGAATTTACTACTTAATTTGGGAAACATCAGTTGAATATAAAAAAGCAATTCTATTGCTACTTTCTTCTCTCTTAATCATGTGCTAGAAGCTTCTTATTAAGGATGTTCAAGTGACCTGTGTGACAAATTACTACCTCAGTATGTTTCCTTAATTGTGCTGTCACAATTGCCACAATTGTGCCGTCACAAATCCAGCCAGTAACTTTTCAGCATTCTGCCAGGAGCAGACCAGAAAATGAAGTAGAATACACAGTTTACTTAGCAGTTTAGTCCCCAAAGAGTGACAGTGCCCAAATGCCTCAATTCATGTCCACTAGGAGGAACCAGGTAACCATTCCTGCTTTTCCTTTTTCATCACCACTTGGAAGAGGTCTGACTAGACACTGAAAACCAAACTTATCAGGTAATGTAGCACTTCTCTCTTTTTACAGCAACAGGATTATTTCCTCTTGGCTACTGTATTCTAAGCATATAGGATGAAGCCAGTTATCTTTGTCCTCAATAGTTGGGTGCTCTAATCTGCATTTCCCTGTGTTTGGATCAATCCTGTCTTTTTTGAAACCTCTTGATATCTTTCCTCAAATGTCTGTATCAGTAATAGCTGATCAAAACTCAAAACTTCCACCATGTGGGGAAGTCAAATGATGATGAAGTCGTAAGACCCTGCACTACAAATTTTAGCTTTTCGAACACTCCTCTGGTTCAGATGGAGCTAGAGGTAGGCACACTCAAACAGACACCCATTAAAGCCTAACCAAGGCTAAAATAGACAGGCTATGCAGCTTCAATGTGAATATTTATTTCTCTATTCTGTCTTAACAACTCCTGCAATCTAACTCCTCCACCCAGCCATGTAGGGTGCTGATCTCACATCTGCATAAGATAATGACCAACCTCAGGCCACATAAACTTCAAAACAGACTTTCCATCCTCTCTGGAAAATGTTAAAACATTCAAATTTGCTTTATAATTAAAAACACAAAAAATGGCAAAAGAAAATACTGAAATTGCTTTTCAAAGTACTTTGTACCAACTTAGATTGTATGCAACATCATAAAATTATAATTGTAACAAGATACTTTTGGCTTGTCAAATTTAAAAAAGGTTCAAAAACTTTCCTTGAAATTTTAAACAGAATGTGTTTGTGTATGTGAAATAAATTTTCCAACACCAAACCTATTTGCTTGAAAATTTTCAGCTGTTTTGCTTTAGTAATTTTGCTCCTTTTCCCTGAACAGCTGATTGTTTTCACTGTTTTCTGTTAATAAACAACACATAATTAAACATAAACAAGGTACCACTGCAGCATGACTTGATGGAAAAGGAGTTACCTCAGAGGTACCACGCAACATATGCAGGGCTCTGAATTAGATAAGAATAATGTGGTTTAGCTTTTCCCTGCAGAGCTTCAGTGATTCTGGTCTCCTCCAAAAAGACATGAATAGAACTACAGCAAGTATTCCCACTAAAACTCACATTGACAAAGCAGAAAGGACTTAGTAAAGCTGCACAGGTCTGGTTTACACCCTTTGCTGTTACTTCAGGTATAAGTATTGAAATTTGGACTTAAGTATGTTTTCAATACATGTTTATCTGTCCACTTGATTATATTTTAGGGGAACAATCATTAACTAAGTATCCATGTTACAATCACCTCAATCATTGTGTGGTCAGTTTTGAGTGCCTTTTCTTTTAACGCAGTTTTTAAAAAGCAGTCTTTATAGCTAGGCACAGTGAAAGCAGTTTCTAAAAGGAATTTTGCAGGAATATTTAGCTTTGAAAGCATAGGTAGCCCAGAGAGATGTGTATTCTCCACTTAGTACCTAGTGGGTATTTCCTGTATCAGAGCATCCTGGGCACAACTCTCAGAGAAGCAGGCAAACATTCACGAATTGCACGATCCCCTGCAGCACTACAGCATGGCACAGAGGGGTACTCTGAACATGGAGCTGCAGTAATGCACTGTTAGAGTTAATGTGACAAGCTGCAGACATCACCAAAGCAATATACTAACTCATTACCCTGTCTCCTCCTCCTCCTGCTGCTTATCAATGCAGACAGTTCTCTGCCCAAAATGGGACTTCACCAGGCATGGACTTAATCTGAGTAACAGGGAAAGAAAAGCACCAGAACAAGATATAAGGGATCTTCGGAAGTTGCAGCTCACCTCTATGATTCCTGGTGTTTTCCATCCTTGAATAGCTCTGAACGACCATGCAGTGAGCAGCCTTTGTCCTTTACAGATAGGACTGGTTGGGCCCCAGAAGCAACCCACTTTGTGAATACCTCTGCTATGTGAGTCCTGATTTCAACCTATCCTTTACAAGCGTGTGGGCAAACAAAGGAAGAAAAAAAAAGACAGAAAAGAAACCAGACTATCTAGTATTGTCTCATTTTAAAAAGACATGAGTGACTGCAAGACCTAGGTACTTCTACAGCCAGCCACATTCCTAGCATCCCTGTGCACAGTCTGTGTAATTCATAGTATGTTTTATCTATCCTTCAGTAAGTCCATCTGTACGTATGCTATAGTTACCACAGGAGAGTTAAAAATACATCCTAGGTGTAGCAATACATAAGGCAGATCTTCACCAGTAAACTAGGAAATGAGTAATTCCCCGCTCTCCTGAACAATTCTTCACAATGACAACTCCCTCCTTCCCACACACCTACACTCTCACACGCCTGGAGAAGCCGGGGGTGGGGGAAAGCTGAGCTTTGCAATGTTGTCTGGAAGCTCATCAGATCCGGGCTACTTCCAATTAAAGGAGGGAACAAGTTCAAAGCCTCTGCTGATCTCTGCTCTGAACTGGCATTATGCTCAGACACATCTGCGCCTGCTGCTGAGACACAAGTCTGCTGAGCCAGAGAAGAATGTGTACGAACATGTCCCCCTTCAGGAAATAAAAACAGGATAGCAGGGAAGCCCCAGACCTACTCAGGTGGCTTACAATACTGGAACACTAACTTGAATTAACAGGAGAAAATGACAACCAGATCCAGGTGAACTACAGTGGCTTCCGAGCACTGGCAGAAGATGCTGAGGGGGAGTGAAGACCAAAGCGAGGAGAGGCGCAGAGGGAAGGTAATCCTGGCACTGTTGACATCATCATGCTGTGTGGATCTGAAAGGTTCCGAGCTGGAGGCTACTTTGCAGCGTTGGCTTTTTCCCCCTCCCTAAATGCATGCACTTTTAAAGTCTCTGGTTTTCAAATCCTAGATATAGTACTGGGAAATTAAGAAACAGCCTTCCCGAACAGTAAGGTATTTCAGTAACTGTCAGAAAGACATGCTTGATGCTAAGCTGTATAATTTGTCACATCATTTCCCCTCTACCAACTGTTAGAGGATTCTGAATTGAGATAAAAATTGCCCAACTGATGCCATTAGCTTGGGCCTGGATTTTTTGCAGCATCCATCAAATCCTGAGAGTCAGTTCACTGACTAGAAATGGAGCTACAAACACACACCTTGTATTTGCCATAACAAATACAGTGACAACAGCTGTGGCAGGTCCCATCTCTGAGCTTTATCTGGTCCTTGAATATCTTTAAAGAAGGGAAGACGAGTGGGGAGAAAACAGATACCTGCATGCTTGTGATCCAAAACAACTTTAAGCAGAGGTAGGTTCCTACTGCCCTCTGCTGTAACATCCTTTTAGAACTTCTAAGAAGGAAGCAGGAAGCACGACAGCCTGACGTGCAACACGGGGTGTTACATCCAGATTGTATTAAAACTGTGGAGAGTGGAACAAGACAGTTGAAAATGATAGGCTTTGGTTTCCTGCTGCTGCTTTTAATTCTTGAAGTGGATATGTACTTCCCAGATGTTGACCCAGGCTCCACCAAATTCCTGGTAAGTCTCCCTAGCAAAATATTCCATTGAAGCTGCCTGAAGCTTCTTTTGCACTGCACAATCACTGCAGCACCAGAAACACACCATATTTTCGGAGCAGCACAATGGGATACTTTGACTGGACAACCCGAGTGGCTTACGTATATTTTTAAAAAAGAGAAAAAGTCCAATTTATCATCTTAATATAAGACAGCAATATCGTTTAGGTAATGAATAATAAAGAAAGCTGGTCACCATGCAGTACTGACATGTATTTGCAAGTCGATCCATATTTACAGTATTCATTTCAGTTGTTTTTCCCGTACTTCTTGATGTTCCTTGAAAGCTTTGTAACTTACAGAGCTACAGGCTTATACAGCAAAACTTGAACAATTCATTTTTTCTGTGTTCTTTCCCTTTAGTACTCAAACACCAACAACACTAAATTTACTGAAGCTGGCTGAGATATATCATGTTTCTTCTCCTGCCACTACTGTACATGCAAACAATATAATTTCCTATAGAAAACACTATATATTTAAGGGCAGTAAACAAAATCCATCTATTTAGTTTGACACCACAGCCCTCCCCCCTCTCAAAATAAAACCAAAGGCATCACAATGATGGGAGGAAGCACTACTGTAACATGACAATTGTAGCTTGGTGACATGCACATGTGAAAGGTGACATATGTCACATATAGAGAGGCTACACCTAAATGCAAGCAGAGGCTGAGATTCTCAGTGTCATTTGGATATGCACATACTTCCTGTTAGAAGGAAGAGGAACTGGACATTCAAATCACTCTAGAGGACTTGAAAGCCTCTTCTGTGAACAGTTTGTGACACCAACATTTATTCCTCTTGTAATTTCATTCCTAAAGCCTTTGCAGTAAGTCTGCTAGCAGAGGTAGTTAAGGGAGAACAGAATTCTAAGTCAAGGCTGCAACACATGGACACTGCATGGGCAAAGTACTGATCCATAGATAAACCCACACCTGCACATATCTACACCCTCATACAAGGCTAACAAGATTCATTGCCTTTCTAATACCCTCTCTGAACTTTGGATTGGGTTTCCTGTATGAGCTCCTATCCCTTCAAAGAAAGGAGGACATAATTACAGCTCTCAAATGACCTGAGGCATTCAATTTCTTTCTTTTTTTTAAGGTCTGCATTCAACTTATATGAAAAGGACAAACAGTAACCTAATGAGGCATTTGAGTTATGGGAAATCCTGGGAAAAAAAACTACAGAACAGAGCCTGCAGGCAACTGCACAAATGCTAGTGAGATCTCTGATTCTGTGAGGTTTTCAGAATAATATCAAATGACTGGAGTAAATATGTTCAAGGAATGGGCTGGATCTTTTTAAAGATCTGATTGTGATCTTAAATTGTGTTTGTCTGTAGTACAGAGATATGCAGGTGGACGCCTATTACATACCCCACTGTTAACCCTTTAGATTTCAGTAGAGCCTTCTTCAGAGCTCTTTTTTGCCTTCTTAGCAAACAGTCCCACTTCAACGACTTTTCTGGGTGAGATTAAAAATGCATTTTTCCCACATGAAAAAAAAAAAATGCTGCAAATAACAGCTTCTGAAAATTGAACTAGAGATTTGGAAGAGAGTTTTTCTGGAGTCTAGGATGTGGCTTTGGGGAAAGCCACATGAAGCTCAATGCACAAATAGTCCTAATGACTGAAAGGGAACTACCTCTGTGTTTAATTAAGTACACACATAGGTTCTCCACTAAATCAGTGTTTAAAAGGACTAAGGACTGCTAATCCATATAAAAGCTTCCTTCTAGGTTATATATCCTTGAAGAATGTGATTGAATAAATTGATCTGAAAGGCTAGAGTACAACTACTGTTCTACAATACTTTTCAATAGAGCAAAATTACCAAAAGATAAAGCAAAAAGAAGCGGAACCCTAACATAAGTAAGCATAGTGGCTTTAAAAGCAGTACTGAAACCACAGGGTGGTAATACGACAAGATACGTCAGAATGTTTCTGGTTTCACTTTCATCTCCAATTAATTCTCATGTTTGCAGAAAGCCTTGTCTCTGGACATTTATTTTACCCACTAGAAAAGAACACAGACTCAGCAAATCTTAAATTATATACTATGTCAAATCTTATATAATGTACTACTTGTCTTGGCATACAAATTATTTCACACAGGTTGATTACCCAAGTGGAAAGCAAGGCCTGTCCTCTTGCTCCCACAAGTTAATCTGATTGATTAAATAAATCCACCTGAACAACTGATAGGTACTACTGCCTGCAGATTCTGCAAAATCAAAGTGCATATGGCTACAATACTTCTTCACCAACAAAGTCCCAAAACCCTTGATGAGCAAAAGAGAGAAGAAGACCTGCTCTCTGCTGAAAACATCAGGAGAGAGGAAGCAGTATCACCAATAGCATAATAAAGTGTCTCCCTGGGACAGGTCAGCAACATGAAGACAGGTTTATCCTGAGTTTTCTTTCCTCCTCCTTAGAGAACAGTCTCACAAGTGTGTAGCCAGTTGACAGCTTGAGTGAGAATTCAATTTCTTCAGGCTGTATTGGGGTGAGGTTCCCATGGCATCATCTTCCTCTTCCTCATATACCCTTACACAGATTCCAACATCTTATACAGTCCCTGGAGATGTGGGCAGTTTATCTCAAACTCTTTCCAGAGGGGTAAAGAGGCAGAGACTGCTCTTCCCCTGTCAGCAGAGGGCTACAGACTACAATATATGCAGTCTCCAAGTGCAATTCTTATTTCCACTAGCTCAGTTCTATTGCCTATCACCTGTCCAAAGCCATTTTCCCTTCAAAGGACACCCTTTCCTTTCAGGAGACAGCTGGCAGCTTTCCCTTCCTTAGTAGCAGTCTTGAGATAAACCTGGATGAAACTTCAGGTTGCTGAGGCTTCCAGGTCACCTTTTTTTCCATAAATATAGGATTAGGCTTTGGAGCAACTTTCCTGGAATTCAAATTGCACAGTAATTAGATACTGAACAGGGTGACTACAATGAGAGGAGCTATTGGAAAGGGCTTCACTGAAGTTTCAAAAGTCATATTATGCAGCTTCCTTCAGGATGCATTTTTTTAGTCTTGCTGGACTCACAGACACGTCCTTAGGAGTAAACTAAAGAGGGCCTGAGATTGGGGCCAAGCACTATCACACAGCTGCTGTATTATTTAACTGTTAGCATCAACCTTGACACACTTTCACCCATGCCAAAATGCTATTTACAAACAACATCCACATGTACCATTTCCATACTGCAGAAGAAAGATCTAGCAATGCATGAACTTACTAACTTACAACAAGAATCACAGAATCACAGAATTTCTAGGTTGGAAGAGACCTTCAAGATCATCGAGTCCAATCCATGCTCCAACACCTCAACTAGATTACGGCATCAAGTGCCACATCCAGTCTTTTTTTAAACACATCCAGGGATGGTGTAACATAGAACTTACTGTAAGCATGAGAAGGCAGAAGATTTCTGTTACCTGGACTTGCTACATCTCACTACAGACATTCTTTGGTGAATACTTGACAAAATACCCAACACAACAACAGGAATGGACTGAGGTGAGTGCTTGATCTGAAGATTCATTATGTACAGGTATGTATTACAGGAACCAACTAGTAAAGGTAGTTTATTATTTCATGGTTATGGAGAATCATAGAATCATTTACATTGGAAAAGACTTCTAAGATCATCAAACCCAACCCTTAATTAGTGGTAGTTGTTCTCTGGGTGTGCCTTCTCCCCAAAATCAGGGGGAAGTGAATATGTGCAAGAGGACACTGACCTTTTCACCAGGAAGGTTATGCCTACCTGTTCTGCATCACTGGAAACAGAGAAAAGAGATCATAGCAGGAGTAGCTGCAGCCCTGGGGTATGCAACAGTACCTGTGGCATAGAAGCAGCTCAGAAAGGAAGATGCTGTTGCCAGGGCAACAAAAGAGTGCAGAGGTTCTGGGCATACTCTCCTGGACTCCCACAGAGAGTCAGGTTTTGCTCTGGCAGGGCCAGGAGGACAGGAGGCACTACCACCATGTGCCCTCCCACAAGGCAGAACTCTTCCTCTGGGACACAGGGCTCAGCTGGCACAGGCAGTGCAACATCTCATCAGCTGAAGCCAGACAGAGCCTGTTTCTGTTTAGCAGAAGTTCCAGCTGCTTTCAGAAATCCCAATGATAAAGTACAAGCCAAAAGAAAGAAATCCAGATCCTATCTTTCAGTTTAGTTCCAAATTAGCAACTGCAGCCCTTTAAATGGTTGCTTTTTTGCCATCATCCAGAGAAAATCAGTTGCTTGTCATGCCTCAATTAATACATGACCTGACAGGTTTTTTGTTGGGATCCAACAAAAGACAGTCAGCAGATATTAATCATTAGACAAGCTTCAAATGAGACTTTTATGTTCAATAAAAGGCTGATTCCATGCAGTAGTAGATAAACCTTGATCCCAAATAGATGGCTTTTGTACAGTGTGAGACGAAGCCTTTGCCTTCCAGGGTTTTTTATTGGGTACTACTTGCTAATGATCCATGTGGGATTCTGGCCAGAAAAGCTGACTCACTAGGGATGGCCTGCCTCGCAGTACAGCCTTCACAGCACTGAAAGTTTCATACTGGGAATGGCTGACATTGAAAAAGAACATTTTTCAGTGCCCAGGGCACTTTGGGCAGCCTTCACTTCTATTTAGCTACTTTTCCAAGGCTTTCCATGTCCTTTCAACAACATACTTGCTGTGCAGTAAGAATCCAGAGGAGTTAACAAATTATCTTTATTGCCATTCCTTTTCACGGAAGTGAGACTAAATCCTCCTAACTGCAAAACTGCTGTGCTGTGCTTTTCATTCTGAAATGAGCTGGACATGTATGCTCCATCTGTTTAAAGAGAAATTACAGGGATCAACATAAGCTCCTTGCTTTTTATGGAACAACATTTGCTCTTATTAGTGAAATAGCATTTCAAGAAAGTCAGTAACCACAGAAATACACTGGTTGTGGATACAGCTATATTCTGTAACTCTGTGAATTTTATTAATTTGAGCTCAATGAACATTTAATGTGCCTGGCAAATTACAACGTTTTGTTCTCCAAAATACCTACTATAACAACAGTTTTAATTAAAGTAGCATATGATACAGGACAATCTCCTTCCAATGCAAGACAATCACTTGCTTTAAAAACATATTAATATACTGGTGCTTTACAAACAAACAGTTAAACCTCTCTACTTATCACACATGGGATATTGACACAGGGGACATTCAGGAACATGCCCGTATGGCCAAGAGACAACAACAGATGGTACATGACTGCAGTTAGTGTTCCAATCTGTGGCAGTTTGGAGTTCTTTAAAAAAAGACAGTCTCACATTACCTCACATCAGAAATAGAGTGTGAACTGTTGCAATAGAAGCATGGGGGGGCAGCATATTCAAGAGTTCAACTCTTTGGAAGAGCAAGCCAAGGAGGTTTAGAAACATGCCAGGTCCCGGGTACACAGACTGAACTCCAGGTGTTCAGGCCTGTGGTTCAATGCTCCACTCTCCCTGCAACAGCTCCACAGTCCTTATGAACATCATGCCAGGAAGAAGAAAAGTACTTGATATACAGATGACCTGCCACTGAAAACAGTTTTGTTTTTTTTTCCTGTTTCTAGACATTCTTATATAAGTGACTATTGCTGAAGGACACTGAATTCTTGGGACATACTAATTTTAAGAGGTCATCATTTTGCCAGATAAAAGTCTTGCTTTGTGGAAAATGGTGAAAGAAGCATGTTATAAATTCCATCCCTATCTTTGTTACAGATTACACAACTCAACTGAAAAATTTTTAGCAAGTAAAAAAAACATCTAGATGCTATTTTCCTAAATAACTGCAATTGACATTTAAGTGAGTACAGGCCTATCTCTAACTTTGAATGAAAGGCTACTTTGTCTACTCTTTTGGCCAGCAGCATCACACATTTCAAAGATGTATTTGTTTCTTGGGGTTGTTCACACTGAGCTGTACTGTTTATAAAACAGTATTACAAACTATCACCACCTCCAGCTGAATAGCCATAAAATAGGTAGCCTGGATACCAGGAAAACACTTGCTATAGCAGCACAGAACATGTTAACATACTCACCAGAGTATGTTAACCTTTATTGCAATTTACTGCTTCTTTTAGCTTTGCTTTTAATCAACTTGGGTGTCTATGGGGGTTCAGGTTGGCCACCTAACCAAAGAAGCTGGGGGATACTTGAAAATGCATGTATGCACACATAAACAGCTACCTGTAAGAAAGGATAGCAGCAGAAGCCACAAAATAATAAACATGAAGCAGAAGCAACAAAAATTAAGGCATATTTTCAGACTGAAAAAAGTGGATACACAAAGACCATCATAAGTGGGTATGAAACTATACAACTAGCTTACTTCCCACCTGGCCTACAATGCTTAGTACTCCCAGAATGGAAATACTAAAGCTAGGTGAAGTCACATGTGGATAAGTTTCTTGGAAAAGAAAAAAGGCAGTCATACTGAGACAAGATAAATATCAACTGCAGCACACCACTTCTGCTTTTCCTATAGGAAAATGGATAAAACCAGTTGATTTTCAAATATTATTTCAGAAAGGAATTGAGTGGTTTCCAGTAAAAGTTAGCAGGAGGCTCAGATGCCTATTTCAAAGCAGCACATGTATCATTCCAGTGCTTTCCCCTTGTTTCACTTGCTCTTGGTTTCTCTTTGAAGTTATACATGGCAGTGTGTACTATCTCCTACATGGACAGATGCACAATGACTTCTAATATCACAGGTTCATGTTATGTAAATTTAAGAATACATGCTGGGTTTTTAAGAAACGGGATATGTGCAAAACAAATGCACAACTGAGTTTTAAAGAATTACAGACACTTGAAATTTGTGGACAGGAATAGCAAGAAGCACTTGTGAAGTTGCAGAAGTCCAACTCCTACCTCATGGACAACATGTTGACATGGGATCTTCCACAGGTACTAACAAATGGTTCCAATGGGAAGAATGCAGAGAGATGCCTTCATCTTCATTTTTCATAGAAATTATCTCTCAAGGCCACATGCAAGACCACTGCAGCATACCCAACCATCAGCCCAGCATTGCTTAGGTCATCCTCTGGGATGTGCTAATAATAAAGCTGAGCAAGGATCATGTTTTTTTTTCTTTCACAATGCTTCTTCCTCTGTTGAACCAATTCTAAGAACTGCAGGCATCAGTTCCAAGTACAAAAAGACAAGGCAGGTATCTAGCAGCCATCAGCACAGGAAGATGAGCAGCCAACAATGTAAGGTAATTTAAACATTGCACATTAACAGCAAAGCAGGTCAGTGCTACTGCCAATATGACAACACTGTTGTGAAGGAAGAACTGCAGTGTTTGCTTCAGCTACTGCTCTTAAGTGTTATTTGTGGGACAGCAAAAACACAACAACAAAGCAGTGTCTCATATGGGTAAAGCTTTTTTTTTTTTCCTTTCTTTGAATAAGTTAAAATGAAGAAACAAAAAAGGAATCTGATAAAGACAAAGGCAGAACCAAAGTTTTGGGTTTGTTCCAAGCAAAAAGCCAGAACCCTTTATTAGGAAATAGTGGCCAGTGTTGGCAGTACTGTACACAGAACACTATTACTGTCCTTAAGTAGGAATCTAACCCTGGCTGCAGACCTGAGTCAAGAACTCTCATCTTCACTCTAATTCTCACTACCACTATTGTCAAAAACTCCTTAGATTTTTTTTTTCCTGCCATCATACCTATCCGCCTTAAAAGGTTGTGAGGCAGATTTATTGCTCAGCTACTTGTGGATTATAGACTATGCTAACATAAAAGCAGGATAGGAATGGATAAGACATTATTCATTAATGTTATGAACTTCAGCCCCCACCCCCCCCAAAGTCTTCTGCAGTTTGAAGACAAGAACACCAAAACCATAGCAAACCTGCAACAAACCTACCTGCACAAACTGGCACACAAATACAGTTTGAGGAATTGGGTACAAAAATGATCACATCCAAACCCCTTTAAAATAGCTGAACATAAATGCCTGCAAATAATTAGTTATTGATCAGTTACATTAAAAAGCTGCACTTCACCTATCAAAGCCCACTTGTACAGACCTGAGTGACTAAACAAGTCCTGGTCTTTTAAAGTGAGGTTCAGATGCTTATTTGCTGTGCACTGATGCCACCACCTGGCTGTTCTCATAACTCAAATTCCTGCATCTACTACTTGATTTTACTTAGGTTTTTCTTTTTTAAGGCAGCAAAAGCAGTTCATCTGAGTGAAAAATACTTAGCCCATTAAAATTTCTCTATTGTCACCTACAAAAAGAATATACAACTGTATGGGAATAAATTGATGCCTGGCAAGTATGTGACAGCCAAGCTCTTGCATAATTACTAGAGGTGCCCAACAAGGTATGCTCAATGACACCTTCACATGCTGGCCACAAGCTTCAGAGCTTCTTCATTTCCTCAGTTCAACACACTACAGAGCCCTGAGGGCAAAAGCTATTTGTTGTTCTCAACTACCACCTACTACTAGAAGAACTGAATATATTTTATAGCAAAACAAGTACATGCTATACTCTCATCCCACGCAGATGCTTGAGCCAATAGTTCAGCAGAAGGCATCCAGTTATTCTGAGCCCAGCCTTTATTGAAGCCTCCTTTTTGGAGTTATCAGGCCCTTCTAGTTTCACACATGACTCAGTCTGTACCCTAGAAAACCACAAGTTAGCAAGCCAGGTAATTTGAGGTGGAAACAAAAATGTGAGTGGTCACAACACCTGGGCTGAACCAAAACAGCTCAGCAAAGTCTAAATTGTATTCCATGAGAAGCAGCCCATAATCCTCATGTGGGTAAACACAAGGCTCTCAGGGAGCCAGCAGGGCCTAGAACTTCAGGGACAGAGAAACAGATAGGAATGAATGGATTAATACAAACTTCTCTTAGGGGTTGAACATGGTCCTCTGGAGACTAACAGTGTATATTCAGATAAGGGGCAAATATACACCCCAGTGTTGAGGAAGACTGAAGGACCAGCAAGCCTGTATAGGCTGTGCTTCCACACCACATGAGCTCATGCTCACCCACCTGACTGGAGAGAGTATCTGATGGCCTGAAGCATGTGAAAACTTCTCAAAGGATCAGCCTGACCTCATCTCTCTTCCTGCAGCTGGCTCACGACTCACTATCAAAAAACAGGATGTGTGAACTGTGGAGGGAAATCAAAAGCCTCCTGAAGATATTGGTGTTCCCACCACCTTCCCAGAGTCTCCTGCTTCTGAGCTTTAATGAGTCTGGCACACAGGCTGTCAGGCCTGCTCTAAGTTGTAGGCAGCTGTGACCAGGGCTGTCTACAGGCTTTTCCTACTCTATTCCCTCCTCACTTGTACCTTAGATCACAATTATGAACAGCACACCTTCCAGCATTGGCCTCCCCTCAGCAACCAATGCTTGAAGTCTTGTAATACTAGCTTATCTACCTCCCACTGGACTGCTGCATGTTTGAAGAATCAAGTCAGCAAGCAGGACAACACATCCGTTTTCTCCTGCCACACCAGGGGCACTTAGCCCATGATCAATCCATGATTGCAGCTGTCTACCAAAATAACAGCTCTGTACCTGACATCCAAATCTCTAATCCTGAAGTGACCACACAGTGGTACAAGGCATCTCCACTAGAACAAACTTCATGCTGTTGCTCCCAGAGTCTAATTAAGGAACACCTGCCATGGAATTGCCATGTTTGTTGGAATGTGGAAGAGAAAAAACATTACTACAGCATCAGCAGGTAACTGCCTTTCATCCCAAGTAAACTGACCTCTCAGCCAGTATTTGTCACTGCCACTCTTCACAGGATTGTGTGCAGTGTCATCAGCTCATTCCCTACTGCACTTAGAGAGGGGAAGACACTCCATTGTCTCTGGAAGTTGAGGAAGGTTACACAGGCCCCTTATGTGTGCAGTCCACATAGTTCCTTGGACAGACCTCATATGGCAGGAAATGAGCACTCTGAAGCAAAATTGTTTCATGGTAGATTTCTCCTACACCTCACAGCTCTATGAAACTGCTTTTAAAGACCTAAAGCAGCCCTCCTGTTCAGATTAGCAACCCACAGTCTCTCCACACACTCAGGCCCCATGTACGAGCTCCATCTGAAGCCTCACATGCCTGTCCTCCTCCTCCACCCAAACAAGCTGGATAGGAAAACAGCAAATTCACCTGGGTTGAATCTCAGTTGCACAGGAAGCTGAATGCTTCTGAAGAGATCTCTTCAGTACCACTGTAGTAAAGATAAATGCTATGACACCTCAAAATGTTTGTTGCCCTGGCCTTCAAGAAGGCTTCTTCATCTTTTTTGAACTGTACCCCATATTCCAACTGCTGATTCCTGGTAGTCAGGAACTACTGAAGTGCACAGCCTCTTCCTACTGCCACTGGGTTATCCAGCCACCAAAGATTTCATCCCTCTGATGACAGACTGAAAAATGAGTATTTCACTGCAGCCTAAGGTACCACCACAGTGCAACACCTGGGAAGCCAAAGAGACTTTGCCACCATTGTCCCTTTCTTCTTTTTTGCCCAATCAGAGCAACAGAAAGCATGACAAAAATAACAGAAAGGATATTGTGTAGATTGTGAGACAGCAGAGTAACAGACTTCAGTGGGACTCAGTAGTTTGGATCACTGCCACCATGGGCATACACTAGGAACAAACTTCTGCTGCATAAAACTAACCCCAAAGACCTAATCTGCATACAAGAGCAGAAGCTCTGCAATCCAAAGCAGTACATGAGGACAATCAGGAGGATTCACTTCAATGTCACAAAATTGCCTTGAACTGGTGTAGATACACCTTTTCAAGAACAACTCATTGTAGACAACCAGTGGAGCCTGGCTAAACATCAAGTGATTGCCTCAACACAGGTCTAAACTGTGTCAATCTCTCCTTAGCAGTACGTGCCTACAATATCAAGACCATCAGTAGAATGAAGAAGAACCGTGTAACCAAAAGAAACACAAGTAATACAATATTTGGTTAGGTAAGGTGTCAAAATTTAACACCAACCCTATTCTGATAGCATCTACCAATTAAAATTCCACATAAAAGCCAAAAACAATAGATTTTTCTTTTCTGTAGTTTTGATATATATATCAGACTTGAATATACTTCATGCTTTTTCTTATGTATTTTCCACCAGTCCTTCTCCAATCACTAGAAAACAATGCAGATAATCTATAATCTCCCAAAATTTGGTTAGACTTGAAAACAAGATTCTAGAGGTAGGGGAAGAAATCCAGAAATCATCACCTAAGATGAAGACTAATTTTTCTACACTTTTCACGGGAGCTCTGATTCTCTCCACCCCTCGCTGCCCTCTTCAGAATCCTCAGATAATTTAAGAGATTTCACAAATCTGCAAAACTTCTGGGAAATAAATTTGTACATCTAACTGAGGTAAGCCTAGTTTCAATGTATCAAGGTCTGAGTTGTTATGAAGCCATGCACCATGCACGTATTTCAACACTGATCAAGGAATAAGGTTTTTACATGAGACAAGTGCAGGATAAACATGGCATAAATGTCAGTTCTGCAGTTGCAGTAACAGCTTTCCATATACTACCCTTCGACCACTAGATGGCATCTGCATGCCAGACCAACTGAAGCAAGAAAAAACAATTACATCAACTGGATTGGGGTTTTTTTTTTTAATTAATTAACCGTGCTAAATCATTGTAGTAGTACTCATATAAACAAGTCAGACCAAGTTAAAAAGCATGTATTCTTACTCTAGGTGGTAAAGGCAAGGCAAGAGCCTCTAACCCTACCATGTCAGTCATTTACTGTACCTTTAGGTGAGAGCCATGAGTAGGAATGAATTAAATATTGTATTTGTTCTCCAGTACTGCTTCAAGAAAAGGGCCTTAAGTCTTTTAGCTCATTTTCTAACTCAGTCTCCTGGAAACCAGATGCAATTAAGGTGCAGCTAAGATGCCTATTAAAATGCAATTCTCCTACAGTGTTCCCTGTCACAGCATTTCATGAGTGTTATCCATTCCAATGTCCTTGCAACTTCCGTGGAAGTTGCAAATAGCCACCCAGGAACAGGAACCTGAAATATAAAAATGAAATATTTTGGGATAGCTAATGGAAAACTACTGATTTATACCTGCCCAGATATTTGACAAGACAGTGAGTTACATGGGCAACTGTAGAAATGCTGCTTGGATGTCAGAAGGAACAACATGAAACACTTGTAACTATTTTCACATTACATTTGTTGTGACTTCAAAACAATGAAGAAAAACTTACAATGGAGTATATTCACTCGCCACAGTTGTCCTCTGCATTCAGTGTTGTGTGCCCCTCTGCTGCATGTCATGATCTGTACCAATTTTATGCTCAAGATACCACTCTTTTCTGGTTCAGCCTTTTTAATAATTAATTGGATCCATCCACAGCATCCTCTTTTGCACCCTGAGGAGTCAAACCTTTAAAGCAATAAGAGGAAGGAAAACTCTCTACCAAGGAAAAAAAATCAGTAGCTTAATTATTTTGCTTTCTGCAAATAAATTTACTGTTTTTGAATATGAACCATCTGTAAGAATAAAACTATAATCCTTCCTATTTATTTTACCTCCTCCCTTTAACAGTAACTTGGGTGAAGTTAAAACACTAAAACTTAACATCTGGGCATGTCTAACCTATTTAAAGAGGATTTTTTTCCCAAGCGGTGCTCATTTCTACAGTTCAGCCTATGAGCTTTTTATCTTTCACATAAAGCTTACGTCTTCATCTGAAGATACAAAAGAGTTTTTGTTGTTCTTTATTGGCAGCTGGATCTAGTTTTAGCTGCCTTCTGATATGGCTGCTTCTAAGACTTTGTCTGCAGCAGGCTAAAAGGAAGCTTGGGCTGTAGATTCTGTCAGCAGAGGCAGTGGAACCCAGGAAAGGGGCTGTGCTAGGCCACAGGCAGTGCATATACTCTGCTTAAAGCTCCACTTGTTCTGACTGTTTCAGGCAGCAATGAGTTTTTCTTGGAAAATATTACTGTAGTCATGTACTGGCAAGGGATTGTGGCAAATGCTTATTTTGAATTGTTCTTAAAGTCTCATTTCTTGGGACACAGAGATGCAGAGATTCATGAGTTGAAACAGGATACTAGAAAAAAGAATGAAGTGTCCTCACTACCCAATAACATTATTATTTATTTTAACAAGGCACAAGGAGATACAAAACAAGCAACCAGATAGCTTAGCTGTTTTCCCAACACCTCGAGTGCTCCGCAGGGAAGATGCTCAGGCACTACCAGTTCCAGAAATCCATAGATGAGAATTTTGCCAACCCAAAACAAGTACTTAAACCTGCGTCTTATCTGCATAACTTCTTTACTGACCCAACACTGAGTTCCAGCCACATGGTTTTTCAGTGTTCAGCCCAACATGGCCTGAGGTCCCTTCAGCTTTGATCATCCAGTACATGCAGTGAGAGCACTTAGTTATAAGCCCATGAGTTGCATGTAGCCACCTGGTCAGATGCTGTCCCCAAAACCATGGTAAGCCTTTGGAACAAGACAAGCAAAACCCACTTATGATCCAGATGAAAAAATTATACAGCGACACTGAGAGTGAACGTGAAAGCTTCTCTTGCTAATTGGCAGAAGCAAAAAAAGTGATGGAACAGAAACAGAAAAAAACCATCCAGGGCTTTGCCTGAATGTCCCAACCCTGGTTTTGATACACTGAGCTCCTTTTTATTGACAAGAATGGCTATGTGCATGAACTTGATTGCGAACTCTGACTTCTATCAAAAAACCTTCCCCGTCCTTTAAAGAGTATTAGCCCATGGGGACTCACACATTTGACTGTGCTGTTGCCATCTCTGCCCCAGCATAAGGAGACATTCTCTCGTTCTTGCTTTTTTCACAAGTTCACTTGAAGTCAAATATTCACATTTATTGTCATGTACATTCCAAAGCAGATGGATACCAATCATGAACCACGCTGCAATTCATTGACAACATTGACAGTACCACCGTCTCTGCTCTTTGCTAAGCTGCAATGTTACCTGGTGAGTTTGTATAAGGAGTCTTCATCTCTAACCAACCTGGCAGCAAGGACAGTCCCAGAAACACCAGCCCTGGACACAAAAATTAATAGTCTGCCAGGAAGAAGTTCAATACCTAGTTAAAGACTAGGCTTTTATAATTGTTTTCTACATAAACCTCTACAAAGCAGAATCCCTTTTCTGTTAACCTCTGAGGTTTACGTTAAAAGACACTCATGGAATATTTGTATCTGTCACCTACAAATTCTGAAGATTCCAGCTATCCAGAACAGAGCACCTTCAGTTCAGCCATATTCGACAGCAAGAGTGTCTTTTATATGTCTATTACTATAGAGCAAAAAAAATATGTCTCCCAGCCCCAAACTAATCATACAGAGCTCCAGCAATTCAATCTTACAGTTTCCACTTAGACTTACTGAAAGATAAGCCACAGACAGGAACACTTCTCCATATAAGATACTTTTCTGCTCATCAATTCTGACTTTGGTAGAAACACAGGAAGGTGGATTTCTATGATCAAACAAGCTTACAACAGGGATGTAGGTTACTGACAATAAAAGCAATTTCCTTCTGCAGATCCGAAGAATTTCCAAGAGTTTTCCCAGGCAAGTAGGTACACAGCAATGCACAGCACTGGGATGCTCCAGGCTGTGTCACACCTACCTATTGGCTTCCCTCTCAACAGAGCACAGTACAAACGGAGACTGTCTTCAGAGATAATATTGATATTATCTGAAACTTGGTGACACCCGAGGAGAACACTTGCAATTACCAATTAGCTTGGAAGCAAAATGACCAACACAGACTTCAGTGGCCACAAGTATTCCTGTGTGTCTAGATGCAGCAAATCAAACACAATCCACTAGTTTAAGACCCTCACAGTGTTTTCAGTGAGCCTATTTCTACAGCAGTTTTTGGAAATACATCAGATCAGAAATAGTGTTCAAGGTACTAGGGCAGCACAACCACAACTATATGAAACTTTTTCCTCCTTTAAAACAGTGACCAAATATCCAGGCATAGAAAACACTGAGCACTACAGAGCATACAAAAAAAGTGATGCAAAACAAGAATCTTGCATCAATCAACACAAAAGAGACCAAAGCAGCACCCCTTGCAGCATACTTGAAATTAGTATTTAGGAAATTCAAAATGCCCATCAACTGGAAAGGAACACGACAAGAGGTTGTCTGCCACGTGTACTCTACTATGCATGGAATGAGTATTACTGTCAGATAAAGGTGTGTGGGGGAGAACATTCAAAAACACATCTCAAATCATGTGATGTTTTATATGCCTCTCAACAGCCCACATGAGAATCCTCCTGTTTATTCCCAGCACACTACACAAGCTATTTCACAGTGTTTAAGGCTTGTACAGACAAGATGTTTGTGTGAAAAAAAATTATTAGCCATTAGACCACTAGCAATTTCCATGGAAGAAAGTTAATTTTATCTGAGAAGAATTAGACTGAGGTTATCTTTTCTACTTCTTCCAGACGGGATAATATTAAAAACAGATATCTATATTAACCCTGTAAATGTAAGCTGAAGTGGGGAGTTCTGTTATATATCAGACTTGCTTTTAGTATGGAATATCAGTTGTATCTGTAGGGGTAAGATTACTACATCATGTGTGTTTTCCACCATATAGACGATGAAGGATGCTAGCAGGCATCCCAACTCTCCAGAAATCAAAACAGCATTCAAATAATTTCCAAATAACTGCTGCTATATAAAAACAGCAATTCTTCAGAATACCAACACCCAATGTGGCTTACTAGTGCCATTAAATAAACTAAAAATTTCCTATTTCTTTAGGACACAGAAGAAGGCCCAAAGACTTTATTTTTCTTTTGACAAAGCATCTGAAACACAAGCGAGCATGTTAGGTACTCACATAACATACAGCTTTACACCTGGACATTCTATGATACAGAAGACATTGTTCCAGAAACTAAAGAAAAAATGGAAGAGCGTTAATCCAGATGTTTGGTAACACAGAGGCTGGCACTTGGTAAAACCCAGCATTTTCAAAACTTGCAAAAGTAAACCTCAAGTAAGCAATGACTTCGAGCAGGAAGTTACCATGTCAATGCCTACGGACTAGATGTCATTAATTACCTTGCCACAAACTGCAGTTACCCTCACACAAGCTCTCATCACTGACTTTCAAGAACAAGTGTCTTTGAACAACATCAAAAGAAATCTATTTTGACGTTTTATTCTAAGCATTGAAACTGGTGTTTACTTCAAGGTGGGGTAAAATAAACCATTGTTCAAAACCACAGACCAACCCAGTATAAATCAGTAACAGATATATTGTAAGATTTCCTTTTTTTAAAAAACAACCAACTCCACACATTTTGAGTAACAGGTATGTTAAAATAACCAGTCAGACTTCATTCAAATGAATTAGACAACTTTTACTAAATGAAAAAACCTACATTTAAAATATGCATTTAAAACAAAATGGAATTAGAAAAGAGACTTAAATCCATTTTAAAGAACTTGCTCACTGTGTCAGAAATCAATATATCTCTTGTATTATATAATGTGCCAGTTCATAAAACAAGTTACTAGAATCCTCAATTTAACATTTTCAAAGACAATACTGAAGTCAAGAGTTTTACATCTACTGATGCACATTTAGAATGGTATAAATCTGCAGCCTTCCCCTAAAGAATCTTAGGAATTTGACAGTATTCAGTAAAAGCTTTTGTAGTTGTGTCCAATAAGTATTGCATCCTAAAGCATCACAAATCTGTGCCTTTCATTTATTCTATGTATCTATTTTATTCTTCTATGTATTTTGTATCTTCTCTAGATCTTGCCATTTGCCAATGTTAACTCTTTTAATAAAGGAGAGAACTGAAAAGAAATACTGCTTAACTCTTGATCACGTACAGAAATTATTGCTACTATAGTACACTACAAAGCAGAAGTCTATACAATAGTATATGAAATTTGATCATGAAAATCCAAATGATAGAATCTTTAGTGATGTAAGCCTCACTATAAAGCTGGACATTCCTGTGGCATTTTCAGCTCACCACCCATCATCTAGCTTATTGTATGTTGAAGAACATCCATTTAAACACACCCTCTTCTGAAAAAGAATGTCAGGTTTCAAAGGCTTAGCAAATAAGGATCTTCACGTTTTGTGGAACTATGTAAGATGAATTTTGATGCAGGTAGGAAGTTACCTGGAAGCTAAGCATGCCAAATGTGTTTCATGCTAATAAAACTAAAGTCAAGGTACCACTTAATCAAGTTACCAACTAATAGGCAATACCATTTTTGTCCTATCTAAGTTAAATGAAGTGCCATTGCACAGTGTAATGTCAATAATTTAAAACAGTGTAGTGCATAAATCCATTGTGTGGCAGTTTAAGTTAAAAGGTCAGGACAGGTTTTTCTGTCTTGATGTATGTTGGCTGCCAAGCTGTCCAGTCTGGGCATTTGGGACTCAGTTTGCCTTTTAATTGCTACTGTACTATAAAGTTTGCATTATAATGGGGCACACGGCATTATGATGAAAAAACAGGATTAGGGGGAGGATAAGAGATCAATGGTTGTTTTAGAAAGCCCCTTCTTCATATCAATTTCAAAGAGCCAGGAAATAAGACTAGATACCATATTTTGCATCATTCTAGCTACAAAATAACCAAAGTAAAAGCAATCAAGCAACAATAAGACCACATTACACAAATGGAACATCATGCTCTCATCTGGTTTAACTATTACACCAAGTTTTAACTGGGATGTTGGTCAACTTTAAAAACCGTGGTAAATGTAAATATGTAGTTGAAACAGTTTTTTCCTAATTTTTCTTCCTCTCTATGCTGGATATTAGAACTTGGAGCTATACTTGTTACAATACAGTGTCGCACATCTTTCTACTAGAAAAAATTAATAAAGATCCTTTACCCGTCTCTTTAAGTTAAACGTGTGACATCATAAAGGGTGTCAAATGGCTGGATGGTTTTACAGTGCACACTTATTATATACTGTAATATGGAGTTTTGTCCTTGACAGATCTGATGGTGTTTTCTATGTTATTTCCTTCTTCACCTCTTCTTCGGAGGATTAGCTGTGCGAGGTGGAGTGACTGGACGCCCAGAATTCAGTCCACCATACTGGTACTTGGCTTTCTTTTCAGATGGTTTCAATATCTTAAAGAAAATAAAGAAGTTCCTTTGAGTCAGCAACAACTAAGAACATTTCAAATACAGTTAAGCCCACATGAAACATTGTTCAGCAGGAACAAGAGGGATGAGGATGGTGGGGAAGGGGGTGTGTGGAAATCACATCGCAACCCTACAAATTTCTTAGTTCTACATGCAACAATAATAGTAACTCTAAAATCCCTCTAGTTCTACCACCAGGTTGAGGTGGGAAGGGGAAAGAAAAGAGGCTGAAAACACATCCAGGAAGGAATAGGGACTAAAATCTGATCAAAGCAGCCATATTAAAAGGGTCCCTATAACCATTAGTTTGCATAATTGTGTACTCTAATCACTAGGTATGAGCAGGAAAAAAAAAAAAATCACCCAATTAAACTTTAAATTTTGAAATGAGCTTTTGAATAGAATGAATAACTTAATATGCAGTGGTTTGGAAAACATCAAATCCCAGTTTCCTGGAGAACAGTTGGTTTGCCGTTGTTCGCAAATGCCAGCCTCCTGCACGGTCCCCTCTGTAGCCCAAGAATATTGCTTTACACTAACCATCAGCACGTCACCAAGCACAGTAATGCGGTCCATACAGACCAACATCTACAGTCATCTTAATGCACAAGTACACCATACCTGGAAGGAACACATCAGAGTTTCATCCACACTCATCATGCCCCCTGCATTGTCAAACTCTCCACAATAATTTGGAGCTGAGAATAGGGTGACCAACTGCCGTTTAGCAAAGAACTCGTACCCATCTTCAACCACCTGTCAACACCAGAGAAATCAAAACTTCTTACATAAGAAATTTTGAAGAAAAAAAAGAAAAAGAATCTTGAGGCAAACTGGACTTTTATATCAGAAAGATGCAGGAATCCATCAAAAAGCTATTTTATGTCTTGACTTTCGGACAGGACAAGTTCACTCATTTTGTCTTACCGGACACTGAATGGCAGGCCAGGTAGCAACCCCCATGTCTGACATTTCGAATGTTAAACACACATCAGTTTGACTGTTTAATATTTTCATAGTTGAAGTCCAATTACACACTGCCAGTGTAAGGATTCCCAGCATTTTATGCTTTATACGCAGACTGTGGATGTTTGATCTAATTAGTTTGATGCACACAAGGTCTGGATATCACCATCATTGCAACTTGAAACAATTAAGTTTTGCTTAAATCGGTGCTGATTGCACACATATCAAGTGTAGGTGATTTTAGAGTATCAAAAGTATAAAAAAAGAGTGATTCAGCCAGAGCTTGCCCAAGAGCGTAATGCACCTTTAAAATCGTGCAAGTAGTGTGATGCATCAGCTAAGAATGTTCCCTCTTTCCCAAAATAAAAGCTTCATGTTAGAATGTAGTACAACTAGTACACCCAACTGCTTAGTTTTATAAGGTATCACTCTTCTTCTATAAAGAACTGAATCAACTATATGAATACAGGAAATCTGCAGCAATCTCGATCAGCAGTTAAGAAATCCAGTCAGCACATGGAATCAATACTAAATCTTCTCCAACGTTTTAGCAATAAAATTACAAAGAAAAATTTTAAGTGTTCTAATAGTGTACCCAAGCCTAACAGTGACACAGAATAAAGACCCTATTTTTGTTTCACAGCAGGAGGGAGCTTCTAAAATTGACTAAATAATGAAACTGAAAGGCTATACAGGAAATTCAAACTCCATGTCCACTTAACTAGCACTCTCACTTGAAGTAACCTAATAAAAAAGTGTGCTTAAGATTGACAATGCAAAAACAGCCTGACTGAAATGTGCAGAAAGAAAAACAATCAATGCCAAAGTACTCTAGACAGCTGAACCAAAATACTGGCAACAGTGAAAGTTTTGATGTACAGACTTGTTTGTAGAGATAGTCAAAATGCATTTAATATTTCCACGAAGTGAAGCAGAGGTAGTTTAAGCCAGAACTACCATGGAATTGTCTACTGCTGAAACTGAAGAACTCAAACTTCAGTGTAAATCTCTAATTCAAGTGACTCTGCCCCTTTAAACCTGGAGACTTTACCTCTGACGTTCACATATATCAGTCTAACATTTAATGAGACACTACAAAAGGAAGAGATCAATGGAGAAATCCAGTGTTAGAATTCTACTCCACTAACATTAGACACAGTTAAACATGAGTCAACAGAAGGACACAGCCTTTATAGGCCATCGTTAGAAAGATTTTTTTTCTCTAGAAATAACACAGTGCAAATTAAGTTCCAAATATACACTACTGATAAGGAGCAGGAGAGGTTTTAAGAAGCAGCAGCAGCAAAATTCATACCTGATGAGCTCGACAGATCAAATCCAGATCATGACGATTCAGAAATTTACTGACCACATCAGCACCAAAAGTGAAAGAGACCCCACGATCATTTTCACCCCAGCCTTGCACATCTTTGTCTGGGTCAGACCACAGCAGGTCACAGAGCAAACCTTCAAAAGATAATACAAGTGAAAATGCCAGTCTTAGGAGGTATTTTATTAAGTAAAACAGTCCTATTGTAATTACCAGATCAACTCTCCTAAAGAAAATAAGCCTTAACAAAAAATGCAACAATACTTAAACTGCAGCTCAGACAAAGAGTACAGTTTGTAAATCTGGAGAATGCCTTGATATGAAAAAGTCAGAGCCAAACAGTTCTCTGAAATAATCTTTTATTGTAATATTCAATGTCCTCACAGTGAACATTTGAGGAGTTAAAAAATATTAAAGTACATGTGTATTAAAAGGCAACCATCAATTTCACAGCTCACCAAGAAAGCTTAGTTTGAAAGCTGCAGTAAATTTAAAAGTCCTATGCAAGGCCAGTCATAAATGCAGCAGCAAATTTGTAGCGTAAGTTTCTGAACACGAACAGCTTTGACTCTTACCTTTCCTACCATTCATGAGGAACCTTAGATGACTAAATCAAAATGTAACACAGCAAACACAGATAATATCGTTTCACACAGCACTGTCAATTTGCCTGGACCACTGTTGACTGTTGCAAAAAGCCGCGTGACAGCCAGTCTAGAATCTAAGCTAGAACAATAAGCCTCTCTGGCATTTTAGCACTGGTCAAGATTTTTTTTTGCTGCCAACAAAAGGTCATCTAACTCTGGAGTTAACACCAGGTACTAAAAAAAGATTTCTCTAGATCAACTGCAATGCCTTTACACATATAGAACTTTCCATAAATATTAGCATGAGAAAGAACCAGGCCAATCCAAATACAACACAAACCCCCAAACATTTGAAAGGCACTTAATAGCTTTCCATGAAATTGTACTTTCTTTACCTGTGATGACCCATAGGCGTATATATACTTAACAGCATTGTTTCGCAATCTGAAAGATATGTCAGTAGGCTCCTTCATCTGCCATTCAGAAGTTTGATTTACATTTACATTTGGTTACTTGCTAAACAAAACACTGAAGATGTTATTTCTTAAACAAAAGATCCTTCAAGCTGTAATCAAACAAACCAATGTCTGAAACCCATTGCACAACTGGACCATTTTTTATTTATGTACATTCATCAAATGGTCTTCGACGCCAGACACAGCTCCTCTCTAACAACAGGCCAAAAATTTACTTGTTTTAAGAAGAGAAAGAACAGAACAAGTACAACTGCATTTCAGATAATATTTCTATCCAGAAATAAACTACTGAATAGAGACAGTGCATGACAAAAACTTAACTTTACTGAAATTTATTTCTATATTGAGTAATTTTGTTTTTCAAAACAGTAATCGTCCTGCCGTCTCTAATGGCATCTTACCATGAATTTCCAGCAAGTGACAGAAGCTGTTTGTCTCAGCTGTTTACCAAGTGCTTCCTCCTCTATTCTCTCCCCAAAATCAAATAATATTTAAGGTCATACAGAACAATAGGCAAATCTGTCCTAAGAGGTCTTTAAATTGCAGTTGAAGTTGCAAAGGCTTTTTTCATCAGCCTAGAAGCAACCATTATAATGATCTAATCCTAGCACAGCCACATGATCATCTACCAAAACTTGTGTCAACACAAACATTCCCCAAGCAACACCCCTCCACAAAGGGATAGCTTGGAAGGGCTTGAAACTTTCATGGAAGTGAGACTACTTCAGTTTATTTTTAATTTTCCACAAAATTTACTTCCATTATGTAAAACCGCTTTCCTTAAATAGGTCCAAAAGATGAAGACCTTTATCACTGTACCACAGCACACATGCCTCTGATAGGACGTTCCATTTTAGCTCTGACAGTACACACACAGCTATTGCTTCTGAAAGCAAAATTAACACTATAAAACACTACATAAAACAAAAGCCTTTACAAAAAATCTCCATACTTATTTTTAGGAGGTACTAAGAAGAGAGATTATTTCAGTGGAGTGTCCATGGAAACAAGAACTACGTTCTGTAAGGGCATTCCTGAAGTGGGGGTGGCTCAAGCAGTTTTATTTGCCTGCTGAAAAAAAACCATCTTTTCTAAGAACGCTGATACATGCAAAGATTGACTTGTTTGTGCTGACATTTATTTGGTTATGCATTGAGTGAATAAGTAGCATAAAAGGACAAACAGTGTAGTAATTTATACTACAGAAACAATCAGTCACCAGTCTAGAATGCATCTTAGTGTCAGGAGTGTATATACTGGCTTGCATAGAAGTGGTGTTGTTTAAGGGACAGTAGATATATTAACATTAGTCCCTGAATCCTCCCATGCATCAACATTACAGGAAACAGAATTCTTCCACTTCAAAGTTTAACTGTAATTTATGTTCAAAAAAAGGTTTAGATCTTGTATCTCCTCTGAACATTAATTTCACACCACTGTTTAAATCAACACTTTAAAAACTATCCCATTGTACTGCTTACCAGTCTTTTCATTCCACTAGTAAAAAAAATCAGTAATAAATGAGACACTAAGCAAGATTGATTAAACTATTCAAAAGAACATTGTACAGAAAGCACTAGCAATTTGCATCCAACATTTATAAACAGAACAATAACCTATTAGAAGAAAATTTCACAACTAGCGCATTGATAGATTCAATTGAAATCCCAACTGCAGTGAAGGAAGAGCTGTATTTTTCAAATTTAATGAAGGAGACAAATAGAGAGAAGCCCAAATACTTAAACACCCAGGAAATTTGACTCTGTTGTACTGTTTAACTTTTAACAATTATGCTCTTTGATAGACAAAAAGGTTTGTGTGTGCCTAACCAAGGCAAGGGAACTAGCTCTTCAGTTTCCTTTATCTTTCATCAGATTTCTAAGATGTTTTAAGGGAAACTTGTGAATAATGTATCCAAAAACATATATGGAAAAACATACCCTACTTTGCTGTGACAAACAACAACGTTTAGCATATCAGACAACACAGCCATCATGAGGAACAAGGCTCACATCCTATACAGGCACCAAGGAATATTGTACTGTGAACAGAGGTTGCGTCAAATCATTAAACTGCTTGCACAGAAATTGATTAAATCTGTTCCATCATTCAGACCTATTTACGGTAAATTCCAGGTCACTCACCTGTGTCAGGAACATCTGTAGGTCTCATAATTCTCCGGATCTGCTCCATTGACTGGAGATCTGGAGACAGTCCTGTAAAAGTACAAGAAAACAAGTGACTCATATACGCATTTTACCTGCGGAAAGGGTTCCAGAGAACACAAGATTTGAGGTTCAAAGGCACACAGCATCCATTGTTTTCACTGCAACATAAACAAAAGGCAGTTTGCTATAAGACAATTAAATTGCTGAATAGAGGAACAGAGAGTAATGCAAGTGAAATTAACAAGGGGCTCTCATTATCATCCTTTTAGCCACGGAGGTTGTCATCTGCTGTAGCTCTGCTGCTTAAGTCAATTATAAAATCACAGTACTTTGATTACTCAAAAAAACCCCAACCTCCTTAGTACAGATACAGCTATCTTTCAATAGTTTAACCATTAACATGCAACTACAATTAAAGCATGGAATTCCAAAGCCACTCTTTGCGGAGTTCACACACCCTAAAGTTCCTCCACTTGGGGCATAGAGGCATGAAAGAGAGCCTGCTCAATGCTCTAGCATCTTAACTCATCTTTAAATAGAAGTCCTAACTGTCTTAAATGACTCAGGTCAAGGTATCCAATTAAGAAAGCTGCAAATTTGAAAACAGAACATGAAGACCTAATTTGTGATGAAACACATCTCATATTAACAAACCATATCAATTTGATTCAGTCCAGAACTCTGAATAGGACAGAAGAAAGCTGTCACTGGAAAGGTCATTTAACATGTCATTTCATCAGGTAAAATAATTTCAGCTAACATCAGAGTTTACACAGTGCCAATGTATATGTTACAAGAACAATAACATTTGACAGGAACCTAAGTATTTGATATAGATTTGAGGAACTTTTCTTCAAGTATGAAGATTTTAGATTATTTTTCTTGAAGCAGTCTTATGGTAAAAGCCTTCAATCAACATCAGCTTGCTAAAACTGTTTTCACACTGCTGCCTTGAGGTTGTAAAGGATGGCAAAAATCTGGCAGTAAACTACTTAAAAGGGGAATTAATAAAGTCTATAAACACAACAATACAGGAATAATAATATAAATTCAAGTAGACAGTCAGCTTTTAAACTTTGACAAACCTACCACTTCCCCTTCCCCAGATCTGATCTATTTGCACACATTCCATCAGCACTCAGCACCACATCCAGAGATTGTAATGGGCAGTCTCAGTGAAATAAGCACAACCAACTTTCTATGAAGCTACAGCTCCCAGCATTTCAGGTTGCACTCAAAAGGTATCTTTAATCCCTGGAAGTGTTCACAGCCAGTTGGATGGGACTGGGCATCCTGGCCTAGTGGAAGGCGCTTTGCCCACAGCAGGGTCATTGGAACTAGGTGATTTTTAAGGTTCCTTCCAACTCAAAGCACTCTATGATTCTCTAAAAGGAAATGTTACTACAAATAGTGTCTCAACCCTGTGGCTGTCCATTTTTGTGCCATTTTACATTACTGTAAAATAGTAAAACCCTACAGAATTGCCTGCAGGTTTGCAGACTTCTTTGTAACCATGTATTTTTCCAAGTATTCTCCTAATTCCCCTTGCACAAAAAGAAATGGCTAATGTCTCAAATTCATACGTAGAGAGAAAAGACCCTCATGATCAGTGTTAAGTGAAGGCTATAAGAATGCAAACACAGGCTAAAGCTCACTGTAAAGCTGCTGCCACTAAAGTGATCGCTGAAACCTACAGCACACTAAAAGCACACAGTTAAATTATCTTGTCACAACAGCTAAGCACAGAAAAAATATCTTTCAATATACTCAGTATACCATCTTTTTGAAGCACAAGACCACTTGTCCCCTAAGAGAAAACAAAGAATTATCATTACTCCTAGCAGACTCATCAAATTTGATTTGAACCACTCTCTGACTGGGTAGAATTGGTGAAGTAAGTGTGATAGGTACTAATTTTTATAGTGTAGTCTTTGAATACTATGTAAATCAAGTGGAGTTAAACATCAACATCCAGTTCATTGTCATTAACGTCACAAGAAAAACAGAATTCCAGAGCCTGAAAATACTACATAAATGCAGTATTTTATGTACAAACACAACTCCCATCTCAGAGATTAAATCCAGTGTGATAAGACCAATGTAGTCCATCAGTATGACACTACAATATAGACTTCATTTACAGAATCTTAAGCTAATCATGTAAATTCTCTAAAAATTAGAGCTAGAGGGTGGTGTCATAGATAAGAGGACCAATGCTGTACAGAATACAATGCAGAGAAAAAGGGAGAAGTCAGGAATAGTTATGGAATAAGCTTTAATGAAGTGAGAAAAGAGCAAAGTCAGTTAGTTGAGAGGACAGCCTTAAAAAAAGGACAAATTATGACATGTATGAGGAATGTGGGAAGAGAGAGAGTTGATGGGAAAGATGAAATTGAAGATCCTTTCAGTAGCATGAACATTTAGATACAGGGATAGCAAGAGAGGTTTGAGTTACATTGTAAGGTGCACAACTCAAAACAAATGCCCCTCATTAGGTAAAAGAGATGACTCAGGACATTAAGCTGTTTTGGTGGCTTACTGGGGTTGAAGTTAGGTGCCTTTTGTTTTACTATGTTATGCGGTTTTGCAAAGTTTTCTTATATCCCAGAGGACAATATTTTTAAAATAAACTATGCAAAAATGCGCAATATAGTAAAAAAGGCACCTACCTTATATCTACATGCTAGCTTCAACCTCCAGCAGAGTTGAATGGTTTGTGTTGCTGCCTCAGTGTCTACTAGAGTAGTAACATCATGAAAAGGCGTTGACAGTCCATTACTTCATTGGATCTGGAATGCAGTTTGGATAGGACTGGAGAAGAGTGGAAAAAGGGCAGAACTTACTTCTGTGCTGAACGTCCACTTCCATTTATTAGGAGCACACAGCACATTAGTAATTTTTTCACTTTGTTTCACAGCTGCAGATCAATTCAGGGTGGCAATAATTTCACTTACAGACTAAGCCCTAACAATTTAAGGGGCAATTAGCAATGAATAATGAAGTTAATACTGCTTTTCATAAGAAGATCCTTAAAGCAGACTATGCACAAAATAACCTCTTGTTCAGAGAAGTAGGAAAACTTAATTCACACATGCCCCTCCCCCCCCAATTTACAATGAAACCTGAAATCTTTTTTCTTGAAAAATAGCTCTTGAGGCTTCTCTCTCATAGTTCAGGTCTCAAATGCATACACACAAAGTTATCAGTTTTGTCATAGTGTTCTGCTCTATCTGCTAAGCTGCTTTGATTATCTTCCACCTAAGCTTAACTGTTTGCCTGAAACACTCCAGTATTTTGTTATTATTCACTCTGTTTTCCAAAAAAAAAAAAAATTCAAAAACATATGTTGATAGTAAAACAGTAATTCTTTCATGAGCTGTTTTGAAGACCAATTTATTACATGGGTTTTTAGCCACTGATATTTGGCTACCTAGATGCAGAAGTGACTTTACATCTCATATTCTTAAAACTATGAGATCTAGCTTCTAAGACAGATACCACTTCTTAAAAAGAAGAGAACACCACCACATGGCTTGAGAATAAAAGATGAGCTGTAATCAAACAGGTATGTTGACATGTCACTGCTCATACTCAGAGACTGGCAGACCCAATAGTATTTTACTGCATGAACTATGTTTTTACAGGGACTTAACAATATCTCAGAGCACAGTATGTCTAAAACCCTGAGAGCTTATTCTAGAAGGCCCTGAAGGCAGAAGCTTTCAACACAAGATGCAAGAATACTCCAGACCATTTTTAAAGCACATTCCATACAGGCATAGCTCTTGAATTGATACCTGTAATTAATAAAGGCAGGATGGCAGCCATCAATAGAACCTCATGAAGTCTGGAAGAGTCTGCTCAGGAACTCTGGGCCACACAGTTTCTAATTCCAAATGGAGGTGTTCAAACTAGATGTTTCAACTAGAAATCAGTTTTTCATTTCCACTCATTTCCATCTCACAGGCAACACAGACATGATATCTACCAAACAATTTCTGGATCACTCAGTGAAAGGCATTAAGTTGCTTATTAATGGAGGCAGTTGCAAATACAGCTACAAAAGGCAGGATGGCTCTTACTACAAATAACTGAAATTCTTGTCAACTGTTTGACACTGCTTCTGAAAACCTGTTAAGCATCACTGCCTGTAAAACCATGGTGAGGCCTGCTCTACAAAGGAGGGAGCCCAAGTAAGTTCCAATAATCAGACAAGTCACAGCCCTTGGTCAGTTCAACACCTAACACTTTTTTCAGTATGCCAACACGGCAGCACTGGGACAGGTACCCACAGAATGTACACTGCCTAGCAGCAAAGGCTTTATGGAGTCCATGCAAGCCATGTCCAGCCTGTTCCAGTGCCAACAAATGTCTTGCTTCAAGCTGCAGTCTTGACTGTGTGACCCTCCCACCAAAGTGTTGTGAAACAGTTAAAGAGGCCGAGAGCACAGAGCCAAAGTTACTTGTGAGAGCCATTCCTCACTGCTAGGGATGCCAATGTTAGGAAGGCTGCATTGATAGACAGTAACAGCAACAAGTCATGTAGCAAAGTAGGCAATAATTCTAGCATGAAGTAACCTTCATGAGCAGGATAAACTGATGGGAATACTTACAGATGCACCGCCCCCTCAGGCACAAGAGGCCCACCTGTACCAGGTAAGAATGAACTCTACTGACAAGTGCACAGAAAAGCATGACCTTTACAGACAACAAAAGGTTGTTTGTAAATATCTCCAGCTAAATATCAGGTACACACAGCCACACTCCATTTGGTATAGCATTAACCCAAAATCAGTTGAGATACAGCCTTTAAAAGCAGCAATCAGCTTACCTCCATGACAACAGAAAATCTTCTCATCCACAATGGCTGCAATAGGCAGACAGTTAAAACAGTCTGTGAAGGTCTTCCACAGTTTAATGTTAAATCTCCGCTTGCCTACAAAAACAGTGTGAGACATTAGGAAGAGAAAGATGGTTTTTAAAGCCAACCTGCAATACATATCAGAGCCTAAGCAAAAATGTTAGCACACTTTCTTCATAGGGTTTTATTTCTGTTAGCACACTTAGGTCTCAATCTCTTACAACAGCATTTCAAGGACAGCAGAAGAAAAAATAGTAATGCTCCAGAGTGACTTTAACCTTGGCTCAGAAAGTGTTTTTAGAAAGTTTCAAAGCAGGTTCACAAAATATTGAAACCCTTGCAATACAAGTGTCACTACTACAAATGTTTCGAAAACACAGTATTAGTCTCTTGTAATCTTTCAAAAGTAATAGGTTTTGCTTACATTCATCATAAAATCCATAGATTCGATTGATGCTAGCACACTCATGATTTCCTCTTAGGAGAAAGAAGTTTTCCGGGTACTTGATTTTATATGCCAGTAATAGGCAAATTGTTTCCAGAGACTGTTTGCCTCTGTCTACATAATCTCCAAGGAAAAGATAATTAGCTTCTGGTGGGAATCCTCCATATTCAAATAATCGAAGCAAGTCTGTATACTGACCATGGATATCACCTGAATTAAAAAAAAAAAGTTTACCATTAGTGCAACATGAGGATTAGTGCAACAACAAAGACCCACACAAGTCAAGAACTTCAGCCAGCTAATTAGCTTTTATTCAGTGATATTAAAAAAGGCATTAATATTACCTTTAAAAACTGGCAATATACCTCACAAAGGTAAGAACCATCCCAGTATTAAAGCTGAAGTACTCACAGGATACAAATAAATCACCATATCTGCAGAACTGCTATGTCAGCTATGAAGCCAATCTGAAACCCAAAAGCTACAAAAGTCTTCACAATAAAACATATGCTTTCTAACCAAGCTTTAATTCATTTAAATTAAAACAAGGTCAGAAAGAAAATCTCCAATTGAACAAGTATACGACCAGGAAGCAAACGTGTCACAAAAGAGTCACATTATTTACTGCAAAAACAGAACAGTAAAGAATTCAAACAGACTGGTGAGAAACTGAACATTGTGCTGGCAAAGTACACTTACTTCAAAGGTCACTTTCCATAACATTGCTGTACTAAGAATCCCACCCCTCAGCACTTAGACCAACTCCTCCTTTGATGCATGCAACAAGCAATACAAAGACTCAAAGACTGCCATCCCTTACAGGATACTCAACCCTGCAGCTTGTTCTTAGGAAAAATACCTGTCAAGTTACTCTTCACACTGCCAGCTTTAAAACTAACTAGGCTTTCCACAGAACAGCTGTGTGTGGCATTTACACCACCACAGTTTATCACATCAGAGCAGCCAAAGCTGAACTATCCCTGAGCTGTCCACACAGGTGAAGATCCCAAAGCTGCTCCACAGTAACTTGCAGCATACATACAATGTATTCCAGCTGACTGGAAAACTCATTACCAGAGTGACTGGATGCAAAACAGATATACCAAAAGCCTTCAGTCCAAGCTGTATGCTAGTTAGATTCAGTACCTCCTGGTCCTGTACACTAAGCATTACATAAATGTCTTTTCACTATTGCTGCTTGTTCAGTGACAAAATCCTGACTCTGCTCAGCAGAGCTATTCTCCAGTAGAACACGAGCTACTATGGCCTCAAAAGAGAAAGAACAATTCACACAACTTTTTTCATCTTAAGAAAAAAGGTTCCCAAACCTGTACGCTCTTTGGTTCAATTCTTAAAGCAAACAGTGGTAAGAAGAGTACATGCTATATTATATTCCTCTAAACTTTCCATGAAAAATGCAATACTTCCTCCTTTAAGCAGCATTCTCCCATAACTATTTCTCACTCAGGCAGAAGAATAACTTCCCAATTTTCTTCTAATGAAGGTGATCAGTATCTACTACCCAATTTCAGTCACAATCTGAAGCTCTACCATATTGGCTAAAATCTCTTTCACATATGTTGCACCAAGAATGATTTGTATTCTAATGGATATTTGGAAGTCTCCAGGTCACAACCTGAAGAAAGCAGAAGACTCCTCAACAAATCATTTCTATGCTGAATCTAGTACTCCAGAACACCATGCTATCAAATCCCCAGACTTCAGCACTCATAGAATTAACTACCATGTAAACACACTACAGAAAATATTATTACTGTGTTGTCTATAACTACTTTCAGTTATACATGTGCACCAGATGCAAATGCATTTAATGGGTAAAAACATTTTAAAGAAAATTTTATAAAGGGACTAAGGCATTTACCATTCCATTCAGGGTACTTAGCATTTTAAAATATAGCTTCAGGTGAGCACAAGTTGCAGTCTACCAGATATAAAGACTTATATTGAAAACCAGATCTATTTTAAAATGGACATTTACATAAGAGCATCTTTCATCTTACATTAAAACACAGCCATTCAAGATGTAGAGCTTATTTTGAACTCACTTGATTGTAAGACAAGACAATCCTATAATGGTTCCTCAGGCATTGCCTGAACACACAAAAGTAATAGTTCAAAGCAGTACCAGCTGCATATTTCACTTTTGGTGAAAGCAATCATCTTTCTTTCACTTTTATCTAAATGCAGCTTTGACAATTGTTCTAATATTAAATTTAGATGCACCTGACACTTCCCGGTACCTTCCCTGTGTTTGGAATCCGATTTAAGATAACAAATGCCTTATTTAACTGTGCATTAGCTACACCTATTATTGCACACCTAACAGCCCTTTCGGTGCCTTGATCTAAGCACATGAGGAAGAGCTAACTTTGAAGTGGGCCAATTATTCTTTGCAGACCTTGACTTACGTACAATCTACCTGAGTTTCCCCGTTTTCTTCACTTAGGAATACAATAAGATTACACTACAGTGAAAAGTCTAAAGAAAACACAACGTGATAAAGTCGCATTTTACCTTCAACTTTATGTCATTCGCAAGCAGGGCTGGTTTTTCCTCCCCATCCTACCAAGCAATTAGTAATTTAAAAATGACTTTCCCATTAGTGGTTTGTTTGTGGGTTTGGCTGTTTTATTTTGGGGTTTGGGTTTTTCTAATTGGTAATATCCTCTCTTAATGTAAGAAACACTGCAAACACTGCATCTGTCAGGGAGAAGCTAATCTATGTTAGAACATGTAAGTAGTAACAAATACAAAGATTGTTTCCCCTTGAATATTATGACACTTTAATTCAAGGAATTTTATGCTTTCAAAGACACTGCCTATTTTTAATGAGCAAGTTGAAGGATGATTACAATCCGGTATTTACCATACCTTTTAAACATTTTTTACAAGCTTGTAGTTACAGTGTACTTTGAAAGAAGTCTAGTATCCTATAAAGGCTTAGTGAGGCAAAAACACATGTTTTATTTATGTTTCACAGTAATACTGATGTTTGTTAAAACATGCTGTAAGGAATGCTTAAAACATGCTCAAGGAATTTGTTACGTGGTAACTAAGCCTAATTTAAGTCTGCATTCAGTTTTACTTTCTCGACTGAAAGACTAACCATGCCTTCAATTTTTCAAGTGTTTCATCTCACCAGGTCTTTGTTTTATTTATGCTTTGAAGAGAGCAACTGTAACATGTAGATCTTTTAAAAGCAGCTAACTGCTTTCTGAAATAGTGATCAGAAGAGCACCAGCTCTGTGCAAGCAAGGAACAGGTTGCAAAATTTGCACTAGATGAGGGCACAAGCAGCCCTTATTGCCAAGGAAACTTGCTCCAAAATAGTGTGAGGAGCATCAGCAATGTACCAAATGCTGGCTGCCTTTTCTTCACTTCATCCAATCAAAACTGAAAACTACACTGAAGATTTGAAGATCTCCCCCCAATCTCAACTCAAGCTCCTTTGCCCGACTCAGTATTCTTCCAAACCCCTTAGCACAGAACTAGATTAAAACACCTGAATAAACCACGTACATATCAAGCTTACATACCACAGATTTTCAGCGGTGCCTCTAGTTCCAGGAGAATAGGCTGGCTAAGAAATATTTCCCGTGATTTTATGCACAAGCCCCGAACTTCTGCTTCGGTCATCTGAACAATCTTCCCAGGACGACATCCTCTTACTGGAATGAGATATTTCACAGTTGAAGGTAACTAACACAGAGATGTACAGCAATAGCTAAATGCAGATGATCTGTATTTAAAACCTATATGTGACAAAAAAACCAGCATCACATTCTATGTATGTACCAAATACCTTGGAATTATGCTGTCCAATGAATTGTAAAATTAATCTCTGCTACTGTGGTAATCTCTGCTTAAGGAATCATATGCAATCCTGTTGAATCAAGTTCCAGAAGAGAACTTTAAGGTGTGCTTTTGTCCATATCTGAATAAATAGTAATTTTAAGAAGTGTTTAACAACTCCTTTAAGCTGGAGTATTCATAAAAGACAAGAAAAATCTCAAGAACAGAAAACCTGAAACCATTTCCACATTAGCACAAGGTAAACTTCTCTAGGACCGTTAAGTTCAGCAGTAGTAGTCAAGTACAAAGAAAAAAATCAGACATGATTATATTTAAATAAACTGAAACTGCTACATTAGGAACATCACACTAAAAACAACCAAAGTTTGATGAAGCTTTCATATATAATGGCTATTAAATTACTCAAACCTTTACAGCCAAGAACATTCTAATTAGAATGAAACTGAATTCACAAAACCTATAAGTCAGGTACGCAGACCTATATTTAGCATAAAATCAAAAGTATTTGCATGTCATTGCACTCCAACCAATATCCTCTGGCAATTTTATCTGCAGCTGCTTCTTTCTACAAGTATCTGTATGATTCCTCTGTCAGAGGCTTTAGTGTGTCTTTAATGAGGCAGCAAAACAGAATAAATGTGTTGTCACTTTGGCCAATCCAGCTCAGTCTTGCATCTCAGCATAAACCAAACTTCAGAGTTCAAACCAATAAGCCAGAATCTATCAGTGTCTACAGCAGACAAACATCCTGTCCTGCCATCTGTTTTAGATGAAAGCAACATTCAGCATTAAACCATGGTAGTACCTACAAGGGAAGGTAATACGAAACTTAGCAGCTCAAATCCAAATGCTTTCAAATTCATGCATAGTAAGACATTACTTCATAAAAATTTTAACTGCAACTTCCATTAGTCTAATACATTTGTGAACAGAAGAGCAAAAAACTAGTTCTTCACATACAACAAATTCCTAAGTCACCTGCTTTCCCACTCCAAAACAGAAGAATAAGCCTGTAATTTTTTTTTTTAATTAACATAACCTCCCTTTTCCTTTTATTTCTGCTTAGTTCCTAGAAAACCAATTATATATAGGAGGTCAGTACAATTACATCTAGCATTATCTACACTGTGCAGTGGGGAAGAAAGGGTATGAGGGACAGTTTGTCCTAGGTCACCTAGTACTACAGTCCAATGTGTTAAAATGCTCTGCTCTGGTTATCACTGCATACTTGTCCCAGTGTAACTGCACATCTGACCATGCCAACACTGTGCTATAAATATTTATTTTTAATACACACCAGACACGTGTAAACAGAGGTTACGAAGCAGTCACAGGAATGTGTGAGAAGGCAGAATGAGGAGCAGTTTTCAAAAGCAGGGAAGAGGTGTGAAATTAGATCCTGGGCCAGCTAGTTTGAGTGCCAAAGAGCAGGAGCAATAGTCTATCTGAAGTTGGGGATATATTGGAAATACTTAGCTCATTAGAGCCTCACAAGAGGAAGGCTGTGTCATACAGGACTTCTTTCAATGATGTTCTGAATCACTACCAGGTGGTATTTACAACACGGCAAGTCACATGCCTCTTGCTAATTGAGATTTCAACTATACTTGAGAAAGCAGACAGCATTTCAGCAACATTTTATGTTACTATCCTTCATGCATTGAGATGTTCACTTACATATTAGTAGAATACAAAGGCAGATACCAGAAACAATCAATGTGACTTGCAAACAATATATCCCTACAGGCTTCCGTTTCATCACATCTCAAACAAATGAGCAATGTTCTTACAGAACAGCCCCATTATTAGCAAAAAAAAACACCCCAAAAACAACCAAGCAAAAAGTCAGGCCTGACAGATTTGCATAGGACTTGACCATCCAATTTGCGAGGTATCAAAATGTTCCAATAATCTTAATTTCAAATGCTTGTGTTCCAGTAGTGTATAATGATCCCCTTCAGAGACCTGGAACTCCTTCTGATAGGCACAATACACTGCCATTACACACAAGCAGAGTCTTCATATTACAATGGCTATAATTTTAATTAAACAATTGCTCTATTTTAGACCCACAGCTTGCAACAAAGTCACACCAAAGCACCATGCGGCACAACCAGCTGTCCAGTCATGTCTTCTCACTACAGACAGTGCATTCTTTTAACCATAAGCAATGACATTCTCTCCTGTACTTAACTTTCATGATGTTTTGCAATACCAGAATGATGCCATTTCATACAGATCAAAACCAAGGAGTGGAACTGCACACTCACTATATCCACTCTAGTTTTGGAACTGTAACCCAGGAAAGCCCACTATATACAACATTAATGTTACCAGAAGCAGCACCAGATACCAAGTACTGAGACCAAAACTAAGAAAACAGTTCAAATGTAGGGCACCCATAATACTTAACTTAGATTCAATCAGTTTTTCTTACAACACCAGCCTTCAGCTCCCTTTGAAACCCTCATGGAGGTTTAAACTTGGAACATTGATGCTTTGAGTGGTGCTGGATTTCTTCATAAGAAGGAAGACAACATAGAGAACATGCAGCTCCTGACTTCATAATTAACTGCCAGTCAGTGCCTTGATGGTAATTCTTTAACAGTAGAGCCCCAAAAGCTGCAAGTCCTCAACAGATAAATCAGCTAAGTATGTTATTACCTCACTTCAGATTTTCCAGGTTAAGAAACACTTCTACAACTCTGACAGGTCTGTCACTCTCAGAAGAGGAGACAGCACACACCTGATGATCAGTCACTTCCATCCCTTGGGAGGGGTGCAGATCTGAGCCATGGCACCTTCACAAAGGCACCCTCCACCCAAACAGGCTGCAGCTCCAGAATAAACTCACAGGTTCAGTTACATTTGAAGTAATACAATACCTGAGGTTTCATAAGGAATAATCATCAATACTAGTTAAGGTAAAAGCAGTTTTCTCCCACAGCTCCCTGATCAGCAACAAGGGTATTACATATTGAGAAATGAGAGGCTCCTGTCCTGTGACCCTGAAAGGCTCAGCACTTCACTGGATTCACAAAGACATTGAAAGGTTTCCAAGCAGTCATCTGGAACAGATATGCCACAGCTGTGGTACAAGTACACAAGTAAGACTAAGCATTTATTTCAGCAGCTTACATTACAGCTAGAATTTTGTTCAAGTTCCCTTGACTCAGCTGAGCTTTGTATGGATTGTAAACAACACTGCATTTAGTTTTTCAAAAGCCAAATCCGCAAAAACAGATTGAAGGGGAGGTTCTGAGAACCAGATCAAGAGTCTAAGAGATGTTTTTCAGACTCATTTACGAATTACTATAGCTAACTACCCAAGTCATAGCTTCACACATTGCAAAATGTATAGCTCACAAACAGCCTTTAATAGCATTGGGAAAAATATTATTTTTAACAACTGTCAGTTACCCAGGGCAGAAATACCATATCAACATTAAAGGTAAATTAATTCTATTTAATCTAAAATGCAGACGCTCCAAACAAGCTTTGATTTACATAAATTAGCCTTTCAATAGGGACAGTAGGGACAGCAATTCCTGTTGTAATGCACAAACTCACGTGCATAATGCTTTGACAGAACAAGCCCTTCCTCCAGCGAGCTTCAAGCAGAGTGACATAGCACAGAATAAAAAGAAATAGAAGCAAATATATCCACTGAACACTGAGACTTAATTTAGCACAACAGATCCTACAGTCACCCAAAAGCTTCTCTAACTGATATTAGAATAATCTCTGCATCTACACAACCATTGGTAAGCAACCTTAAGAAGTTCAGTAACAGTAATTAGCAATCCAGGACATGAACTGCACAGTGGCAGGTAAGAAAAATTTCAGCAAAAAATAATTTTTTTTATTCTCTCCAAACTCATGCCGGAGAGTATTAGATTATGTAAGGCAATACTGGAAAGGAAAATGGGTGAAGAATTGGCTGTTCCAAGTTCCACTTGCATCACTTTTTTCCATAGCCTTTCAAGAAATGGAAAAAATGTATTTAACCTGTTCAGTCACACTGCCTCTGGTGTGCCTCTCTAAGCAACTAAGCTGCTCATTCTGTGGCATCACTAAATGTTTCTTCAGTTACTAAGTCAGCTGTGGTATGCACAGCTACCCTAAGCATTTACCTGGTATTGGTTTCCAAGATCACAGTGTCCCATTTACTGGACGTAACACTCAGTTTTATCATAACAAAACCCAGAGACTTCTCCCTAGTATCATTAAAAATTGGGTCAGCATTATTGCTTATAAGCACTCTCCTTTCCATTCACTCTGCTTTTTTTGCAGACATGCATTTATATGGCCACATAGTAAACTGCATCAGTGAACTGGTATTTTCTTCCTAGAACAAATCAAAAATGTAAGCTAAATAGTTCCCCAAGCTGAAGAATATATCCACTGTGAACTTGAGACAGGGCGAGTGAAAGAATAAGAAGCTGGCTCTGCTTCTTTCCACAGTAGCTCCAGCCAAGCTTATGTCTGAAATTATGTCTTTAGAAATCAATCTTGCCAGAGTAGATCTAAAAAAAACCCCCAAACTACAACATAAGATTGCAAGCATGCAATTTTACAAATTGCACACAAGCAATTCCTCTGAGCTTACACTCCCCCATATTCTATGGGATGTTTAATCACTGGTGATCAACAACTCCGACATTTAAGGGGTTTTTTTCCCTGTACTTAGAAGTACTTTGGAGTATTTGCCAAATGTTGAACAGCCTGTCAATAGTAGGAGCAGAACAGATTTGAAAGCTAAAGGTGGCATTACCTATGACTTGGGGAAAAAATTAAGCAGTCCTCAGGTTGATTTTGGAAATATGTTCTGAAGTTATCTGCTCTCAGTATTTTTTAAATCCAAATGACATACTTTTATGAGTACAAGTCAAGAATCCTACACTGGATTTTAAAAGCAACTCTCAATTTTAAAAGCAAAACTTCTACTCCCTCAGAATATCTTCTGTTATTTAACTTGTTCAGCTGCCATCCAGAAGCAGCCACTCCCTACTTTGCAGCAAAACAGAGTTAAGCCAGCAACACAAGTTTTAAATTTTCAGAACTGCTGTGACAGAGCTAAGCTTAGAATAGCTCTCATTCACGAGTTACACTGGTGGACAACAATAAATATAAATGAGCCCATTACAGCTTTGCCCAATTCAGCAAGAACATATCGCTGAACATACAGCTTTCTGCAATGTACACAGCAAATGCCTGCACCTTTCCTAGGGTACACCACCCAAAATTCTCACTAAAAATACAATAATCAGTCTTCCAGGGAGTTTTGTTTTCCCTGAAAAACTGTGCTTTTATATTCAAGTAACCTTAAAGTCTTTCTAGAATTGCCTTCACTAGATGACCTTGATATTAAATATTTTGCTGAAGAACAGTGCTTGCTTGTGAACTCATTTTTAGCAGGCTTATTTAACATCAAGCACAAATTCACTGCAGAGACTGCCCAAGCCTTTAATTGCAAAAAATCCCCTAACAATGAAGTCGTGTTGTACCCAAACCTGAATTTACATTCTTTACATACATACTATCCAGCAAGATTAATACTCATGGAGAAGAGGCTTTATCAGAAATGACTATGTAAAATTGCTTCAGGGGATGCTCCAGTAAGCCCATGGAAACATGCAATCTTTACCCATTCCTTTAGCTTTTCATGGACCACCTGCTTCCTTACACAGAAGTTCCATAAACTAACTGATGTCTCAGTCACTCTGTATCATATATGGTTCCAAGAACTGCTGAATTCATGCTGAAGGACAAGATCACATGTTCTGTATTTACTGTTTGCTTAAGTATACTTGAACCTAAAACTCAAACAATCAGCAAAACCAAAGGTAGAAGCTGGTCTCACAGCTGTATTATACAGTGAGAGTAATTCTTGTCCCAGTCTACTTGGCAATCTAACTTGGCATAAAAATTTCATGAAACAAAGAATTTCAGTTTCTTCCTCAAAGGATGACTCTCTTTTCTCCTAAAGGAGTGCTAATAAAATTCCTACAATTCAAAGAAGGAGAAGGTAAATTACAAAGTTACTTCATCACTTCTGAGAAGTACCAAGAAGAGAAGATACTGAAGTTATGATACAAAAAGCTGGGTGTAACTTCTGCACATCAATACAGTTACATGGGATATATACACAAAAAGCTTTGTACCAAAAGCTTTATCAAGCTTGCTATAAAAACCCAAAAAAACAAACACAGAATACCCCCCAAAACCCAGAAAAGATGCTACTGTGAAACTCAGATATCCTAGACAATGTACTAAGACAAATCACACAACAGAAGGTTCACTTCAATGTTCAGATTATAAACCAGATACCCATTACCTGTAGAGGCATCTCAGCCTGTAATGAAGAGTGGATTCCCCCATACACCCCCCCTCACCGAGTTCTACATCTGACCTTAGTGAGTAAGAGCCAAATAGAGCACACTGCCTTCACCACAGTCTGTGGTTTAGCAGTGTGGTTTCTTTTTTTTTTTATTAAGTTACATACCCACTTTTGGTGGTAACTAATGAGCATTTAAGAGAAATTTCAACGGTTATCTTAGATAAGAACAGAGTTTCTCTCCTTTTATACTATGAGTTAGCTGTGCAGTGAGCAAGACACTGAATGAGTCAAGTAAAACCTGTGCTGCAGAATATCTAAATGAAACAGTTACTGAATCATGGAGCCTTCAAGGGGCCAAAGAGCCCGACAGAACCAAGAGCCCCAGCACACTGTCTGATGCCGGGCTCTTGGCCCTCAGTGCAGTTTTCCAAGCCAACCATTCCATTCCTCATGCACTCATAAAGCTAAAGATGAAGTGGCTGATATCTGCACTGCTGCACAAACCCAGAAACAAACTTCATTTTTCCCTCTCTCTTCTCTGGTTAATACAATACTTATCCTCCTAGAAACATACCAAAACTGCCTATTTTCTTTCTCTTTTTAAAGACTAAGAATATGAAAAGAAAAAATCCTTTGCAAACAATGCCTTTTAAAGTTATTCTTGTTTATTTTTCTTGTAGCAAATTATCCACTGATTTCACACCAAACCAGGTAATAACTCTTGTTTACTCAGGATTCATCTCCAAGGTTTGTTTATATTGTTTTGCAACAGATCATTAAGGTCTATTTTATTTCTCTACAACTGCCTCTCTTTTTCAGCATTACTTACAGAGAATGGAACTGCAAGCACTACTACCATATCATAATACCACTCCATCAGGCTGGCTGGATATATTAATTAATTAGGACAGTAACAAAATAAGAAATGTTACTGACCAAGCACAATTGGCCAGTATGCTCTATACCATTTAAAACTAATAAGGAAAAATCTCAATTATTCCATAAGAATTTAAAATCCAACTTTCATTTAAAAAGTCAAGTAACATTCAAATTTCTATGTTTATCACAACCTGTAAGACTCTCAAAATCACAAGAAAATGAAGAATGCAGCTTTCTTAGAAGACATCACATGACACAGCAAGAACATCATGCAATCAGCTTTATTGAGGCAATCATAAAAATCACCCCTTTTAGCTGAACATTGAAGCAATGGCCATTCCCTACATCTACTGGCAGTCCAGTAAGTCTCTTCTTGGGTAAGTATTTCCCAGCTTCCTTGGTCCACTGGTACTGCCAGAACTAGTAGCCCTCAGCCTTACCAAAAATAAATTTGTTTAGAAAAGTTCAGTCAGATTAATTCAAATTGTTAATTTTAACGAGGACAGCTAGATTTAGGCAAGTAAGGTGTCTTGACTAGACAAGGCAAATTTGTTTGTACAGCAATACAAATGAAACAGAAAGCCATCCTGTACCCAAGGTTACTGTGTCTAGGTTTCCCCAAGTACATCCTCTCTTCCATATGGTAAACTCCCAAGTGTTTACTAAGACAGACACCTATAAATTTAAAAGCCCAGAAATTCATTCCAGCTGGGCTGCCTTATATCCAGAAATTTTAAGAGGCAGGCAGAAACAGGAAGCCCAACACCCTGACAGAAACATGGAAATCTTACTTAACACCATTCACAGCACTTGTTACAAGTCAAGGTTACACCTATTCCAGTATCTTTGCTTTGATATAGAGGCAACCTTTTCCACACATCACTAAATTTAAATTAGCTTAGAATTTGGCTTAAATGTAGACCTGGTGCACCCATTCAGCTCAGCATTGTTGCAAATTTCAGAGCATTTCCCAGATAGGGATACGTGGTATTCCTAGATGAGGAAAAACACAAGTAGCAATTCAGCTGCAGTGCCCAAGAGAAAAAAACTACACTGAGAAAAAACTTCTTTGTTCACCTTGATCAGTAGGATTCAAGGAGACACTTGAATCACAGCCTTCCAATACTTAAAGAGGGCTTACAAAAAAGAAGAGGACAGAGGTTTTTAACAGGGCTTGTTGCGATCAGACAAGGGGAACAGATTTACTCTAAAAAAAGAAAAGAAAAAGAAGGAGGTTAAGACTGGATACATGGATGAAATTAATTTCTTTTACAGTGACAGTGATGAAACACTGAACAGGTTGCCCAGAGAGGTGGTGGATGCCCCATTCCTGGAAACATTCAAGATCACACTGGACAGGGCTCTAAGCAACCTGATCTAGTTGAAGCTGTCCCTCTCACTGGACAGGGGTTGCACCAAGGTGACCTTTACAAGCTCCTTCCAACCCAAACCACGTTATGATTCTGTATTCCACATCTGATGTGCTCATGGCAGTCTCATGTGTGCCTATTCCTGTGCTGTCCACAGCTACAGCAGACTGGGAAAAATATCCACCAGATGGCATAGCCGGGATGGTAGGAAGGAAAAAAATAAAAACATGAAATAAGTGCACACACTGAAGCAAAAATAAGACCACCATCTTCAGGTAACACAGCTAAGCCTGACCTGTGGTTCTGCACACTGGCACAGGAAGGAAACACTCTTCAAATGAATTTGGCTTATTCACTTTCATGGTCACAGATCACTCTAAGAGTCTTTCAGCAAAGCTATGGAATTCATTGTTTACATGACCTGTAAATCTTTGCACATTCACTCCCAGCAGACAATAAAACTCAAAGTGACTCCAAGATAGTAAAGCACATGTGTCACAGTACCAGCATCTCCCTCATTCTTCTAGTAAAGCAACAGGAGTGACAATTTAAATCTGGCAGAGGGAGATAAACTAAAAGAAAGCATTGCTATGTTCAGACTTTATGTATATACTTGAGTTTCTACCTTCCTACCATTTCCAAACTGTAGTTATTTGTAAGGTATCACTAACTAGTGGCCAAGTACTAGACACATTGCAAAAGAAAGTGAATTCAAAATGAGATCTCAGCATTCCTAAATTCACCCCTTAAGCAATGAATAGAGGATAAGAACTTGGTATATGCAAAAGAACATGGAAATTAAAAGCTAATGTCCTAGAAGACTATTAACATCCATTACATCCTGGTTCAGGTGAGCCTATGAAAACTGCCTCTAAATTTAACTCAAGAGCTAATGGATCTGGCTTTCAGCACTCAGAAGATCTTCAAAGTAAGAAAGTATACATTCAAGATAAACATGTGGGCACACTCCTTGAGGACTGGGAAGATATTCTTGAATTCTCCCAAGCAGCCCAGCTGTAGGCCACTTCATAGTGATATTTCAAAAAGAAACCAAAATCACAATAAACACAAAGAAAGTAAGACAATTTAAGCAGGTAATTCCAATCAAAAGGCAAGTTAATGTGTCATATAACCCAGAAGCAACAAGGACAAAAACAGTTGGAGTAACCTAATTAAAGTAGGAGCAAGAACTCCTGACAGTTAATATCACAGCCTAGAAAGAGGTGTCACCACCCAGCAACCCAGTGACAGCAGGGAAGTTTCCTATTGCTGTGGGTTTTTGATATGTATGTGCTACCCTTGAAAACTTACATGTAGCAGCCACTGAGAAAACTGCAAACTGTTAAAGCATACATTTCACTGAAAGCAACCTAAAGGACTAAATATATACTGCATGACATTTAATGAAAACATATTTTTATTATTTCACTGTGCTTACACTTACACCACAAAAGCCATGTTTCCTTATCCTTTTAAGTCAAAGTTGAAGTGTGAGTAATGCAGCCAAACAACTTGCTTTGAACAATTTAACTGGAGATAAGAGTTAACAGAAATTTTTCTGCGCAACCAGCGTGGGGAGGGATTCATACGCACTTTACCAGAACAGGTCAGCGAAGCAACAGCATGAGCTCCAGAATGTGAGCTGCCAATTGTACCCAAAAAAAAAAGAAAAAAAAAGAAGCAAGCTTCATTGTGAACACTGCTAAACAGCAGGAACCACAGGTTAGAATGCTGTATGCTAGCAGTGCAACAAATAAAAGACGTTAAAAAGAAAGCAAAAATAATTGACACACAATGCATGCCTTTAATTGCTGCCATTTTTTTCAAACAAAACCTGTAAGAATTACCTAATATATTTCAGATACAAGAGGTTGTACAAGGCACTCCTCTAATGTCACCAGATGACATGCAGAAAGCAAGCACCCCATTACCCTTAAGAATCCTCATAATCTCCGCTCAGAGTTAAAAACAGACTCAGAAACAGAAAAGAAAAATTACAAGCCAGGCTTGGTTCACAAGTTGTACATATATCCCTGAAGGTTAAAGTACTATGGAAGACAAAAAGCACAGGTTAGGCGGCTGAAACGCACGGCAAGAACCATAACCCAAAAAGCTACAAAGTTGTAACACAAGTATTTATGGTGTATGTAAACTGTATGGAACAGATATTCTAAAAGTCTTCAGGAAAAAAGGAAAAGCAGAGTAACATTTAAGAGGGAACAGAACGATCCAACAAGTTGCGTGCCAAAATACTGCAGAATCCCCTCCTCTTAAAGCAATCTATATTTAAATTACTACACTATTGTGGAACAAGTATTTTTCAAATATATTATTTAAAGTGTCTCAAAAACCCCAGAACCACAAATACACATGTATCCTAATATCTCCCCCGAAAAAATCTGCCCTAAAATATCAACATTTACTAGGTTATTATTTAGCTTGTCTTAAAAACCTACCTATTAATCTGTGTTTCAACATCCAGAAAAAGGGAGTTTTATCTGCATAAGCGATCTAAGAGAAACTTCAACTGATACTTGTTTCTTCATACTATATTACACTGCATACCTTAAATCGCAAACGTAAACACAACTGTTCAAAGACTTTTCTGTATTCTTACAGGAAATACATTTCATGTATTTTTAAATACTGACTTTGTTGCCCTTAATTTTCACATCTAAAAAGATGAGATAGCAGCTACTAAGAAGTCCTTAAAGCCCTAAACATCCTGCTTTGTAGTAACTCGGCTGAACAAAACTCAGCCTTGCAAAACTTATTTCACTTCCCAAACTATATATGCTCCATAAATTCCTTGCTATAAGCCTTCTGCAATGTGATCCAACTATCTAAGGAGTATAGCAACCAAATAAATGAACTGCGCATAACCATGCAAGCACTCTCATCTCATCTCCAGCATACCAGGTATTTGTTGAATGTGGAATGAAAGATTAATGGAAGAAGAGGCCCAAGAAGACTAAACATTCACGACATAACTTAAATAAAAAGCAAACGCTAGCAGTAATTCCTCAACTTCTCCAAAAGCAGGAAATAAGTGACCTTCTTCGTTACTCTAAAGGGCAGAATCACTATTTAATACACGGAAAACCCTTCACAGCCTTTATCAGCCACCCATGAGAGCCACTTCTGGAGACTGCCCCGTAGGCAGGCTGAGGAAATGTCAGCGCACTAAATCCCTCTGCTCCCACCGACACTCACGTACACACAACCCCACACCTAACGCAGCTCGCAGACGGAATTTTACACACGGAGGACTGTGGCTACAACCTAACCGGAGGGGCGGGGGAGAGAAGGCCGCTCAAGAGCTCAGCTAGTGAGGCGTCCCCAGCTCGCCCCTCAGCCAGGCAGCTGCAGCGGGGTGAAGAAGAAAAGATGGAAAACGAGCCTTTTTTTTTTCCCCTCCTATTAAATAGGAAGGCAGCCAGACAGGGCGGGCAGCCCTCGCGCACACCAGCCCCTCCTCCCTCCGCGGGGCTGCAGGGCCGGGGCTCGGGGCACCGGCGGGACGCGCCGAGCCCGCTCCCGGCCGCCACCCCGGGCCCGGCGGCGCAGGGAAGGC
>VXBB01004032.1:420566-439924 GCA_013399915.1 Illadopsis cleaveri
CCGTGTCACCCGAGGGTCACCCCTCCGCCTGCTGGCACCGCACCTGTGCGATCTCGCAGTTTGTTAAAAATAATTTTTAAAAAATCTGTCAAAACTGAAATGACGAGCTGTGCTCTTTACAGCGCTCTTGTAACGCAGTTGTCAGAGAAAACTCTGTGGTTCGTGTTTCACTGCGGCTGGACCTGCTAAGAGTACTTTTTTGGTGATTTCAGGAACTTTTTTTTTAGATGAGCTCTCTCAAGACATGTTTACATACTTCTGTCAGCAGATGCTTGCCTTGGATGGACAGAAAAGTGCTTTAAAATGTAGGTGGTGAAAACCCACTGTGAACTGGGAGAGCAGATAAATACATGTATGTTGACAAAGTAACAAAGTGCAGATGTTCTAGAAAAAACAGACCTCTCCTTTATATGCCTAAATATAGATGTTGATGTAGAAACTTACCTCTGTGAGCTTGAACTTGAGTTTTTCCGTCAGTCTCTACAAGCCAGCAAAATCCTGCCACCTTATATAATGTTGAAACCCAATTTTTTATCTCTTGATTAGAAGAAAATGAGTATGAGCAAAACAAAAGCAATTAGGACAAGGTGGGGCCATGATTAGGTATCAGATGATGCTAAGTGTTCAGACAGTCAGGTGAAAGAACACTCTTTTGAAATGCCTACACAGGTGGGCAGGAAAATAAAATTTCAACTCATCTGCTCATGATAGCACATACAGCTATTCTTTCTTATTTTTCAAATTCTGCTAGTATTGGAAATGTAAATTTTTTTAAAAATCCTAAAATGTTTTTCTTTCATTTTTCCTTTAACTAGGAAAAATAATTACTCCACTTTTAAATAGCTCATCCTTATCCCAACCACTTTATTGCTGCCAAAACTAATAGATCTGCAGTCCCTCTTGAGCTTTTAGGAATTGTCCCAGTTTCGTTTCACACAACTGAACTGCCTTGGAGGCTATTTTAAGCCATCACAACATCAGGTTCAGACATAATAATATATTATCGCAGAACATTCTGCATTGATAATTAAATGGGGATATGAAATTATCTTTCACCATGGCATAAAAATATAATTAAGACATCTTCACAAACTCCACAGGATGATAAACTTCCAGGTACACTGAGCAAAACAATCCCCTAACAACTGTTTTTACTAGGCATGTCAGCATGTTCCAGAAACAATTCAGCAGCATGTCATAACAACAAAATAATTTAATATGAGCAGAGATGCTATGAAAAAGAACAAGTTGCAAAAAGTTGCTCATTTCTTTCCTTGTAGATTCTGTGCCAGTGTCTTGTTTTATTGGGAACATGGCTGGGTGACAGCTACTGCCCAGCTGTACCTGGGTTGTCAATTGGGTGGAAGGTCCCCTCACAGTGCTGCATAACCCTGTAAAGCTTGCACTCCACTTTCTTTGTGGCTTGAGCAGGAACACAAAAACGTGGGTTTCTCCCTCAGCGGGTTAAAACTTAGCATGTCCCATTGGCATAATCCAAGTACAGTAAAGAGAATTAAAAGATCAGAGAATGAGGCTCATTGTCTTCTGCAATACAGAAAGAAATAGTTAATGAAAGCATTTTCTTTGATCAAGTGTAGATGTTCAGTAATTTTTGGCATTATACCATGCACAGATACAGGCCAAAGACAGCTAACTGGTGATTCAAGTACAAGGGGAAACTGGACTGATGCCTTGTCAAAATCTCATTAATAATGCTCACCTTTCTAAATTGTCTTTCAGTTATTTTGAGATTCCTGTCATGTCTGCCAAGATGGCTTTGCTCCTAACTTTCCCCTACTTGGTCTCAGTGTCATTTACCCTAAATACCCCATATGTCAACTTTCCTCTCCTTGTGCACATGCTGTCTCAAGGTGTCCTTTAATTTGCAGTGCTCTTCTGCTCAGTTTGTCAGATCTGAAAGACAGACATTTCCAAAGAAAATGACAAAACAACTATGTGTTAGTAAATGTAATTCCCTAAACTGTGACTGTGTAGACATGAGTTCTCACTTAAGAATTTGAGAGAGTTGCTTCCCCAGCTACAGAGCACTGACTGAGCTTCTCTGCTGTTACCTACTCTTTCCTGGTAACCTTATGTTGGTTCAGACAGAACTTCTGCTACTCACTGCACATTAAAGTTAGTGCACTACATACACTTTTATGTTACTTACTATGATGCTGTAACTTTCAAAAACCATTGCCCTCCTAGGTCTGTCATCAGTTACCAGGTAGACAGTACATGGCAGTATATTCCAGCATTATCCCATCACTATATCTCGTTTCTAATGCACTGTATGACCTTGGCAGACTGTAACTCAGGGCTGACTGCAGCTCTTATGTGGATGGGAGGGAGAGGCCAGTAGGAGCCATGTGGTTAGTTTTCCAGTGTCTAATTAGGAGCATATCCTCCCTGAGTGGCCATAACTAAACTACTGCTGCCTCCTCAGTGCCCTTTTCCAGTTTCTTACTTGAAACAGAAATTAGTGATCCAATTGACAGTGTATTTCCTTAGGAGAGTTTGTGTACAAAAATATTTATAGATCCCATCTCTTTAGTCAGAAATGATAAGAAACTGTATTAAGGTAATCTCAAAATAAACAAAATCTGCTGATAACTTATCCCTGTTTTGTCCATACAGTTTAGATTAAGAGATAGAAAAGAAAAACCAACAGATCCCACTCTGTAGTACTTTATGACCCCTTTTTGTTTCTCAATATTTGCATTAAAAGTGGGCAAATAGTTGGTTTTGGTTATAACCTTTTAAGATGTAAAAATAAAACAATTATTCTTCTACACTGAGCTAAACCCAAGATTTTCTGAACCTTCCTCACAAATTAAGAAGGAGAGTCCCAAACTAGCCAGAGGTTTGCATTTGGAGGCATATAGCAAGGATGTGAAAAACTCTTCTCTGAACTCCTGCATACATACTGGTTCTCTTGGTATCCCTGCTTGGAACTGCAATACTTTATATTAACAATTAAACACCCACTGGCCCAGGCACTCGAGTCTGGGTCTGTGTCCAATGAATGACCCAATCATTCAGTGGTGTGTCTCCCTTAATATAGCTTTTATTTGAAATATATCATGAGATCTTTGATTGAGACACAAGCACTATACTCATCATTGCTTTGGCAATAGTATTTTTTGAAGAACAAGATTGTTTTGTAGATTAATGCTGACCCTTGATTTCTGTGAATGTAGTTATGCCATCATTGCCTTTTGTGCATATTTAAAAGGCAGGGCAGGGCAGGTCTAGATGTTCCCAGAAAACAGACTGTTTATGTCAAAAACCAGTGCTGAAACATTTAAAAAAATTAGATACAGTAAGTAAGAGCTATATTGAAAATGTTATTTTTTAAAAAAGAGCAGCTCCCCCTGCCCTATCCTGACTGCTCCTAGGTGGGTTAGAGAGCCTGGAAGGCAGGAGAGAGCCTTCCAGGACCTTCATGCAAAATAAGGACAAGGTGAAGCATAACCAGGATTATGTATCACAGGTTACTTCATCTCTCCGTGTCAGAACTATTTAAAAGTGTGAGGAGCATTGTTTTGATTTATTTTCTTTAAATTATGTTTATTAGCATGTGATACAATCTCAGTTCCCGTGACAGCCTGTCCTCCTGCCCACAAACTATGAGAAATACACAACACTTGCTGAGGCGTTACTCCCCAAGTGAGGAAGGGGGAAGGACTTCTGAAGCAAAACAAGGAAAATAATTTGGGCCTGCAAGATCTGCAGTTTGCAGGATGTCAATCAAGCTTACTATTCCTCTGCTTTGCAGAGAAAAAAATCTTCTTCTACTGTTTCCCAGGAAGGAACAGCTGCAAGAACTGAAAGTGTCTGCATCTATTTTCCTCAGTAAACATGGGAATATTTAGTTTCAGCAAAACCATATGGTTTACGCCCTGTGAATATGCTGGCATTTGACACCAGCAGCCAGTTTCACAAAGTGCATGCAGAGAGTTAGAAAGAACTCCTTTAAACTCTGGGACCTGACAAAAGAAATGAAAACTCTGAAGGCAGAAATAACAGATTGACTAAAATCCCATCCTTTATCCAGGGATCTCCAAGAGCTCTCTAAATATCATTAATCAGACTACATAACAGTCCATGAAGTGATTAAATTTTGACACACATTTCTTACACTGAGTGTTACACTTAAAATGAGAAAGTAAATAAGTGGCTCCGGGTTATGTGGTGAGTCACGGTCTGGTCTCCTGCATGCTCTGTCTACGTCTCTTCTCACTAATGCATCTCCAGTGTGCTGTGTCCTCAGCCATATTCCCAGGACACAATTTTTAAATGTGAAACCATTACAGTTAATAGCACAGGGACAGGATTGCAGTGTATGCAACATAAATCACCATAGCTAGGGCATCTGAGTGCTCTATGGGGAATTTATAATATGTTAAAGGGATTTATGAACAGCCCTCAAACTTCTTGCTAATGGCAGTTGCAGTAGGTGTTAAGTGAATGAGGATTCTTAATTATTTGATGATTTTTATTGATTTGTGTTGTTATTGGTTAACATGGCTATGTAGTAACAAGGCATCTGTCAATCCTAAAGTGTTTTCCAGCCAGTGAATTATTCAAGTATGTGATTCTTACAGGTTCTCACTGTTCTGTTGGACTGCTGAGAGGCTGATGTGGTTTGCTCAAGAGCACTCACAGCTTGCAGGGGAAGGCTATGGGGGGACTTTGGGCATCACAGTCACTGATGAATGCACTATGTGTTCCTGAGCCAAATCTGCCCCTGCTGTCTCTGTTCTCTGCTGCATATAAAAATAGGCTTGGGAAGGATTTCTTTTTACCTGCAATTTCAGGAGGAACGTTCCCACAAAAGCACATTAATTCTCGACTTAGTGAAATACGTATTTATGGTGAATCACTAGGTATTGTTTCTCCTTAGACCTACAGCCATGAGCCCTAAAGGGGTTCTGTCCTGGTTCAGGATGCAGCAAAGGCCTGCAATATCTCCTCCAGTTTCCTGGAGAAGAGCTGTGTTGTGCTCCAGTTTATCCCATCGTCTGCATGATGGAGGGTGTGCCACTGAGCACACCTGCCCTGCAGTTGAGGCAATGCTATAATTTGATATACTTCATGATCAGCAGTTTAAGAGTTTGAATTTGCTATTTCTCCATTATGTAATTACATAATAATAATAATTTAGCTAACATAATGTATGTGGAGTTTGGCTGTTGCTTCTTATGTAAATTAGAGATATTTAGCAATACGTTGCAAAATGGATATGTCTATTTCAGACTGAGATGTAAGAGGTTACTTCGATTCAGAATAAAATAAAAAGAAGTTGTTGGAAAGACCTATTTTATAAAGAAATAACTATTTAATTATAACTCTTTATCCCATGGCTTATTCACTAACGTAGAAACTGCAGAGCTTCAAAGTGTTTAAATTTAAAAAAAAAAAAAGACCAAACAAAACCACTCTGTACTTCTGTCTCTTTAAAGAAATTCAGATATTTAAATGTAGATTCAGAAACTGAAATTATATACAAATGGGGAATTTGAGCCTGAATTTTGAAAAGCAGCATGAACAACTAACTAAACATTAAGGAAATAGCTAATCTTTAGGTAGAAAAGAGCACTTATTTTAGTTGTTAATCTACTCATAAGAAGCAGAGACACTCTATATTTAAAGTATGCTCCAGAAGAATTATAAAGGAATTTAAAGTCAAATTTAGATATCAAAATGTGTCAGACAGCTTGACTTCTACCAATTTGCAACTAACACTTCTCATTCCTACTAAATTATGCAGCATTTTTATTATCTATTAAGTAATCTAACTTAACCCTGTTGTTCCAAAAATACTTCACTTGCATACAAGTATGGCTCAGAAGGACAGGAGATAGGTGAGACCACAGCAATGAGTCACACTGACAGGTTTAAGCCTTGAGTCAGCAAAACCTGGCTTTACTCTCAAACCTGGTTGGGCTTGATTCAGACGAGGCCATAGCTGTCATTTGGGTTTGGGATTGTACACCATGGTCTCCCAAAAGTGTATCCCAGGTCCACAGAAACACACATGGCCATGGCTGGCCGTGCTGTGCTTTCCCTGGTGCCAGCTCTGGCTGAGGTGGTCATTGCAAGTTCCTGCTCTCTATCCCCACTGTCATTTGCCATCCTTGCCACCATGCTGATGTGTTTGTGGGACTCCACTGCAAGTCAGGTGTCTGCAGTGCTCCAGATGATTAAAAACTCCCTCTGGCTCTCTGGAAAGCAGTAGCTTTAGCCCGTGTTGCTCTGGGTGATCTGGTGTACAGCAATCTCCCAGAGACACGTGTCTCAGCCCAGCTGAAGACTGAAGTCTGTGGTGTGAGGCTGAAACTGGCAGTGGCTGGTGGAGGAGGGGGCTGGCTGAGCAGCCCCCCAGAGCCATGGTGAGGGGTAGCTGTACTATCAGTGGGCTAGCAGGGAGGCTACAGCCCCCACCTGCAGCTCCCACATCCTACTGAGTCATCCCATGACTCCAGATAAGCCTGGTGCCTTATCCTGCCTCAGCCTGCCACCTGCAAATCAGTGATAACAAAATTTAAATAATTCAGAGGAATGTAGCAAGGCTTAATGGAGGTTTGTAATATGTTTTGGACTCCTTGCATACAGTAGTGCAGAATTTAAGGTATCGCTGTTACGGAGCATGTTGCTAGTAGTGCTGTCTTCCTTTAATAATCCCTGCAAACTTCCTGTCTTCCTACTTTCATTATCAGTGCTAGGCATTGGTGTCATTGTGTTGCTTGGACACCTTCTAATTTAAATTTCATGTTTTGATTTCTGGGTGATAACTTGAAACACCAATTTTCTTCTGCTACGCTATGCAGCCTTTTGCTCATTTTAATGAAACCTAGCAACCATAATGTAAATTGGAAAAAAATACAGCCCATTAGACTATTGAAAACCCTGAAGATTTGAATTATTCACTATTAACAGAACTTGTATAATTATAGGTTAAGATATCACTTAGGCATTTAGCATACATCAGCTCCACTGTTAATTTTTAGCTCTTGATCTGTATTAGTAACCTCAGCTTGCTAAATTAAAGGATATGCCTCCAATTAGCCTAAATTTAACATTCAAGAACACATCTCTGGTGGGATGATGCTTATAAGTTTAGAACATCCAGGCAATTTCAGCTGATCTACTAAGTTTCTATCACAAGTGGAAGAGAAAACATTTTCTTACAAACACTTCCATGACTTTCATGGGGGTAAAAGAAAAAAGGACAAAGCTGCATTTTGTGTAAGATCCAAAGCCATAAGTGTGACAAGCATTGCAGTCCTCTGCCCCTATAGGGATCCTCTAAAAAAGTTTGTACGTGGGACAGAAGCAGCTGTGTCATTGAATGAGGACCTTCAGAAACCAAAACACTTAGTCTGAGGCAACAAGAAAGCATTGAGATACATAGAAAAAAAAAGGAAGAGCGCTGACATTGTTAGCAAAAAACCCCAAACCAACACAGTAAACAACAAACCAGTTACTTTTCCCCAAGAACTTTGCCTGTGTTTAACACAGCAGAGCTGGGTAGGACACTTCTGTTTGTGCACTGGATATGTTAGGTATGTACTACAGTACAGGCAGTTGTGGCACCTGTGGAATGTGTAGTCCTTGCAGAGTTTGGTGCTCTAAAAACAACACCCTGCACAAGCTGAGTGTCAAGGCTAAGCAGTGTAAATCCCTCATTCAAAGCTGAGCTCCTTTTTCAGGATTGTCCCCAGGAACCTTGAACATCTTCTTTCCAATTAAATGACCAGAAAAGTTAGTGTGACAGAGTTAAAATCTCATGTGGTCATCCATTAAAATAAGAATGCTTTCTGATCAAAGTAAACTGTAATTGGCTGGTTAGGGATCTTAATAACAGGATTTCAGCTACCACTGGGTAGTTTTAACTCCTTCTTGCAGGTCAGAAACACCCCTGCAGTATCTTCGATAACACTCAACATTTGTCTTTTTTCTTCTGAGAGCAACGAGATTACTTTCTGTTTGCTAATGTATAAGTTAGCTCTTCTGTTCCACCAGGAAGGAAAGATTCCTGGTAACCATCTGTGTATTTTTCATTTGATACCTGCTTCAGATTTGCTTGCACAACACAGTCCTAGGTAATCACACTTCCACTTCTGGAAAGCCCTTTTAAAATATGTAGCTAGAAAATGGTTTAGGCTTCAAAGCAGATGATGATTTTGTTCACACATGCTGATCAGAAGTTGGAACAGAATCTTAAAGCTTTTGTCTTGGCCAACACTGAGAAAAAAATACAGCTTTTGACAGTGTCCTCTCCCATATCCAAAAATTAAAAAAAAAATTCAGTAAACATGAGTGATCTTGTTAATGAGGAAAAATGCAGTACACTTGGTAGCTGTATAATTGTGTCATAAGTATAATTCAAAAAATGGTTGCTAATTTTGATGAGTGTCTCTATAGGAAAACTCTGGGTGATAACAAATCCTCTTGCTGGCAAATCTGCTTATAAACTTGTAATGGCAACCATTACAGAGAAGGGAGAAAGCACTAAACTGGAAAATGCTATTAAAAATGTAATAGAACCCAAATTATTCAAAGCTTAGTCATGACATTCATTCAGCAAAACTTGTTGCAAAGTGTGGATTTTACTGGAAATAATTGGAATCAAAAGATTATACTACTAATACCTAACTTTGGTGTACCCAGAACAAATGAAAAAGAAAAAAGAACATTTTCAGCTCACAGCACACTGAGGATTTTTCCAGTTTGTTTTGTTTTTTTCACTTAGAAAATTGCACCATGCCATATAAAACCTTTTGTCATGTTAAGCAGTCAGTGTAGTATGTGCATCTTTTTAGTTAGACTTCCAAAATCATGGAGGTGCCTCACTCCTTAGACAGTTCCTTCTAGCCATGCCAAATTCCAAACCCATAATGCCCATAGTTGTCCTACCAACCTCCAAACGAGGGCTTTGGTTGGTGAATCTCAGATTTGTGACATCCTCCATGTGCTTGCAGTCCTGTTTCTGAGCAACCAGGTGCGGTCCAAGCACAGGCAGTACAGGTGTTGGTACTCCAACACCTCTGTTTCATGAGGTTCCTTGAACTTATCATTCCTTTGGCTGTATTGCTTGTCCCTGATGCCAGGATTATTTGTGTCCTGTGTAAAGTAGATGCCATTCAGTATAAAATCCATTAACAGCTCTGAGAGTTAAGACCAAAGCTGAGGTGCCTGACTAATTCAAGGCAGCTGGCTGATGAGCACGTGGGATTTTTCATCGCCGTTTGTAGGCTGCTTATTCTACTCTGTGGTTGCTGGGAATGTCTGTATGCCTGACTTGAGTGCTTTGAATCACCCTACATGGACAGGGACCGACTTCTCAGCCCTTGCAATGCCTCAGTAGAGCTGCCTAAGCAGTCTGGCCTCCTCCTCTCCCTCTCCTTGTGTGGGTTTATGCCTGAACCCTTGCAGATTTCTCTTTAAAACTGTCAAATGTTTAAGGAGTTTGGATTTCTCTCATCTACTCTGGAATCTTACCTCTAATTACTTAGAACAAAGAGTTTTCCCATTCTAATTAAACACCTTTTGCCTCAAGTGCAGACTATCCATGCTTTTGCATGATCATTTACTTTTAAGATTTTGAAAGCATTTTTCACTTGCATGCTCCAGATGGCTTGCCAGTGACAACATTCATGCATTTAGTTCTTTTCTCTCATTAAGCCTGTGGATTTTCAAAATATTTCTGGAACGCAATCTTACAGTTTTCTCTCTCTCTCTTCTCCTATTTTTTTTTCCTTTACCCTTTTCAACCCAAATGCAAGAAAAAGTACAAAATAGGTGTTTCCATGTCTGACTTGATGTTGGGGTTTTTTGGATGGGGGAAGAGTGGAAAGGGTACAGGCAGAACGTACTAAATTAGTGGTGTCAACAGTCAGAAATACAACAGGCAGGCACAGTACTGCTCAGTTGCTGTAATCCTTTAAATGTAACCTCCTGCCCAGCCTTCCTGGGTATTCCTGCTCTGTGAATTGGAAGAATGAGACAAGCTATCGAAAACCTGAGCTGGTAAGGCTTCCTCACACAGCATCACACAGTCTAGGCACAGCAGCCCATCCACAGACAAGAAAAGAGTCTCCTGCAGCTGGTTATGGCAGCCAGAGCCAGCAGCTGTATGGGGCAAGGGAGAACCTGTTCCATGCAGGGCACAGCCTGCCTGGTGTCCTGTAATATCTCTAAAATCCCTTTTTCCCCAGCTACACCTGTACACCCATTAGTAAGGACACTAGAGCTGGCATGAGTTACACAGGCAGGTGGAAAGTCATATAAATATGTAGGTAAGTAGGAGTAGGACAAGCAGGACTAATATTTTGTATGGTTTTGTACTTCCCAGGGTGCTGCTTTTCTCATTATACCACCCTCTCCTAGTGGGAGAATCCCATTAATGCAGCCTTTCTCTAAAAGATCGGGCCTGATCCTCCCTCTCAGGTGGGCTAGTGTGCTTCTGCTGACTTCTGAACTGGGTAAGAGTCAGACCCACTGTGTGGCTGGGGAAGGGGAGGTTTTGGAAAACAAATTATACTTTGTTAAGTGGATAGAAGACACGCTGACTTAAATAAGCACTTAGCTCCCATTTACACTTGAAAGTTTTGTCGTGCTGGTAGAGTTCTGCCAGTAAACTCCTCCTACATAATTAGAGGCTTTTTGCCTATAAGTTGCATTCCAGTCTGGCAAACGATATAAGCCATAACATCAAAACCACAGCTTCTTTTTTCTTTTTTTTTTTTCCCCCCTGGTGTTATTGTGTCTATGCAAGGGCTTTTGTTGAAGTAGTTATGTCATAAAAATCACCCTACAAAACACAAAGCCTTCCAGTGCAAACTAAAACCTTGTCTACCCAGCCAGATGTTACCATGCTTTAAATACAGTTATGGAAAATCAAGGTGAATTTGTTAGAACGTGCTGACCACAACTGAACAGTCATCAGAGATAAAGTTAAATCCCATTCAGCACTATATGAGCTAACCACATATCCAGAATGGTATAATCTAATTTGACTTTTTCATAGCTGTGGTTGGACAAGGACTGTTCAACTTGCCTTAAACTATATCAAATTTTAATAAGGCTGGAATGAAATCTGCTTTATTTCAGTTTATTTTTCACTAGCATGATAACATATTTATTCTGACATCTGTTACTTTGGTTGTCATCTCAATTAAGTGTGTTAAGCATTCTTTCTTTTAGGCTTTCATATTCATTTGCCATTTTTTTGATACCATGAACTCTAAGCATATCTGAGATCCCAATGGGAAAAAAATGTCTGTCACTTTGATACTCCACTGGCTCTTTAAATGCAGACCCCCTAAAAATTTTTAATTGCCTAAGTTAAACTATTTTCAAGCATTAATATAGCAGATTATCAATACAAATGACAATATATCTTCTTAGCTGAGTATCACTTTCTAAAGGATGCCATTAGGCACACTCAGACTCAGATTCATTTTCCCCAGAGGACAGTAATTTGATCTTGCATTTCTAATAGTCCACCACATTTTAATTATTTTTCTTTCACATGAATGTTGCTAGCTTTTCTAACAATGCTAATGCTGCCCTTCAGAAAGCAATGACAAGTTTTTTATAATTGGCAAGTCTAGGACCTGAAGGAGTAACAGAAACTTATTTATTAGGCCCCATAGAAAATCAATACTATCTTACACATACAGTGCAAGTTTCACTCACTGATATCCAAAGTCCATCTACTAATGAAGGACTGGAGTCAGATTTGCCCAGAATCAGTCACAGTTTATTACTGAATTCAGAGGAGGTAGATTTAGGCCTATACTAAGTAAAAGAGAAACCTAATTTTTTTCTGAGGTGCAATTAATTCTGCAGTGTGATGTGGACCAGTTCAATTAGCTCTGCATATTTCCCAGACATGAGAATGCCCATGACCACGCTGTAAGTACCAGCTAACAGTGTGACAGCTGAACAGTTTGTTAAGCAGCAGTCAAAGCAGGAAATGCACAATGCTGTATCGCGGTGATACCACTGGCAAATGTGAGTGGACAACATAAATAGCCAAGCTGGAATTAAACTAGGCATTGTATCTTTATTACAGAGAGCACTGGGGGTTTCCTACTTGCCACAGATGGGGTTTGTGCCTCACTCCAGGCAGGTACTGTGGCTCATGATGCGTTCGTACTGTGTCTGGCAAAGAGAGCCTGTCATGTCACTGTGACCTCTGTGACTCTTTATGTGACGGTAATCCTTGGAGAGATCCCTGCCACCAGCACCTAAAGCTTCAGAAAGGACAAACTGAAAGGCTGAACCAGGAGTGTAGTAGAGTACTGACATGTGCCTTCAATCATGGGATACTAAATAGACACAGTTTTCAGAGGTTTTCAGAGGTTTTTCATTCAACATGAGAAAGTCAAACACTTAGATATATTTTGGTATTATTTTTTGTCTGCAAGACCAGGGAAGGACTAGTGGCTAATATTCCACTTCAGGCCAGAGCCTCACATTGAAATAATGAAATTCTTGCTTCACTACTCAAACAAACAGACCCAAGAGCATTTTTTCTAAACACAGACAAAAGTGATACAAATGCAATTTTGTTGCTGGCATACAGCCTTCATGTGTATTGCACCCATTACTTTTGCTTTGGTGGATTTGAAAACAAAATCTATATAAGCCTACATAGCTGTTTAAGGTCAACCCTGCCAGGCTAACAGTAGAGTTTTCTCTGACCAGCTATTTACATCTATCATCATCATCTGTATCACCACAGGAGAGTATTATCTCCTCTTTGCTCTAAGTGTTTGCTGTTATCCTCTGCAGCACCAACTGATTTCCCAGTACAGATAATAATAAACACCCATAACAGTTACATAATCCACCTGCAATTTTCCAAGAGAGGACATAAAAAATTATGCCTTTGAAAAGCAGAAACTTTAGTCTTCAAAGAATACTATGTAATTTTGGTAAATAGCCTTGAATGTATAATTCAAGTGTAGAAGTAGGAACTATGCAATTCCAAAGATTCATTAGTTGTTATGCATCTTTTAGCTCCAGGCCACTGAGTGAATCTGGACTGGGTTAGTAGTGACAGAAAGTTGTTACTGCCTGGCAGCCAAGGGGAGAGGAGGTGGTATTCCATCCCACTCAGGTTTTTCATGGGCTGCTGACCACAATACAAAGACCCTGGACTGAACAATGTGCACAGATGAATCATCTGACTCTGATCTGGGAATTATCCCTTTTGATCTGGGTAGATAAGCAATTGCTCTGCATGGCAAGCAGTCTTACCATTGCCCTTTCTGTATTTATCATATGAAAATTGAATACAGGCAGACCTGTAGCCAGTCCAAATTGTCAGAGTTTGGGTCATTGATTTTAGAGTGATTACCATTGTTTATGCTGCTGAGGAGCTGGCCCAACAGGATTTATATACATTGATGGAAGCCAGATTTTTTGTGTGCATTACATATACTTCTTGTATCTGTCTACTGTAGATTAATTCTCTCATCTTTTAAAGTTATAAAATATGTTTCTCAAATTACTTGCAATCAATCAATCAATCAATATCCAATGCATTGGATTCTTTTCTACCCTCTTACTATACCAGATTTCATTAATTTTACAGCACATTGGAGTAAAACACGTGGGTTTAGATTTTTGAGAGTGCCTTATGGTATTTTTGCTGGGAAACTACTTTCAAAGTTGAGTAAGAGGTTTTTGTTTTCTTCTTTTCTGTGCATTCATTAATCCAGTCTCAAATTCTGATATTTCTGTCCTTTTCAACCTTTGATAGATAAGAACAGGACATACCATAGTACATTCACATTACATTCAGAATTCCCATTTCACTGCAAACTTTTAACTTGCCTCTATAAATCACATAACTCATTCTGCTGCTAGTGGAAGGTATGTGTCCCCAACAAATTATATACCAGGTGTTAGTGGTGTTAAACTCTAAGAACTCTAAACTCTAACTTATAAAAAGTACACCTGTCATTACATATTGCAAGACATGGGCGGAACACCTTTTTTAACTGTCTGGAAGGGTGCAGTCTCATGCTTAAGAACGGCCATTTCTGCTTCTTTGCATCACATGAACAGCAACAAACAGCCGGTGTAATTAATGAAATTAACTAAAACCTTCTCCAACCTGATTTGAGTATTTAGTTAGTCAAAGCAGTTGTTTACTTCCCATGTGGCAAAGCAATGGCAGTTCCTATAATTAATATAAAATAATAATAAATAATTTTGAGAATATGAGCTTTATGAATGTTTACTGAATGTTTGAACAACAGATTTAAAAAACCCCAAACTCCTCCAAACATGAATACATAACCCCATGTTTCCCTGCCCTGAGCTTCTGCATGCGAGCTGTAACGCCCCAGTGGCTCAGCTCTGCTCCGGTGTGGGTGAGAGGAGGGGACACAAAACCCACGTGAATGAGGCCCTGGCCAAACTCCCCATTTATGGCACACCTCTGAGGCACACACACCCACAGAGGTGTGGCTGTGTTTTCAGTGCTGTAGGGCACCCGAAGACAAACTGGGGAAGGAGCCTGGGCAAGTGGAAGATTTGCATCTCCTCATAGAGAGCGTGGGGCGACAACAGACCCCACATGGGGGCCGTGTCTCATGGCTGGCTCATGGTCTGCACTGTTATCAACCTGAGCAGCACAGGCCAGCCTGGCGAAACAGCACCATGTATTTAGGAATAGCCTTTGGTATTCCTAAATGAGATGTTCCAATGTCCCTTTTCCATCTTTGCAGCTACCATTTCATATTTATGTGGTGCCACGCATCCTCTCACCTGCCAAGAGCCCTTAACTCACAAAACATAAAATAAAACCACAAAGCATCTCATCCCAGCCACAGCAACATGCAGTTTTTCATCATTTACTTGGTTCTTTTTTCAGCAAAGAAATACTTCTTTTGGGGGAGAGGCACAGGGACCTATTGATCGACTGACTTCAGTGTCAAATTGGCAGATCACACATAGCCCACCCAAAAGCTCCTCTGTTGTGAATACCCCACTTTTCCAGTGGCTTAGAAGCCTGACCTCCTGAAGAGTGATTTACTCAAGTTACAAAGTAACATTCTGCTTTTCCCGATAGCATTTTCTCTTGCCACCACCCATCTTGTCAATGAGCAATTCCATGACTGTTAGTGACTCTGGCTTCACAGTGGACCAAATAAATGTTTTGTGTACTTCAAGAAGATCTGGTGCATTTGACTGGAGCTGCAAATAAAATGGACTGAAACACAAAACCAACTTTGGCTTCAAGGAAGAAAGTTCAGTGAACTAAGTTTGGTGATTGTAACAGAGGTTAAAGTTATTTGACCTAGATTGAATTTCAGCTTGAAAGAAGGGCAAATTGAGAACATGCAAAGACTTGAAGAATAATTCCATAAACAAAAAAGGTACTTTATCAGATAAGCATTCACATTAATTTTTATTCAACCTCATTCAAGGAAGTTTTTTTTTTTCATTCAAACAGATTAAATTAAGATCAGTTCTGAGCTCCTAGAGAAAGAGGCTGGTCTCTGTTTCTGAGCCATGACTGAATCCTCAGTGAGAAATGGACAAAAGAGAGGTTTTGTGGCACAACAGCAGACAAATGAGGAGCCTCGAATCCTGGGAGGGGACTGATGGGACAGGCCCGAAGGAAGGCAGAGCATCCCCATCTGTCTGTCACGGGAGGTCTGAGGTAGGGGAAAGGCAAATCTTTCTGTCATGGTTTGGTGCGGACTGGAGAACCTTGCACCCATCTGGCCAAGCTCTTAGTACAAGGAGCTTCTCTTTCAGAAACAGGTAAGCTCCTAGCTGTGGCCTTGCCATAGAGAATACATGAAAAAATAATATAAATAGTGTCCATCATACATTGGGATTAAAGAAGGAAAGCTGTGACGTAGTGCTGATTACCCCATGAATTTATTCTGCTTTTTTTGCTTTGCTCTTCTTTTTCTAAAGTTCTCCACTGTTTTTATTTCTCCCTCTCTCATTCAAGTTGCATTTGAGAAACCATTCGTCTCCATGGACTACAGTAGGGTTTGGATCAAATCCTGCAATACATATGCAGCTTGTTAAATTACTAAACATACTTGCTTCACAATCTTTGTGCTCTATATTGGTTCATCAGATGAAACAATGATAAAATTTGATCATATGGTCTAATTCCAAGGAAGGCCAATACTCTACCCTAGTCGGAACTAGCATGCCAGCTGAGCTTTTTGGTCCTTTGGAAATCTGGGCTCCTCTAAGTACAGGCTTTCATTGCTGGTAGGTGGCCAAATTTACAATAAAATAAATTACTTGCTTCTAGACAGAACTGTAATCAGATAAATACAGTGAATTCTTTATACTGTCTAGAGGCAGTCTCTGAAAAAAACTCCATTTCATACGGCCTGATGTGACTGAATTAGTGTTATTTCATAGGGATACATGCATTTTGTATGATGGCTTACTTTTAAGAATGTTTATTTTTTTTCAGTAGTGATCTCTATGTTACTATCAGTGTTAATCCAGGCAAAGGATACTTGTGGCTTACAGTCCCTTGCCCATATCAGTCCTCACTCTCAGTGAAAAGCATGATGTGAGTCTAAATTTATGGCTCATTAAAGCCCATTAAGTATGGGAAAGATTTTTTCTCTTCTGATTTAACCTAATAAGTAACCATAAAGAAGGCAAGAAGGAAAGAAAATGGTTCAGAATAGGTTTATCTGCAGTAAACACTCAAAAACTGTGAAAAGACTATGCCAGTATCATTACCAGAAGATAAAGCTAGGATAAAGAAATAATGCATATTTCAATATTCAAAGTGAGGTTAAAAAATTAATTAAAGAACCTTGCCCATGTATAAAAGATGGTGGGCTAGTCTAGTCTCAAATACAAAAGTGTGGAAAACATTTGGAGTTTAAAATGAGTGCCTCAGCTGGTGCTTTGGACAAAGACTTTTAACTAATAATTAAATTAGTAAAATCATGAGTTAAGTTGTTTGGGGGTTTTGGGAGGTTTCTTTTGGTTTGGTTGTGGGTGTTTTTTTGTTTGCTTGTTTTGTGATTTTTTTATTTGTTTGGGTTTTTTGGGTTTTGGGGTTGGTGTTTTGGGGAGGGTTTGGGGGTGGGATTGGTTGGCTGCGTTTTCTTTAGTTTGCTTTAAGGTTGTGGGGTTGTTTTTGGTTGGTCAGTTTGGGTTGGTTGGTTTTTTTTCGGTTTTGTTAAATTGCTAAAATACTATACCTGCCTTAAGACACCAAAACTGCCTCAGTGTCTGCGAAACTAAGTGCTCACAGCCATAACATGTTGGCTGCTTCTGTAGCTTTGTCAAGGAGACCTCACTGGCAAGGTTAGGGAAGGCTCCAGCTCAGTGTTTCTCAAGACAGGATTATAATAAATACATGGAGACTTCAATACCTCTTCCTTGCTTTCCTTCCCCCTTCCTTTTCTTATTAGCTTTGGTATCAAAGACCTTCACCCTGTAACACTTGTTATTTGGACTTCAGAATAAATGCATTCAGTCCCCATGAAACCCTATAGAGAGCACACTGCATGTGGGTTGAGTGAGGAGGGGAGCACACTCAGTGACAAACAACTCTCATGCCTGTAACAATTCCTCCTAACTGCATCTGCACATCTGTCATTCATCTCCATCCCTTTATATTTGCTAGCAGCTTTATGAATATCTGGGCCACTAAGCAGATTTTCTCTTCAAAACCTGTGGCCCAAATTCTTAAGAACACACATTATATCCCTTAAAAGGACAGAGAGGAGTGTCTGTTTGTTTACATTTGATTTGAAAGCACAGCCAATGAGCTGAATTATGATGCATTTGCATAAGAAACAGTGGAAATCTGCTTCATTAAGAGAGAGTTCCAATAGATTTCTGTTTTCTGATCAGTACCTGCCCTGCATTCAACTTGCCTTATGATGGTTAATTCTGTCAAAAGTATAAATAGTACAAGCTAGGGAGTCAAATCTAGAAGCCAGCAGCTGTGTCCCCTGCCTCTTTCAAAATGCCTCATGTTAAAGAAGGCTGCAGCACAGCTGCTTAACTGTTCAGCCACTTAAAGGACAGCAAAACCAGTTAAGTGTCTCTGAACCCTAGTCTTACATTGGCTGTCATTTCTCTAAAGAACATCTTTTCACCTTAGAACACAGTCCAGAACAGTAAGAGACCCCACACTGAAGCCTCACAAACACAAAAATTAAGGAGCACTTAACGAAACTAACACCCAATGGTTTAAGAAAGACAAATTTTGTAATGTGAGTTGATTGAGAACATCCTATGGATGTTGGAGTGGAAGGATTTTCTTATACTGATGGCACAGGCTGGGAGTGTGCTCACCTGGTTCTGTTCCCTGGCCTTAGATAATAACTTCTAGCATCACTCTGGGCACACTAATTATCTCCTGGTTACATTTAGAAAAATCCCATGAATAGCTTTCCAAAGCTGGGGGTTTTTTTCAGAATTCTTGATGATATGAAATGATTAAATCAAGATTAATGGTGTTTCTAAAAATACATACTTGTGCAGTCACAGGTTGTTCAGTCCAATGCAGGAAAAAAAAGTTAAATTATACAACATAAGCAGAAGTTCAGCGTAGATGATCATAACAGTCCCTGCTGGACTTAATATCCATGAATTAATGTACAACAGCGGATAAATGCAGTCGGACATAGTGTGATTACCAACTTCAGCTCCTGCTTCCTCTGCTATGCAGCAGCTCCCAAGCCTGGCAGTTTACAACCCCCATGCATCCCTGATGAAATATACCATCAGTAATTGCTGCTGGGGTACAGGGCACTGAAAGGCAATGGAAGAGGCTACAAAATTTGATTATGCAAGAATATGTGGTCTCAGTTTTGGTCTCAAATGTAGGAATAAGCAGATCTTCAAGACGGAATTGGAAAATCAAGGGTCAAAACAGAATTTTCCTGACTCTATCATTACCTAAGTAGCAAACATTTGGGATCTCTTGTGCTACCTTTTTTTGGCTTTTCAAAATCTTTTTCCTTTCGTTTCTTTGAAGCCTCAGACACTGACCATTACTCAAGTCTGAATCACAGAATGGTTTGGTTTGGGAGGGACCTTAAACATCATTGAGTTTCAGACCCCCTGCCATGAGCAGGGACACCTTCCACTGAACCAAGTTGCTCAGAGCCTCATCCAACCTTACTTTGAACACTTTAGGGACTGAGCAGCCATAGCTTCTCTGGCCAACCTGCTCTAGTGCCTCCTCACCCTCACAGTAAATAATTTCTTCCTAATATCTATTCCAAACCTGCCCTACTTCAGAAACTCCATTTCTTCTTGTGCTGCACTACACAGCCTTGTCAAAAGTCTCTCTCAATCTTTCTTGTAAGCCCCTTTTTACT
>VXBB01004032.1:439965-459385 GCA_013399915.1 Illadopsis cleaveri
CACCCTCACAGTAAATAATTTCTTCATAAAATCTAATCTAAATCTGCTCTCTTTCAGTTTAAAGCTATTTCCCCTTGGCCTGTCACTAAAACAATGAAAATCTTAACAGACTAATGGCTTAATCCTGCGAGGTAAGCATTTTAAAATATGGTAGATTGGAAGAGTTCTTTGTCAAAAACAGAGAGTTCTTTGACAAAAGAAATTTTTTCAGTGGGAGGTTTTAGTTTCAACTGTTCTTCAAAAGTAGATCACCCAGTGCTGACTTAAGGCAGTGGTGAAGCTTCCACGTGACTTCAGTGACCCAACCCTTCGCCACTGCTCTTATTCCATCCACCCAGCACAATGAGTCAACTGATTGCATTTAGGAATTTGCTGTACACCTGTAATTTATTGTGCTGTCATCTCAGAAAGCAGTATTGTTGAAGAATGACATAGTCTCTCCTTTAGAATTTACTGTCCCAATAAAATTATTCAACCAACCTCCAGTTCCTAGAAAACTCCACAGAGGAAATAAAATTCTAAAGAGGTTTCTTTCTTACCAGTAACAACCGAGTAAAAAGTGAATCATTGCACAGGCCTCCATGTGAAATACAGATGGCCTTGGAGTAGCAATTAAACTTTAAAAGTTCATGTTTCACAGAAAACATTAAGCTGGGTAGCTGGAAAAGGTTGCCCCCACACTTTGAAGTATTTTTTGTTTCAATGTAGTTACCAGTTGTTTCAGGATGCAAGGAGGAACTCACCCAGGGCAACTGTGATTTAGATAAGGGAGATGAGTAGTCGCATGCCAGTGGCTGAGTCAGATGAGTGACAACACAGAAAATCCAATCCAGCCTTTGCTTTGAGTTTGGCACCTATTAAAAGCCACCTCCCAAGGACATGTATGACACAAAGCCACGATCTGCTATGAATGGTGAGGGCCCTCAATGAACACCAAGCTGGTTTGTTCTAAGCCCTCCCATCCACGGGGCTCCATGTAGAGGGGTGAGTTTTGAGTAGGTTCATACTCCCTTTCCCATGCTGTTAGCACCACAGCATAGCACACACACTGTGTGACTCAAAGGGGAAGCAGCCACACCACAGAGCAGCTGCCCCCACTGCTCCGCCAGGAATGGCGTGCTCTACAAACCCTGATGTGCGAAGACCCGTAACTCCTTCTGGTATGGATTTACTACTCCATTCAAGAGTTAGCAAAGTTACACATGAAAATTCAACAGCCTTAACATTCTTCCAGTGCCTCACAGCTAGTGTCAAAGGGTTTTGAAGAAAAAAACATCAGTTCCTGAAATTTGATATCCCACTACCCGTGAGATTCAAATCCACATGAATCCTCCATTTTTTTTTTGAGAGAAAGCTCAAGATTATTCAGCTATTCAGCTGAATGAGTAAGGAATATAATTTTCATGAGTCTTTAGAGAATATACAGAAATCAAGAGCATCACCCAAATTTTGCCACTAATTTGCTAAGGTTAGATCAGTTAAACTCTCCATTCTCCCATATTCTTGCCCATAAAGTAAAGCCAATTCTAATGACTGCTCTTATTGCAGAAATACTGTAAGATTTAACGAGCTAATATTTTTCCAACAGGAGAAATATGTAAAGTACTCAGCAAATGCTCTATCACTAGTGCTGGAAAAGTGGTGGATAGTAAGAGTGCCAGCTCTTTTAGCTAAGGGAAAGATAGAAAAAATCTGTTTATTGAGATGGAACCAAAATTGAAATGGGTTCAATTGTTTACAAATTTTCACAATTGCATGTTCCAGAACTTGCTTAAAACTCCATGCATTATGAAATCACACAACCTACTTGCTGCTTTTCAAAACTGGGAGAGTGACTCCCTGATCTCCACAAACACACTTCAGACTTGCTTCTACTGCCATTACATATTTTAAAATCTCTATGCCAGGCAAAATGAATTAGTTCAAAAGTCTTATGGAAGACAGATTTATAAACATGTTTTATAAATGCTGTGTTTCAGCCTAGGATGGGGTTTTTTTGCACATTAACAGATGAAAGCTGCCAGAAATGATTATAGAGCACAGGATAAGAAACTCAGGTAGTATAAAAGTACTCTTCAGTTGGCTTAGGATGACGTATACTTTGAGGTTCTGGACACAAACCAAGAAGAAGCATGCCAACAGAGCTTTTCCTCAGCAACCGTCTCTTAGAGAGGCCATTGCAATCCCAAATAATTTCCTCTATTAAACCCCTGTTCCAGCTCAGGAGTACCTTCCTTTTGCAGTAGCAATGGGAAAATGCAACCAACAGCATCAGACCCATCTGTACAAGTAGTTTAACTACATAGATCCATGATTAGTATTTCAATTTGTGCACTGTGCTTACCAAAGAAGCTTGAGAGCCAGCTTCAATTCATAAGGACACATATTTTTCAAAGACATCTGAGCCAACACGTTCACAAAAGAACACTTATCTGACTCACTGAAATCAAGATCCTCCTCAGCAATAAAAACCTGGGGAAAGAGGATTTGCATCTTGCCCAGGATGTCAACAGGATTTGCTCAATGACAAAAGACACGCTGATCACTGGCAGCCTAAACCCAGCACAGCAGGCATCAGCAGTTAGTCCTGTCCTTGTAGATACCTTAGATGTATTCATAATTTCCCTCATTTCATCAATTTCATTAAGATGAGAATGTTCACATCAGTAAACATACACATTTGGTCAAATAAGCTTGTGTGAGAAGATTACACTCTGTACTGGAGTTTCACTGCTTCCAGAACATGCAGGCCTGTGCCATCAGCTGCCATTACTTTTGTTCTCAGTACCCCTATATTAACACACAGGCCCCCAGTATGTAGTAAGTGATGGCAACTGACATGGGGAGGTGCCTGAGGCACGGAGAGAAATTGGCATTAGTGCTCCTCTGCTGCCAGAATGCAGTCCAGGTTTGTGGTTTGGGTTGTGGTCATTAAGGGGCCCAGCAGATTAATATTTTTCCTTATTTCTCCCTTCACTTTAGCATTCAATTTCCCTGGGTTTATAACTTGCACAGAAAAATGTACTGCTAAACATAGATGAGAAAAATATATACTACATATAGAAAACCTGTAGGGACCTTTCAACATCATTTCCAGATATCATATTTTTCTGGTTATAAAACAACTCCTCAATATCTTCAGCTGTGCATGGTGACATGACATAAACCCAACACAATCATATCAAGGAATTTATCTATTTCCATCTTCCTTCCTGTCACCAGCTGCATGAGAATCATTTACTTAAAAACGACTTTGGAATACAAGTATTTTGACCTCAAGTATATCAAAACACCTCCAGGCAACCTCCGTGCAGGATCAGCTGAGTATAGACCCATTTCCACCATGACATGAGGCATAATGTCATTTGATCTCAGTCTTTTTATCTTTTCTAATGCTTTTGTCTCTTTTGCCTACTCCTCCTGTTACCTGGTGTGCAATATGCACCTTAAGAGATCCAGGGTACATTGTCTCAGAGAAATAGCAATTAATTATTAAACCTGTCTCTATAACAGCCTGCCAGGTGTTGAGACAATCTGTAAGCTAAGCACTGATGTTTATCTCTGTAACACGGCACTACTGCACGAAACCTGTCAGCCAAACTGCTGCACAAGCCTTTTTGTTTTTATTCATTTTCATTTTTTATGGAATTGCCTTACAATGGAGAAATGCATTTTTACGGAAAAAAAGAGACAATCCGTGATTAAATCCTCCCTTTTGTCCACTTCTGGGCAGGCATGTGTCACCATGCAAAACATCACACTGATTTCAGTACTGTCCTTATCATCTTTGCTGTGTAAGCAGTCAGGAGCTGGAAACCTGGAGCCAGGTTTAGATGCAGCACTTGCTATTTCCAAGCCAGCTCAGTTCTTGTGGGATTATACGTCTACACATCATCTGACTAATTTTAAGGTTGTCCACGGAAGGGGAATGGAGTGGGTGAGGGCTGAGAATCTGCTGCCAGCAAAAAAACCCCAAAACTGTGGGGTGAGATTTTGTGCCCTGCAGTTGCCAGATAAACCTTTGGTGATTAGATTTCCTTTGTCTGCCTTTATCAGTATTATTACAGTTATTTTTTACATGGTCTGTAGTAACACATTAAGAGCCCCTTTCAGGGATCTAAAACTATTGTCGCCATCACAGTGCAAACAATCTAAAAGTAACTTAATAAACACTAGAAGAGTCCAGGTTTCTTATGGGTTTGTCTCTCATGATTATTTGGAGGTACAAACTGAGGCACTTTTTTTGGTGCCTAACTACTGTCTCTCCCTTCTGAATTTTTTGGTATCTACTAAGATAAAATGTATCTGCTACTTTTCTTTCTGACATGTGACTCCAGGGTTCCTCTCTGCTCCAGCTGGCTGCCTGCTTGCACAAAACTTGCAGAAATTCAATTAGCTTTGAGCCCACTCTCCAGCAGCCAAATTAAATCAACTGGTGGTTCAACAGTTATCTGAGGATGTACAGAACATGATCACCCTATTTGCTGAGGAAACCAGACTAGCAATTCCTACTCCTGAGAGCTAATCACTTGCAATGGATGTATGAAATAAATGGGGAGATGAGAAGATGGCAGAAGGGCCAAAGTTGGGTAATAAGAAGCCAAGCATTTTATTGTGCAAGAAAATGAACATTAATCACAGTACAATGCTGACACCTGGCACCAGCTTTGCAACCAGGCAAGGCATTTAAAGGAAGGGTGGGCAGCCAGTAGGGAGGTGGCAAGGTGGCATTTTGTCCCAAGTCATCTTATATATGCAAAGCAGCATGGCAGGAAACTCCACTTGAAGGGAACTAGTAGGAGATGCATCAGCAAAGGTGGTTATGTCAAATGAACAGGGATGAGCTTTTTCACCCTGCAGCCAAGTGCTGATCCAGGGAGACTGACCTGCCTCCAGCTTTGGCCCATGACTTGCCATTCAGCCCAGCCTTGGCCTGGGGGCCCATCTTCCAGCTGAGCATCTCATGGAAACACGCCTGCTGCCTCAACCCAAATGGAGCAAGGGGAAGCTTACTTTGAGCAGGTGAAGAGCTGCTGCTACGGGAAGTCAGGAGACAGTAACTTTTTGTATTAATTGCAAAAGGGCTGTCTGCCCACATTCTCCACAGGGCAACTGGTCCTGGGGAGGGACTGTGTTTTCAGGCACTTTCTGTACAAAAATGAAATGCTTGCACTTTTCAGTATGGGGAAGGGAAAGGGAGTTCATGTGTGTTGAGAGACACCTCAATGTGTTTCTGGCATTTCCTGTGTTACAGGAGACATCTGGGCTCTCACCTTTCTGCATGGGTGGGTACTGGAGGTTTGGATGGAAAGAAAACCCGAATTTAAAGAATTTCTGTAGCATGTTTAGGCTGAGTGCAAAGCAGCAGCAAACAGGTGTGCTGGTGGCTGAATGGTAGGAAATGTAGGCCACAATGACAGAGACAGGACAGACTACAAGGCTCTGTGGAGCCAGGACTACTCACAGGTTTGACTGTTTCATGTATCCATAAGGCAATGTCACACTTTCCATTTGATCAAGTGAAGATAAGCCTGGAATAAATAAATGTGAGAATTATTAGCTGAAGCAGTAACAAATGAGACATGTAAGCTTTGCCTCTAAAAAAACTGCTCTTCTTCCTCCACTTGCATCAAGAGCAGGAACTGGCTCTTATCAGTTCTTTCACTTTTCTAGCTCTCTGCTGTCAGAGCTACCTTGTTCCAGGACAGTTTTTTCCCCACTGACTAAGCCTGATGCTTTAAGGCCCATGAAGGCTTTAAAGCTGCTTACAGATTGCAAAGTGACCTTTTTTAGACTTCAGACTGAGATTGACTCATGTGAACTCAGAGTCCCTGAACACAGGGAGCAAATTGTCTTTCATATTTCTAAACTGTCAAATAGTCATTAGTTATAAATAATAAATGTCACGTGGCTTGCAAAATACATATCCATCCTATTTAAGAATACTTAATGCTTGTGGTAAGTTTTCTATCTCCAAGTATTTTTATCTTAACTAGTGGTTTCAGCCATTGGCCTCAGAACTGCCTATAGGAAGGGAGGAGAAAGGTAAATATCATACATTATACTCCTAAAAGGTGAAGAAAAGAGAAGGGGTAAGCCAAAACCAGAACCTGGATGAGATCCAGGAGGAATGACAATGGACTCATGTCATCATCCCTGGATATGTTTGAAAAACAGACTGGATGTGGCACTCAGTGCCATGGTTTAGTAGAGGTGTTAGGGCATGGGTTGGACTCGATCTTGGAGGTCTCTTCCAGCCAAGTGATTCTGTGACTTGTGCATGCATTAGCCGTCATGGTTGCAATGCTTTACAGAAAGGCTTGTTGCCAGACAGCAGGCAGGAAGATTTTCTGCAAGCCCCATCCTCAGCATCTGGCCTCTGGGAAAGGCAGGACAGGAGGCAGAGCAGGTCCCCACTCCTCCCAGCTGCACCTCAGTGCTGACTGCTCTGCCAGGCTGCAAGGCAGGCAGGGGATACTTATCTTGGCTCCACGTGAACATAGCATGATTCCTCGTTCCTCTCTCCAGTTCACTAAGCTCTCATTTCCTATGCCTCTGCTAGCGCAGTTCAGTCTGAAAAATAGTCTTCGTAATGGCCAAGCTTGTTTGCTTTCTTTGGGGATGTTTATTTAATATTTCCCCACTAATGAGTCAGGTTTTTTCTATGATCCACAAAGCATCAATATTGCATGTGCTCAGAGAGCTGAAGGCTAAGGAATACATGGATGCTAAGCACTGTGTATTTCAAGCAGCAAGTGTTTTGTTAACAGCAATAGCTAAACAAGGCAGGGAACAGCCTGAACTTCTGGAGTCAAAGCAAGATCAAAGCACATAAAGGTTAATGGGCAAAACGCCACAGGAGCCATTCTGCAGTGGGAATTTATTATTTACAAGCGTACCAGGGAAAGACTGCTTTAATCACTAGATTACACTAAGTACTTGCCAATTTTAATACAGCAAGCCACTATTTTTTTCCTACTTCAGCATCAAAAAACTTCCCTTCTTGAATATAGAAACATAGAATCAGATTCTTATAGAATGCTTTCCCTCTCCTTCCCCAAGAAAAGCATTAATGTTATTAATAACACCATCAAGATCTCTGAGAGGAGGGTGCAGAGGATGAGGGCAGATTTTACCTCTTCCTCATTGTCCCTATCCTGTTTTATGCCTCCCATGACTATTTGCTTGGAGGCACTTGTCCCATTTGCCTGTGCTGCCCTCTGGGTTATTTTCTCCGTGACTTGGAGTTGTCCTCTGAGCACAGAAGTCCCCTCATGCCCTCCTCAGTAGCCCTGTGGACCTCAGTTGCCCAGCATTCTCCTTGGACAACAACTTTGCCAAAACAAGGAGGGAGGGGATGTTCAGGAAGCTCCCAGCCACATGTCCCTGGTGCTAAGGACATGCTACCCAGAGGGTCACCCCACAGCCAAGGGAAGCTGCTGCAGGAGTGAGGCAGCAACCCTGGCTCACTACCTCCTGAAAATGGTATGTTAAAATATCTTTTGTGTGCTTAAATGGTATTTATAGACACCATCAATCACAGAAGTCCTAAATGCCTTTAATCAAAGTTTGTTTAAAAACCAGTGTTCTTCAAGACTCCTAAAAACAGCTCAAAAAGATGATATCATTATAGCCCTCTCATAAATTTCATGGTTTCAAGTAGGTCTCTGATGCTCAGCTGGGTGTGGTTTACACTGAGGCTCAGCACCTGACACTGGTATCCATCAAAAAGGGGAACAGAGACAGCAGGAGGCAAACTCAGACTGACCCCTTCTGTTACAGGGAACAGGGCTCACAGTTCCCTTACCTTAATGAAACAAGAGTCAGTGGTATAGCATCAGTACAGAATTAGTGTAGAATAAGTTAGAATCAGTCTCACAACTTTCAGGATTGGTAAAAAATCAAAAGAGAGCACAAAAACAGATCCCTATCTCTAAGCCAAGGCAAACAGCTGACCTCTTGCTCTGTTTTTAAACTCCAACCAGCCCCTCCCTGTCTCTGACCATAACTGGGCACAGCTGGGCGCCCGCTGCTCATCCCCAGGCGGGGGGGAGGTTGAGGCAACAAACAGAAAACACATGTGAACTACAGACCTTGCTAAATGAGCTGTATGCAGTATTTTTCATTCTTGATGTGGTGGCATTTTAGGCAGTGTTGGAGTGCTCACAGGGACGCAGTTTCTTTGGCTAAAGCTTGCTTTTTGGTCATCTGAACCTCATTTATGCAGCTGTAGCAGATGTCCCATGGCCAAAGACACAGGGATAGCAGCAGGCAGTACCAGCAGTATGATAGGCACAGTACCTCAGTCGTCAGTGGATACATAAATTGTTATCCTGAGTTTGACTCTTAGGTCTAAAATGAGTTACCCTCTTGAATTTGGGTTTCCCTGGCTACTTGTGTTTTCATTTATGTTTACCAATTCATCAGTGCTGCTTGCAAAAATAAGGTAGCACTCACAAGCTATTCTCAAGAGAAGAAGCATTTTACATTCCGAGTTTTACTAGAGCAATGGTACTAGAAGCAGAAATAAGGCATAAGTTATTGTGTCTCGTTGCAGTAATGCTGCTTATTCCCTGGACAACTGACCTGCAAGGGCGGGGGAATATTAAGTACCATGTCGGCCACTGATTTTCTAATTCATGCAAAACCTCCACTGCAAGTTTAAGCAATGCTTATTCCTATCGTGCAACAGGGTAATGTGATGCAGTTTGCTTTTTCTTCATTAATGTAATTCGTTTCTATCCCTTCCTCAAACCCTCCTTTTTTTTTTTTTGGTTAACTCTTCTGCAGAAAGTCAAACCACAGGCAGCTTTCTTCTACAAACAAATCCAATTAGTTAAGATTGTGGATGGATTAAGATTTAAGACTTCACAGAAATGCCTGGATGGAAACCCTTTATGATAGCTAATTCTTATTCAAAAACAAACAAGGATGGAGGGCAGCACCACATTTAACTTGGGAACTGGTGGGTGGAAACCACCAGAAAATTAAAGATCTCTCTTTATCACCCTTGAGAAGGGAGGGTCAGATAAGCCAGGATATGACCCATTACCGGCAAGGACAGGTATGTAGGTCACCATGTCACATGAAAAGACGCAGAGCAGAACCCAAGCAGCAGCCAGCACACAGTGGCCCAGATCAAAGAAGAAACTGGGGACACCTTCAGAAGGAGCTCTGCCCATGGCTCAGGGAACAGCAGAACAAAGAAAAACACCATACCCAGCTCACTTCTCCCTCTGGGAAGACAGATGGTCATCTTTGCTGCTTTCAGGAGATAGCTGATGAAAGGAGAAAACCATTAATGAAGAATTCCTAGGATTTTTTAGGGCCAGAAATAGGGAGGGCAAACAGGTGCAGGGAGTATGTAGACAGCTGCATGTACAGCACAAGTGACTTCTGCTTGAACCCACACTTCCTGGAGTTCTTTCATCAGAAAAACTGTCAAAGTGAGGAGAAGGGAACAAAGATTTCTCTTCTAAGGCATGGAACACAAATGAGGCAGATGGCAGGACTCATACAAAGGTTTCAGGCATTCATTTTTTGGGAACAGGTTAGGAAAGATCTGAATCTAGCTTCAGCAGGGTGAGACATTAACTAGTCTGCAGCTCTGGCTGAATAGCTGCTGTTTCTCTTGAAATTAAAAGCTGCCAGCCTATAGATGCCAATGGTCAGTTAAATGCCACATGCCCAGATAAAACTGATTGCATGAGAGAATCCTGGAGAACCAGCTACCCTGAAGGAGTCACTAAGGGTAGAAGTGCTGACAGTCAGTTCTCCACTGCTTTCTAGTGATGTCTGTTTAGATCCATGTGACTCCAGGAGGCACCATGCTTGTCACGTGCTGGGCAGTTCCCTTAATTATAAGGTGTAGCACAGCAATAGTATCTGACTATTTCCCTGGATCAAGATGTGGGTATTTCAGGACCCAGTATTTTAAATAACTGTTTATACAGTAACAGCTGGCTGCAATGAAGTCATCAAGTGTTTCTGAGGTTACTTAGTACTGCAGAAAAATCAACCAAGAATCTGCCTGAACTCCTTCACCATGGCCTGTGTCCCAAAGGGTGCCATAAACCCCATGAAAGTGGCAAGGGCTCAGCACTGCAGCAGAAGCTGCTTTGGGTGCTAGCAACCCAAATTTTGGCAGCCTTTGCTCTAAACAGCTTAAATATTGTGGGAGAATCCTAACACTGCAAAAGCCTCTTTTATGATGAGGGTGATTAAACACTGGAGCAGGTTGCCTAGAGTAAAGCCTAGAGATGCCACACCTCTGGACACATCCAAGGCTGGGTTGGACAGGACTCTGAACAGCCTGATCTGGATGAAGATGTTTCTGATCATTGCAAGGACCAGATGACCTTTAAAGGTCCCATCCAGCCCAAATATTCTATGATCTCAATTGCATCAGCTATTCTGTCCTCATCAGAAAGGTACTGTTTCACTCTCTGCTTCTGCTGCTACCACCTCTGAGCAGAATGTTGCCACATTATCAAGAATATCTACCACCAACAGAGCTTATTAGAGGATAAGACTTGTCTTGTGTAAATGTTGAATTGGAAAGGCATTTTCTTTTCACATTGTAATGAATCTGAATGTTGCAACCCCCTGGAAAATAATTGTTTAGGATTTATCATAATGAAGAAACAATTTTTTTGAAGTCTGCCTGTGGAGCTTTTGTGTCATGAAAACAAACATTTAATATGGAAGAAGGAAATATAAAGTCCCCCAAAGTGAAAACAAGACAATTCACTGCCATCCAAACTTTGCAAAACATGAATTTTTGTAGAACTGGGGTTTTTTACTGGCCTGCAACAGCTGTAGTTGGGTATTGGTTTTTTGTCGGATTCTAATCAGTACAGCAATATGCAACAAAGTGTGCTGAAAAATTATATCACATTATATGGGCAAAAAATGTACTTAGAGTGTATTTGTAATGACAAAAGAACAAGGTTGATAAATGTAGTTTATTTCACTCTCGGGGGGCTGAGATCTCTCTATGAGAGATCTGCAAAAGACTGGTGGGATCCAGGTGAGCCTATGCTAAAAGAACTGCAGGAAGAGCTGCACCATCAAATCTCTTCTAGGGAGCAGTAGACAGTATGAAAGTATTAGATTAGGGGCCGAGTGGTCATTTTGAGCAACTCTGCATTTTAAATTGGCCAGCAAGCAGAAGGTTGAGAGAGACCAAGAACACAAAACCTGGGTTCCAGTATTAGCAAGTCAAATTGTGAACTGACGTCAGGAACACAGTGATGATTATGTCATGAATTTCACAATATTTGGTGCAGTTTCCTATAGCTCTTGCTCCTGCAACTCTGTAGTTACATGAAAATTCCTATTCCCATTTAAAAGTAAAAAATGTTTCCAGCCTTGAAAGTCTAGAAAGCATTAACCAGGCACTCCAAACCAAAAAAGTAAATAAAAAAGCACATCAAACTAATTATTAAACTGCCCCAAACTTTCAGGGTTTTCCAGCAGACAGCTCATACTGTGTGATGGTCTGAGTAGAGCTGATAGTGCTAGCTTCTCAATTGGAGAAAATTTGATTTTCTTGAGGGGAAGGTGACTAAGAGGGGGTATCTGCTTTTAAAGATAAGAGGCTAAAATACAGTGGCAGTGTGGTTGGTAGGAAGGAATAGCTGTAGTTTTCATGTGGCTTTTTTGGTCTGTGTGAGAGATGGAGTTAGGAGAAAGACTAAAAGTGGATCCTAGCTTTCATGACAATCTTTACTTGCTCCCTCTCTCTTTCATATATTTCTTACATAGCACTACAGAAGTTTTTGGACACCTGGGAAATGCACCACTAACTGGGACATATATACACATGCGTGTATATATTCATATAAGTCTGTATATCTGTATTTCAAATATCTGCAATCCTTTAGTCACCTTGGGCCTTGTAAGAAGTAAGACCAGCAACATGCAAGAGGTACTAAAATAACAATGTAGCTGCCACAAATCCATCTTTAATCCTCCTTTAATTACATGGGCCAGTGGGGCCTTAATGCCGAGACAGTGCCCTGCTGCAGAGAGCTCCAGCAAGTGTAAAGGAAACAGGAGCACCTGATGATGCAGGACCATACAGGACAGTGTGAAGTGAAGGCTGTAATTAGGAAATCACTTTTTTGTGAAGCAGGCAGCCCAGTGAAAGCAGCTGATGAGACCAGCTGACTGCAGCTCTATTGACAATAGCCTGCTAGCATCATTAATATCTGTCATCGTTTTTCCCCCAACCCCAGCACATCTGTGAGTGCATAGAGTGAGGTAACCGCCCCACACCACAGTGACCAAAATCCTCAGTGAATTGCTATGCTCAGAATTGCCTTGAATTTCTGTGTTGGCCACTGTGTCGGGTGTGTGTGGCAGGGAGAATTTCATCTCTGCGCTCACCTATGGCAGACAGCCAAGAAAGGATGGCTGCATCCTACTGCTGCTTCACACATGCTCCCTCATGTGTGAAGGACATGCAGCAAATACAGAAAATACAACTAGGCAGTCATAGATGCAGAGGAGTTGACTATGCTCAATCCCAGCAGAAAGATAACAACAAATGTGGGGCACTTCCACAGAGCTCTTCCTCAGCAGGCTTAAAATGCTCCTCACACACGTTAGTGAATTCATCAATCCTGGCTCTTCTGAAAGGGGCTCAAAGTCCAATGACCTGTTGTCCTCTCAGAAAGATTGAGGCAGAGGGAGAGAGTGAGAGACACATGAACAGAAAATAAGTCTGCTAACTTTCAGTGCTTAATTCTGGAAAATTTAGCTTATATGCCTCATAAAAACCTTTGGAGATACGTGCCTGATCTGTCCCTTGCATCTGGTACCCCATACTTTTTTTCTCCCTGAGGGTATTTTGTGCAGTTTGGCTTGGAGAAGGTGGCAGCTTCTCTGTGTATGCTGATGGACTAGTCCCCTGCTTTTCAGCTTAGCAGTTAATGCAAGTGGAAATACATCCAGGAAGAAGCTTGCCCTTTTGCTGCCCTTGATGCTCCTAGACTGAGCCTACAGCATTTTGGGTCTCCAGAGCTCCCTGTCTAGCAGCTTGTGAAAACATTCTGAATTTACTACCCTTTTAACAAGCAAAGAAAATAAATCTTCCTTGCCATAAATGCTAATGTTGGTGCACTGAGAAATCCAAAGGGAGGCTGCAGAGGGAGAGAGAAACATTCCCCATGCAATGATTAAAGTGCCAGTTCATGAAAGCTGACGTCAGCGCATGCTTTCAGGGTGGCAGAGCACTTTGCATTTATCCTTTCCTTGTTTGTGCTCCATCTGGATGGGCTCCAGTGGAAAAAAAAAGAGGGAAAAGGATAAGCTAATGCCTTTCTAATACACTTTTGAATTCCTTTGGTTTCACACAGGGAGCAGGCTCTGAAACATCTAGCTTCTGCTTTCCCAGTTCAGTGAGATAAAAGAAACCAAAGGCAGCTGGTGCTCGGGCCAAACTAAGTCATAATTAGATTGTCATAGCAAACAGTCAGCTGGGGCAGCTCAAAGGAAGACCAAAGGAGAGCACACGGGTAAATAACATCACCTTAGGATTTGAAAACTTGCAGGGACAACCCTGTTTCCCATCAAGAAGATTCATCCCAACTCATAACTGCTTTCATATAAAGTTATGAAATTTTAAAACTCATAAAAGCTACACAAGTAAGCTACAGGTTTCTGCTAAATATGGTCTGATGGGAAGACACCCAGGAGCAGTTCCCCAATTCCATGGTTGGGGGAGAGGATAAGCACAGCCAGTACTAGGCTTCCTATTGAAGCAGATTTCCCTTCCCCGGGATAGAGCAGCACAGGGAGTGCCACAAACTCCCTTTCCATAACTTTTTTTTTTTTTCTTTTTTTTTTTTTCCTGAGCTGCTATTAGAGTCAGTGGGGAAGGCTTACCCAATCACTATGGTCACACACATGCTGCAACTGCTCCAACAATTACACTTAAGGGTTTCTTGCTGAAGATGGCTACTGATAATTTAGTTTTACAGCCACACACTGTACTCTCAGGCAGCAGGGATGACGATTGTGCACAACAGTAGTTTTGGTGTGTGGTCACTCTCATAGCTAGCAAAATTACTTGGTACAGACAGCTCATGTTGATGAGTCCAGGAGTTAGCTTGGCAGTGAAGCTGCCTCTTAAACACTGAAAAACCAGCTTTGCACTTACTGGAACTATTCAAAAGAAACAACTTTTCTTTCTTCTCAGACATGCTGATGATTCAGTGTTAGTTCCCATTCAAAAGTCAGGATGGCAATATAAAAAAAATCAAAAGGTTCCAAATCAGTAATATTTTTCAACTACATGCTTTCAGCTGAAAAGTAAGTCAAAAGGCAGACATCCTGCACTGCTGAATGTTCTGAAACTAAATAGCCTTTGAAATAACATTCTGAAATGAAAACTTTCATTTTAGATTCACTTTTCCCCATCATGTTTCTTTCATCAAGTAAAAAATGAAACACAGACCAACAACATAAGAAAAAAAATCTCCATTTCATCAACCTAATTTCTTCTCAATAGGATCCACGTTTTTCTGTTCTGGAGGACGTACCATCACCATGTAAACAGATCTAAGATCAGATCCCTAAAAATCGTGACTCTTCTTGCTCTACTCAGTGTGCAAGGATCCCTTCAGAGCTTGGTGCAACCTGCAGCCTTGCACCTTGCAGGCTGGAGGTGGAACCTGGTGCTAATTACTGGGTGTGGGAATGCAAGTGGGAGCACGATGGGAGGGCAGTGAATCTCCCTGTCTCCATTCCCCACCCCGCGATACTCACGGCCCCGGCTTCCACCACAGCGCTGCCAAGCGCCCAAGGGTCTCTGTGTGTCAGCGGAGCATCGGGGCACGCCCGAGCCTCAGTGGAGCTCGCTGCTCCCCACCCCGCTCTCCCCCCTGCAATAAACTGCCAATATTTTCCTGTATTTGCATTCAATCTAAGGCGAAAAATAGGCGTTAAAAGCTGGCACAGCCACCAGTCTCTCTGTGTTAGTGATCGAGTGATAAGTTGTGCAGTGGTTACACAACTGGGCTGTGTCTGTGGAGCCAGGTTTTTGTGTCTGTGTCTGCTGGGTTTAAAGAGTTAGTAAGTCACTGACTCATCACATAGCCTGGAGAACATCATTTCACCTCTCTGCACATAAATTTCATCATCTTTAGTTGGAAGGTAATAAGGCTATCTCACTGGAATGTTAGGACACACAAATTACCCTCATAAATATTTGTAAAATTCTCTAGATGATGCTTCGACAAACGCAGTAAGTTTTTTGTTGTTGAATAAGTACCAGCGAGGGGAATGTCCTAATTGTCATCAGGCTGGCTTATTTACTTACCTTGCACCAGAGATTTCTGGCAGCTGTGACAAAAGGATGTCTCAGGTAGGGGAAAGGGTGAAGAGATTGTTTGACTACTGCAGTAGGAACAGCAGCAGGAAAAGGTCAGCTCAAGCCACAAAAACAAGTACGTGATAGATAAATGTTATGTCAAAGGCTAAGTGGCATTTGTGGCATTTTCAGCTCAGATGCACAAGAAGCTTATGCAGATGACACAGTGATGCAATACGTACATCTAATCCTGTTAACAATGTTCCACAAAGTGACATGTCACTCTTCAGAGGACATGCCGAGCCCTGGGTTTGGATTTAAAAGCATTTAGGTACCTGAAATTCTGCTTGTGCGCTTTCCCACAGGTGTTCTTTTTCTTGCCTACAGTGAGGATCTCACTGTCTGCCCTCCACCTGAGGCCGTCTGGGAAGCACAGCCTGGGTATGTCAGCACCTCTGATCCCCAGAAGGTCTGGGATGAATACTCAGGGACACGATATGATTCATGCAGTCACTCAGTTTGGCAGGGGGATGTTTAGTAGCTGCTGCAACCCAGGCCCTAGAGGCTGTACCTGCAGACAGGCAAGGTTTCTGAGGTTCCAAAGTCTATGCTGAAGTAATATAAGATGGTTGCTGAGAGAGTTAAGGAGAGAGACAACCTGGAAACTTTCAAAAGGTGCATCCTTGATTTTTGTTGTCTAGTCTATCCCAGCTGTGTCCTCCCCACTTACTCCTAACTCCTGTGTTTCACTTTGACCTGAAAGCTGATTCAGAGGTTACCTGTGGGCAACCTGGCACGTGTAGGTAAATCCCTTGTGGGTGGAGAGCTGCTGAACCAGGCAATTCCTGTGTCTTTACCAGTGCAAGAACACAGAAAGTATCTTCTGCCTCATCCAGCCACTGTGAAGCCCTTACACAAGGCCCAGCTTCCCTGCTGTTGTTGAATTCAACCACTGCTGAGCAACCCCGGCTGCTGTTTCACTTTGGGGAGTCTCCTATCATTACCTAAGCCCATTGGGGCCCTCAGGTGGTGCTTTCCATCACCTGAGCAACACAAAGGACAGCTAAAGGGCTTTCCTCCATGGCTAGTTTTTAACACCAAAAGGAATTTTTATAAAAACTTTGATGGTTAAGATAGAGATGCTTTGAAGGTATCATACTGCTTTTCTTCACAGTCATATTAATTTTACACTAATGAGAAAGCACTCTTAGATGTCTGGAAGCAGCTGGTTCCTCCAGCTTAAATAACTCACTCCAGGGTCAGCCCATGGATCAGTGGCAGGAACTCCTGACTGCCTCTCACGGAACCATGTCCCTGCAGCACCCCGAGTGCAAAGGGACTATTAAATCCTTCTTGTAGGGAAGCAAAAGGCCTGGAAACTACAAGCACCCTACCACAGAAACACATTCATGGATCCCACGCTTCCTCCAACAGAGAACATCAGCACATTTAGTACCCAATTTCTACAAATCCTGCTGAAGGCCTGCAGTTAGGGAAAGCCCATACAGTTCAGCAAATGATGTTTTCTCAGTGAACTTAATGCAGTTATGACTTCATTATGAGTGACAATTTCATAGACCACAGAAAGGGAAAGACAAGGAAACTTCCTATAGCCTGTGAGTAGTTCCAACCACCCCTTAAAAAAGCTCACCTGTTTTTAACAGGATTTATTTTCTAAAAGTGCTCAAGTCCTGTGCTTTTTCTGTCCTTTCCCTTGGGGTACTGTTCTCTCCAATGGTCAAAACCAAAGCAATTTTTTGTTTGTGCTAGAATGGTCACCACAAACATCTAAAGTTAACAATTTTCAAAATGAGTATGAGAAATCTACCATTCTCAGCAAGACGGTGAAACATCTGGTATCCATCAAAGTTAAGTGGTGGCAAGGAAACTTAAATGGAGGATACTCAGCATGTGCTAAGTCAAAATGTGTCAGTCTTTCTCCTTCTTCCACTACCCCCTTTTTCAATACAGAATCTTGCTAGAGATGCTTCTCGGGTCCCTGGTTGAGCAAACTGGATACTTGGATNTTCAAACCTATGATCCTCCAATAGCAAATTCTTTAAATATTCCAAGGAATGTAAATCACAAAAATGAAGAGCTGTAAAAATCCAGAGCTTTTGCTTTCTTTAGGTGGGGTTGTTTCATCTCAACATTTTAGCAAAATATCCCTCAAAGTAACAAAACTCTTGCCCAGACATCCCAGGCTATCACATACTGCCTAGCAGTTAAAATGACACCATTTGTCATTAGCACATCTCAGCACCTAGAAGGTGGTGGGAGGAAACGTTTAGCAATCTCCAAAGCCATGCAAGATTCTCTGCAGATATTTTTCCTGAACTTTCCCTCTCTTCTCTAAGTCCACTGAGCACCTCAACTGGATTTTGGGGCAAACCGACCCTAGACCTTACAAAGCAGAATGCAGACGCTGTAACGTGATGAGTGGAAGATCCATCAGTAACAAAGAAGGCCAGAATTTAAATTCCAGAACTGCTGAAGCTGCAGACAAATGTTTGCCAACACTTGTCAGGCTTCATCTCTTCCCTGTTTGAAGAACAGATTATTTCTCAAGACCAGGAAACAGTGTAATATTTACTCCCAATGTCCTTCTTGACCATCTGAGCTGTTGGCCAGTACCCACAAAGGTCCTTTAGATAGCGACCGCTCATGTGGGCTGAGCTGTGGCTCTTCTCCAGAGGAAGCATTCATAAAGCCTGTTTTCTCAGGGCATTACAAAGTCACACTGAAGAGGTGCTTTTCAGTGGTGGGCAAGACCACCATTGGCCAAAGCAAAATCCTTGGCTAAAATGGCATCCAACTGATCCATTTTTCCATACAGATTTGAAGTTCCTTCTAAGCCTCTTCTTTTGTGCCTCAGCAGGCAATCTGTCTATTCTGCATCCAGTGAGACAAAACACCATTAGTGCATTTGAAAGCAAGGGCATGTGATTACAGAAAAAAAAAGGAGGAATGGACAACTGACAGGTAAGATTACTTCCTGATTTAACATGACACTGAATGCAAAGTATCCAGACCTAATTGGTTGTCATTCATTCCAGATTCACTTTACCTTAATAAGGAGAGAATGTTCAGCAATAACATCTTCACAGAAATGATTTTGCTTGTGGAACAGCTGCAAACTGCATGATTCTTGATTTTTTTTTTTTTAATGCCAGTGCATTTCACCACATACTTGAGTCTACAGAAGAAAGATGCCAGAAGATATTTCCACAGACTAAATAAAAACCTGCCAGTTCCTGCTCTAGCTCCTACTGTATTCATGCATTAAAGCTACACCAAAGCTACAGAAAGTAGGGGAAGTCTCCTGTTGCATTACCAGAACAGAGCCAATATAATTTAATTTATAATTTGATGGTTTCCTGGTTCCCAAAAGCATCAGTAAAGGCAGTGTTCCTTACAGGGCTAAATGCTCTGGGGAACTGCAGTTCACCATTCGAAAACTGAATCACCCAGGTTCCTGCACAAGAATTACTTCCATTCCAGAATCCTTCAGGACAGTGAATGAGCTAAGAGCATCTTTTCTCTCACTTCCCAACTGGCTGCACTTCTTATAAATTAGGTTTTAGAAGCTCAGAACAAAATTTAGCTTCCTAAGTGAGAAAAGGGAATGTTTAGTTATTCTAGCAGGAGGCACAAGCACGAAACCCAAGAAGCACTTGTACCCATCCCTAGGCAGGACAAGCCTGATGTGAAAGACTGCAGCATTTTGTAACTGTAACTCATGCTCCAGGACTCCCACCCCACTTCCTGCACGCACACATGATTTGGAAAGGTAAATCAATGAAAAACTAATATCAGTAAAAACTGAACTACTGTTCTTGAGTTTCCTTTGAAATACCTAGTACTGATGAAAGGTTCTGTAGAGAACTGTTATCATTNACTGGATACTTGGATACTTGGATACTTGGAACAGAGTTAATTTTAACACAATAATTCACAGGAACATCCCTCCCTGTTGTGCTCAAAAACCTGATACCCAGAAAATTTGTTTTATTTAAGTAATATATGAACTACTTTATGGATAGATTTTTTTGCCCTGCTGGTCCCAAAACCCCAGCTACCTTCCTTCTAAAAACAAAAAGGGGG
>VXBB01004032.1:460328-556107 GCA_013399915.1 Illadopsis cleaveri
GTCATTCATTCCAGATTCACTTTACCTTAATAAGGAGAGAACGTTCAGCAATAACATCTTCACAGAAATGATTTTGCTTGTGGAACAGCTGCAAACTGCATGATTCTTGATTTTTTTTTTTTTAATGCCAGTGCATTTCACCACATACTTGAGTCTACAGAAGAAAGATGCCAGAAGATATTTCCACAGACTAAATAAAAACCTGCCAGTTCCTGCTCTAGCTCCTACTGTATTCATGCATTAAAGCTACACCAAAGCTACAGAAAGTAGGGGAAGTCTCCTGTTGCATTACCAGAACAGAGCCAATATAATTTAATTTATAATTTGATGGTTTCCTGGTTCCCAAAAGCATCAGTAAAGGCAGTGTTCCTTACAGGGCTAAATGCTCTGGGGAACTGCAGTTCACCATTCGAAAACTGAATCACCCAGGTTCCTGCACAAGAATTACTTCCATTCCAGAATCCTTCAGGACAGTGAATGAGCTAAGAGCATCTTTTCTCTCACTTCCCAACTGGCTGCACTTCTTATAAATTAGGTTTTAGAAGCTCAGAACAAAATTTAGCTTCCTAAGTGAGAAAAGGGAATGTTTAGTTATTCTAGCAGGAGGCACAAGCACGAAACCCAAGAAGCACTTGTACCCATCCCTAGGCAGGACAAGCCTGATGTGAAAGACTGCAGCATTTTGTAACTGTAACTCATGCTCCAGGACTCCCACCCCACTTCCTGCACGCACACATGATTTGGAAAGGTAAATCAATGAAAAACTAATATCAGTAAAAACTGAACTACTGTTCTTGAGTTTCCTTTGAAATACCTAGTACTGATGAAAGGTTCTGTAGAGAACTGTTATCATTTTACCTCTTCCCAATCCAAGAGTTGTATGAGCAGTGGCTATCAAAGTTCCCAGTAGGGAAGATGACTCACAAGAACAACATTTAGGGAAGAGAGGAGATAGCAGCCTTTGGATATTTGCTCAGCTTCCTCACATATGAGGCTTGTATTTTTCCCATTTTTCCCATGTGTCTGAGGCATAGGTTCTGTGGAATACACCAAAATCTTGTCTCTTGGTTGGAGGTTGTGTTTGCTTCCATTTCCCAAGCTAAATACATATCAGGTAGACACTTAATGACCCACAGTGAAGACAGGGACAGGAAGAGCAGCCTGTGCTGCACTGGAACAAGATGCAATTGTTTCTGGTTTACATTCTAAATATGTCCCCATTTTTTGCTGCATGTAGAGCTCACAGACAGACATCTGTGGATAAGATGCATGTAAATAAAAGCCCTACCTTTGAGAGCAGATCAAAGAAGATATAAGTGCAACTACAGTCCCTGAAACCTGACTATGTAAGTTGTACTCTGTCCACCTCTTTTTACCTTAGCAAGGACAGTGACAGAAGTGAAATTGAAAAAGGAGAAGTCTGAATACCTTCTGCATGCATAATAAAAAAAATTTAGGAAACCCAGAACACTTTCTTCTGAGAAACATTATAATTTTCTACTAATTTGCATTTCTGGAGTGGAAATGTAGTACACATCACAAAAATTTGCACCAGTGCAAATCTCACTTTGTCTTCAATAAAATTAAAAGGTAAAGTATTTAACATAGGAAATAAGAAAGATATTGGGAAACAAGATCACGTGGATCTTGTGAAGAACCTTTTGTACTAATAGATCATATGAATTGGCCTGCAGGTTTAAAACAAGAAAAGTCTAATTTCCAAAAAAGGATAATCTCTGAACTCCTGATCAGAATTTAAAAAACAAAACAAAATATGAAAAACAACTTTGCAAGCTCTTCTATGGATGGAGTCTCCAGTCTGGGAGACCTGAACACCGCAGAGATCCTATGAGAAGGGTTGAGCCAAGCTAGCTTGCAGGTACTCCATTTTTGTTTAGACCATCTTGCCAGACGCTAGTGAAGAAATTCATCACAAGAAGACTCATTCTGGAACCAGCTCCCATACAGGGGAGGGCAGGAGGATACAAGATTGTCCCTAGGCTATTTAGCCCTGGAGAAGTGACAGATTCAGGCCAGTTCCACACCCAGTCCCAGACAGAAGGAGCCTGGAGTCCAAGGTAGTGCAGAGTTACTCTACCTGTGCTGCCCAGCACTGCACCAGGGATACCATGTGGATCCAAGTTGCTCAGAAACCATCTTAAAGATGTTTCCATGGCATTGTACTTGCCCATGTAGAATCACCTTAGCACCTACAGCGCAATGGTCTTGCTGGAATATAACATGTGAAATTGCAGCTGCTGTTTATCTCCCAAACACCTTACTATTGGGGAATACCAGGTTGCAATCACAGGCTTGTCTCTAACATTTTAAAGAGAGGTTTAGAAGATAAAAGGACAGATGCACAATTAAGCCAAGATGCATGAACAGCTGTTTTTGCTTTGTGCAATTGACATCCTGAGTAATATTCATGAAACAGCCAGAATTGGATCCCAGAATGAAAAAGCTGTTAACACTTTGTCCTGGTTTCAGCTGGGATAGAGTTAGTACTTTTCATAAGAGCTCCTCAATGCTGTGTTTAGAATTTAGTATGAAAATAATGTTGATAACAAATCAATAGTTTAGTTATTGCTAAGCGGTGCTTCCTCTAAACTAAGGACTTTCCAGTTTCCTGTGCTCTGTCAGCACAAGAAGCTGGGAGTGGACATGGCCAAGATAGCTGACCTGAGCTGGCCAAAGGAATATTCCATACCATAGAACATCATGCTTACTATATAGACTGGGGAAGAAGTCCAGGAGGGGCTGATTGCTGTTCAAGGACAGGCTGGGCTTCAGTCAGAAGGCAATGAGCAATAGTAGTGTGCAGCACTTGTTTTTCTTGAGTTTTATTCCTCTCTTTTTTGTTACTTCCCATTTTGTTACAATTATTATTATTACATTTAACTTTATTTCAGTTATTAAAATTGTTCCTATCTCAATCCATGGGTTTTACCTTTTTCCAGTTCTCCTCCTCATCCCACTGAGGGGGACTGAGTGAGCAGGTGTGTGGTACTTAGTTGCCAGCTGGTGTGAAACCACAGCATACTTTGAACTTCATCCTCCACCAGACTGGCCCGGAGAAGATGACTCTAAAATACATTACTGATCAATGTTACTTGGCTCAAAAATCCCCGGGTAACCAAGAAGCTTCATTCACATCCAACAGGTTTTTTTTATTCTGCTACTCTCACAGCAGAGAGCGATCTCATCAGAGAAGGATGTTTGTTCCACTTGTGTTACAGAGAGGTTATTTTAATGTTGTTTTCTGTGTCAGCCTTACGTTGGTGCTTCTTTGTTCTTCTTCGTGACACAACCCAGCCAAGTAAAGAACCCACCAGGACCCCAGCTACTGCAGTCACAATGACAGCCCAGTAGGGGACTGAAGATTCTGTTTTCTCCAAGCTGAGATCTGAATTTCCAAATCCACTATTTCTTCCCGTGGAAAGAAAAGGCTTCTCCTACAAAGGGAGAGCAAAGGCTTTATTGACCACAGACCACTCAACGGGCAATATTCCAACAATTTGCCACTGTCCCTTCTCAGAAAGGAACGGTAGATCTTTAGACAATCAACTGGTTTTGCCTTCTCTCTATCTTAGCTCAAACATCTCTGCTCTATTGCCTGAAAATTCTGAGAACACAAAAAAGAAGCCACTTCAGAATCAGGAATGGTGGCATCACTTCCTAATTTGCTTGCTGCAAATAAGGAAATGGAAATACACAGACTCATTAGAACTAACTTTAATGAGAGGCTTTCCACTGCAGTGAGGATAAATCTTTTTGTCTTAAATCTTAAGTAGATTTCCCTGTCTGTAACAAAACAGGAGTATATTTTAGCTGTTTGAAACCTTCACAAAGATACTCTTTTAAAGAGCTCTACTAGTGTGAAGGAAGGAGAAAAAATAGAGGTAATTAATGGAGAGAGCACCGTGACCTTTACTTACAGGGTTTGGACACCTGAGTTTTGATCTGTCCTGGGTAAAGTTGTTGTAAGTCTGCTTTTCACCAACTGGCTCCAGCTAAAGAGGAGAAAAGCAATGTTAAACATAATGATGAATTTTTCTCTTCTCAGACTATCTTGATTCAGACAGTTACAACTTCTTCTCCAATCTTTTGCTGCTTGCAGTAACAAAAAAGTGTGGTAGAAGGAGCAGAGGAAAGTTTGCAAACATTTTAACACTTGTGAACTGAAGACGTTGAGAATCCGATGTACTGGCTGCAGAATAACTCCCTCTGAAGCAAGGAATAGGATAAGTGTTTCTTCCTTTTGCATTGCTCTGACTACAATGTATTTTAAATGTTCAGCTAAAGCAAAGTGGTTCTGCTATGTACTTCTCTCAAACAGCAGTGTAAGCCACAAAGGAAAAAACCCACATGACAGATGTTAGATATATTACTTAGCACATTACTTAAAGAAAGGTGCCTAGGTGTCATGGTGATAGGAGTTACTTCAGAAATGACAGAGTTACAGAGAGCGGATAGGACAATGCCAACCTTCGCAGTCTTCACTCGGACAAGAAATTCCCTGGGAATTTTAGCTGAAACTGGGTTCACAACCTTGCAAGAAGCGAGTTAAACAGAGCCTTTTACATTATCAGTTGTTAGCTAAGTTGCAATAGCTGACCACAGGCTCACCCCAAGCCCATTTCCAACCCAACATAAAATATACTCGGGCTAACAGCAGGCAGTTGTGCTTGGCTAGGAGTGCACATACCACTGGTTGCCATAGTTAAGCTAACAAGTAGAGGCTTGCTCAGTCATGTTAACTGAAGCGTTTACAACTGTTGTATGGACATGCCTGAAGTAATGACTTCAAGATTGCTCCATAGAGAACTGCAAAGTTGTCATCCAGCACTTCTGGGAATACAGCACAGAGCACAGAGGACGGCTGTTGCTTCTGCTATTGTCCATACAGGCATTTACTGTCCTCAAGGGATTAAAGTGCCAGCTGCATGCTGAAGAGAAACAATACAGCAACAAGACCAACACAACATGGAAAAAGCAAATTTTATCCATAAGATTCTCATATGGAAACACTAAAAATACTTTCTCTCCCTAGTTCATTTTTAATAAAAAATTTTAAAAACAGAAAGAAGTTAGCAGAGGCTGAAAAATAAAAATATATGAACCACAGAAAATGTAACTAGGAAAGAGAAGAAAGCTAACAAGTGAAGAGAAGATGAGAAGCAAAACAGGAGGCCAAGTTTCGCTGATTGTTATAGGGTCCTCATGGACTCTCTTATGACTCCTAATCGCTTGGTCCACCACCAGCTAATGCAGTGAAGACTGAATTTGGTAGTTTTGTTGCACCTTAAAGGGAACAGCTCTGTTATTTGTAAGATGTGTGTTCATATCTCACAGCATTCTGCCTGCGGTGCAACTGGCTCTTTGTAGATAATTGTAATTCTTCCCATGCCAGGGCACTTGGTAAGGATTCTGGCACAGAGCCCAGACAAAAGAGGATAAAATGTAAAATTCTGTAACCAGCCATGCTTACTTCATCTCTATGCAAGCTGTTCTTCAGGAGCATTAGCTTCTGAGCTTTAAAGATGACAGTATCCTCAAGTCCATGAGCACACAGAACAAGTTCTGGAAGAAACCCACAGCTCCTCTAGAGCATGTGGCAAGCATGGAGGCAGAACATAAACCAAACACTCTGTCCACATGTCTCCTCACCTCGGCCAAAGACCTGACACGGTGGGTTTGGGACCAGTGGAAACCCCTTACGACTAGAGAGTCCTCTGACCTCAGAGAACAGGAGCACACTTTGTTTTGCATGAAGCCAAAAGGGTGAAGAACATTATGGCGAGGGAGAGACTCTGTAAGCCATCCCAATCCCTGCCTACCCACACAGTGGCCAGGCACAGTCCGGCCCTTTATGTGCACTGACAAGAATCCATGTCATTTGGCCATAAGCCTGCAGCCTGCCGAGCTTTTCAGGGAACAGGGAAACAATACAGCCTTACAGTAAGTTTGCACAGCCTTCCCGTACAAGGACTGCAAGGGAAAAGCAGGGATGTGTTACAAGAACTAGATTTAAATAGTAAACAGTAAGATCTGCAGTTGGCATAGACTGACAGATCTCTATGGGAGGGAACAGTTGTGCTTTGCATCAGTAAGAACCTGATCCCTGCCACAGCAATAGAAAGCTTTGTGTCAATATCCTTATATGCGTAGGAAATGAGTGACAGTCTGGACAGAAAAAAAACTCTGGTGGCATAGGAAAAAAGACTGATGGTGATTCAGGAATGAGTAATGGCCAATAGGAATACCACATGGCAACAGAAACTCAATTTAAGACCGCCATATGCCCAGGTACTGTCTCTTTTTTTCCTTGAAACCCTCAGTTATGCTCAATTTTAGTTTTTCTACATTTGCCTGGGGTTTCTGGGCCCACGATGAGCCCTCTTTAAGCTATGAAGCAGAGTGAAGCATACCAGCCTGCTGTCATCTGGAGTCCCAGACAGGGAAGCCTGATGGAAAACAGGCAGATTTGCTGTGTGTGCACAAGTCAATTACTCCGAGCATGTGCTTGCATTGTACATTCTATATTCCTGGGCCTACAGCTCATATGCTATACTGGCAATTGCACAGATTCCTGCCCTGCATTTTCCAGTCCTTATTTTCAAGCTTATTCTGGGGTATCCTGTAAGTTTCTTACCTTGCTCAAATTTTTACTTGGATGAGAAAGATATTCCCCTCCATTTATGCTTGTTGTACAAACCAGGATGCAGGATTTCTGCTAGCACAATGTATTTAGCTATTGGTGTTTACAAGACAAGAGGAGGAAACGTTGCTGTGGCATAAAAATGCCATAGCCCTCCTTCCAATGTGGGGAAGCATTTCTGAAAGCAACTGTGACCTTGGAGTTATCGAGTCTAGCATGTGTCTCTGACACCTTCTTCCAACACTATTCGAAAGCTATCATTTCCCCCAAAATGACAGATGGAATGTGATTACAAGCATCATAAGTTTGATTACAGCCCCCCATTAGTTTTAGTGACTCTACTAAAACTGCCTCAGATACAAGAGTGGGTGGTACAACACATCCACACTATTAATGGCAGCAAAAATTCAGTCCCATATATGTTTTCCTAAAAAATATAACAGAATTCACTGGAGAAGGGCAAGCTCATTGAACAGACATTTTCAGCAAACCTACAGAACTGAATGTTTAACTAGGCTGACTTTTTGTTTTAATGCAAGTTATTTACCAAATCAGAAAGGAAGTTTTCATTACATTAAGACTCTTGGGACTTCTCATTTTGAATGAGCAAAGACTTACACCCTTTCATGCAGTATAATCACTTTGGATTACATTCCTAAAAAATGCAGAGTGAGAAGAACCTCAGAGTTGAGCAACCTCCTCTTCTTAGGATATCAGTTTTATGTCTTGCTTACTCTTTTGTTTCAGACACCTTTCTCATGATCTTTTGTAGATACTGCTACCACAAACACATAGGGATCTAAATTGTAGCCCCTTACCATATTATTCCAGAGAGCCATGGCCATCTCAGCATAGCCTCTTACACTGAAATGAAAGCAGTCTGCAGCAAAGAAACTCATATCTGGCTTGCCGGTCTGCAACAAAAACAAAAATTTATTTTTCAGCATATTTCAATCTTTCACATCTGACATATTATATCTAATAGTATACTGTACTTGATACACCCGCTTCACAATTTTGGTATCTTCCTAAAGCCAATATGCTAATGTTTTCACACTGGAAATAAACTTAGGTGCTCCTAACTATGGGCTGATTACTGCACCTTGAGACCTTCTGTGTAATGCAGCCTGCTCAACTTCACACAGAAATTTTCATAACAAAACTAAACTTATCATTAAGCCAACAAGGTTGGCTGTTACCTTGTTAAGCCAACAAGGTTCACAGCTGTTACAAGGACCTTGCCATTGACCCACATTCCATTTTGTACAGAACTGATAGAAAAGTGCTTATTATTGCTTTTTAAACTTCTGTGACACAGACTTACAACTTTTCAAGTGTTGAAATTTCTGCTGAATTTCAGATAACAATAAAGATGGTGAGTTTATCCAACTGTGGCAAATGTCTGTTTTAGGGGGAAGTTGCCTCATCACTACCTGTCTGGTGACCACTGGTCAACCTTGTAGGCTGACAGAAAAAAAAACAGGGATGGTATGAAAAAAGGATCCGTACTATGCAAAACTGGATTGTTTTGATGAGAATTCCTGCTGGATATTTGTATCCTTAACTACACAGCATCTGTAATGCTAAGGCTGGAGAAAAGGAGGAGAATCAGTGTTTGATTTCAACGGCTGCTTCCTGCTTCTCCACTTGGATGAGTCAGAGATTCAAGTGCTGGTCTCCATTTGAAGAAAACCTGAACACATTCCATAACCTAAATCGGGAAACTATGGTGAATGCTAACCAACCTCAACAAGAGAAGCAACATGCAGTTTAGAGGAAGTCAGAGGGTGACTAGTTTATCGGTGTATGCCATGAATGTTTCCTAAAGCCATTTTGAGTCACAGGCAGCACTGTGAACCTCCTTGCCTTCTTGTGAGACCTCCTGTCTTATCCCCTCTCACTCTTACCACAGATTCCACACTGTGCCACTAGACTGTGCAAAGAGAAGAAAACACTGTCCTTGTGGCATGGATCTTACTGGCTTAAGAGAAACCAAGATACTGGCCATTGCACAATAGGAAAGCAAAACAGGACTCACACTATCCAGGGGCAACAAGGTGTTCCTGAAAAATGGCTGGATGACAACAGCAAAGTCCTCCCGCTGTTCGTACCGACCGCTGTTGATCAGTTGCAAGGCTCCAGCCTGCATGAGGTGTAATTAGTTAAAAAACACCAGAGTTACTTGCAAGGCTCATCTCACAGTTGTCAGCTATCAGAAACATGCAGATTACACATTTTTCAGTGCAGGAAGCCGTACATCATTAGTGTAAATCCAGATAAATGTTATAAAGCAGTCAAGAAAATGGCTTAGAAAATAAATTTGGTTCATGAAGAGATTTTCATGAGGAAAATGCACAGAAGCTGGGTTATTTCAAACAAACAAAAAAAAGAGTAAAATATATAAAGTATAAATATAAATATAATATATTTTTAATTGCTTAATTAAAAAAATGTATTTCAAACCTTACTTATAGAAACCAAAACTGCACAACTGCAATGAGACTAAAATTTGAAGAATATTATAAAAAAAAGGAACAAGGCCAACATTTTTAGAAGTGACAAATTGGTCCAGAATACCAACTTGAGGCTGAAGCACACTTGAGTTTTCAGAAAGGTGTGCTTGAATTAAAATAATACTTAAGCATTGAAAAATTACCTGCTGCTTTCAAAAATTATGGTCATGGGTATTCATACAAATAAAAAAAAAGCCTATCTCATTGTAACTTGCCATCTTATGGGTATAACTGCTAATGCTCCTGGTCATATCTCAAAACATTCCTTGTCCCTCTTCCTTAGTTAGGGAAAATGACCCCTCTAGTAGGCTTATACAAGCATTATCCAGGGTGAATTTCTTGAGCTTTGTTAGATTCATTGGACAACAGCCACTGCCAGAGCCAGAATGAAGAACATAATGCGATGTGATACAGTGATTCCTGTATTCGTAAGAACATCGATGGAAAAAGCTTCTGCTCCAATAGCTATTTATAACTCTGTTAATTTTGAGTGAATCTTATGCCTGAGGCTATGAAAAGTTACTCTCAGATGGCAAGCTGGCCCATGGTTGGTTTAGTTAATTTCTTCTGCTAAGAGTAACCACAAAACAGCTGATGCAAGGTCATTTGTCACTCTTGCAGTGACATGTGAATTCATGTGAGGTACTCATAGGACTCATAACAGACTAACACATATCAACAAAGCAGCCATCATTACTAAATCCTTTTCGGCTGTTGAAACAGCAGCTGAAAACAGAACTGGTCTCCGTCTGCATCCAGCTCAGAACTGAGGTCACATCATAAGGCCATGTGGAAAGTCTTGCACTGCTACTAACTGGTTAGACAGGTAGGGTTTTGATTAGGCTGTAGCCAAGTTGTTCTGCAGTTATCCCTCTCTGTACTGCTGAGGATATGCATGACAGGAAGAGCAGTGAGGGAAGCAATATAAAGAGACATAAGTGAAGATGACCAGTTACAGAATCAATGCATTACCTGGTAATCTCTGTTAACTCTCTTAATTTCTTGTAATTCAGAAGAATTTTCCTCTGGGTTAAAGAAACATGGGCAAACTTTCCTTCAATGAAAGAAATACTAGAATTAAAAGCCAGTCTAGGATAGTCTGTTCACAGTTCTTTGGCACTGTGTGTCTGCTTCAAGAAGCTCAGGATAGGTGCTCAGAGCTTACATGCAGAAGGGAGAGAGCCACCTTGGTGGCTTAGGAATGGACAGATACTTCAGAAAAGAAAAATCTCTACTGACTTACTTTTCAAAATGAACACCTACCACAGGCAGAAAGAGATGCAGGATCCACAACTCTTGAGTCAAACAGAAAAACGTGTTCAGTATGCCACACATTATCAGCAAATCACATGTATTAGAATAACAAGAAAACCCATCCCATGAATGGCCTTACAGCACAGTTTCAGACATCTGGGAGTTTAAAGTTAGAAAAGACAAATTTTTCATGTAGTCTGAGTCCTTGCACCACTCTGTTTTATTATGTTACCTTCATAACAAGAGGTAATAACTTGTGCTTCACTGAAATTCATCTTCATCTTCTAAGAATGTGCTTGGAATGAATATGAAGACATTGCGCAAGATCATCAATTCATTATTTTTCCTTTCAGTGTGCTCCTGTAGTTAATCACTTGTATTTTTAAAAATTTGTGCCTAAGTTAATTTGAATTCATTTGGCATCACCTTCCAACTACAACTTTGTTGTACCTTTCTCTGCAAGACTAAAGAGCTTTTTCATGTCCATTCTGATGCCTTTAAAGACAGGGCTGCTTTCTAAAACAAGTCCCTCAACTTTCTTTGAGTTGAGATTTTGGTCTCCTTTATTAAGAGCAAGGAGCAGCTCCTGATTGTGCTCTGTTGTGTGCAACCCAGCCTGTACCAGAGGTAATGCAGCACTGGATACAAAGAGAGGAATCAGGGATGTCAGCCTGTGCTGGGCGAAAAAAGCCTTTGAAGTTCAGCAGTACAGCAATCATATGTTGATTTGTGCTGTGTCATGCTGCCTCACAGCTGAGAAGTGAGAACTCTGCTATCTACAGGTGCATGCTTTTCAGCTGAAGTATTGCAAGGAGTAATAGAAAGTTGATGGAAACTAGTGCATCAGGTAAAGATAGCAATGCAAGTAGCTTGGAAAACTCAGTGTGGATGTCCTACAATCCTCCTGTAGAAACTGAGCCAAAAAAATATCACTTTATAGGCAAAGAGCTGTTTTGCTCACTTACTTTGCTGTCAAAGCACACTCTGAAGAGCTTGCTGTGATTTGACGCAGTCCAGAGATCTCCAGCATCTCCACCATGTTGATAAAGACTCTTGGGAGCTGTGAGGATTATAATAACCAGACATACAGACATGTTACAAATAACAGAACATGATACCACTACAAAGAGCAAGAAGTGCCATCCGTAGGTCAGGGAGTCAGTGCAAACTGCACTGGCTGCAGTCAATGGCATGTGCAAGGATGATGTATAAAAGGAGGGGGAGGGAGACATACAGTGGCTGTCAGCCAAAAAGATTCCAGCAGCTAGTACAAACTAGCCAAAAAGCTGCTTCACTCCCTGGGACATTTCCATTTGCTCTAGGGTAAATGAAACTGTTTATGGTTGGTTTAGCCATGAAAACTGTCATGGTATGTTTGGTCCACAGCATAAATATTGTCAAACATAGAGCTTTTCTGAAACTGCAGCCCTGTTTCTCAGGGCATTAGCTATGAAGCACTGAAGAACAGTCTGACTCCAGCTATTTGAAAGATGACCTTGTATGAAACATAATCACTGACAGTCTATCAGAGGTGAGAAAAACATCAGTATACTTGCCAGGAACATAGCTTGCTAGGCTATCTTAAAAGCTTACCTCCTTATAGAAAATATCCAGAGTGTCCTGAAGGTGCTTTACATACTTTTGCACTGAATAGGTTTCCTGTTTAAAAAAGAAAAAAAAAAAAAAAGAGTCAGTCCTTTTCAGGAACCAACAAGATGATCTGTGAGAAGATAAACCAACTCGATGCCCCTTTTTTTTTCTTTCGTTGGCAGGTATCTTTCCAGATCAAGAAGTTTACTGGCACATAGACAGAGGTTATAGAGTGTTTGTGTTTTTATGCCATTAACATATTCCTCTAATCTCTGTGGAAAATCCTGAGGTATCTTGGCAGAGCCCTTCCTTGATAATGACTATATTGATCGCATTGTTGGATTTTTGGGTTGTCTTTTATGGGACCCAGAGCAGACTGGTCTACCTTATGAACAGAACAATATCTTTTTTTTCCAAACTGCCGATCTGGAGAAACTGAAGGCAGTCAGACCCCACAAGGCCCATAAGTAAAACAATTTTGTGACTATAGTTATAGAGGTGTAGCTGTGGGGACCAAGGCTTCAGGCAGCAGCTTGTAAAGGAAAGAGCCTGGTCATTTCAACAAGCTGGGTACAGGCCCCCAGTCTGTGCCACACAGTTTCAGAGGGGATGACCACTGAGAGCTAAAGAAAAGACATGTTTTTCACTATGAACTGATGTTATTATTTTGGGTGTCATTCTGAAACAAGAATTGGGAAGCCTCAGTAAATATTGTGTGGAAATGTTTTTCAGAAGTCTTCACTTGTGTCCCCTAACATGCCTGAGACATCACACTGATTACTTTGTCCAGTTAAGCAGGGAGAGCTCCTGAGCTTAATCTTTGTGTTTTGTTCAATATCAGCAGGTTCCTAGTACTTAAATAATGCATTTCTCCAGAGCTGCAGTGCCCCTGTATTAAAAGCTGTGCACTTGTTCCTGACACAATACAGATGAAAGGGGCAGGACTTCTAAGTGCTTTTTAAACAAAGAGGAACTTTGGGTCCCTGAAAGAGAGAAAGGCTGTGTTTCCAGGGCTGGTCACCTGCCAAACGCCTGCATGAGCATGCCTAACTCAGAGATACAAACCTTGTCCAAGCAGTACTGGCACAGGTCGCTACCTCCAACAAGGATGGTAATCAGCTTCCAGTCTTCCTTGAAGTTAATTTTCTAGTGGCACATAAAATAAACAGATTGCAGCATCCGTTGCTTAGGCATGCACAGGTAACATTCACAAATGGGGCTAAATGGGGCACAGACAGTAGGGCAGAACAAAGGAGGTATGCTGAGTTAAGCTGGCAAAGGAAAAGCATCTCTCCAGGGGGAAAAACTGAACTGTTTGCTAGTCTACTGCAATTCACTTTGGCTTCTGTAAGGAAATTCCCTTCAGCAGACAAGCTCTGTCAGGGTAACGAAGCACGGAAATGTGTCTGTGGCAGCAAGCATCCTTAAATGAATGTCAGCTTCAGAACAGGGATGGACAGGAGAGATTTGCCAGCCATGGCTGCACACTGCAGGCAGCGTGGGGGTAAAGCCGTGTGGGAGTGGAGACTGGAGTGACTCATGTAGCTGTGCAACTGGAGCTGCTGGGGATCCCTGCCAGCTGGGCAAGAATTACCCCGTGGCCAGGAGGGGCAAGGGGTGCCCCAGGGAACAGACAGCTAGATTAAAATAGAAGAGTCCAGGGGGCTGGTGACTTCACTGAGCTCATATAAGGGCAGCTGCAGCATCCACGTCACCGCAAGCTAACAATAGGCGCGGCTGAGAGCTGGATCTCATCAAAACATTTTGTAACATTCGGTACAAAGAAAGGAATCAAAGGCAACTATTTTTAGTGTAGTGCATTTACATAACAAACATCTGCGAAAGGATCCCACAAATAGAGGGAGGGCCTGGGAATCACCCATAGGTCTGAATTCTCCTCTTTAACCAGCAATTTGCTCAGAAAGACTTTCATGAAGAGGCAATGTTATGGCAGGGACACACTCCTCTCCCTTTTTATAAAAATGCATAAAAAGCTGTGAATAAAACAAAGCACGACAGCCTCTCCTCTTCTATTCTATTGAAAAGCCATGCCAGCTCCCTTCACTCTGCCAAACAATTGGCAATGCAGAGTAACTGACAGTGGGGTGAGCATGCAGCATCCATCAAGAGTTCTGGCATGGAGAGCCACATGCTTTGACAAATCCTGCTTATTCAGTGCCTTCCTTTCCCATTCAGTCTGAGCCAAGGAGCACCAGGCACTCCCATTCCCTTAGAGGGAATGCTCTCCCTGAACCAACAGCTCACATCCAGACAGTCATCCACTCAAATTCAGCCAACACTCAGAGCAGGACAGCCTTGGGTTTCTCAGATTTCTTCCCCTCCCTGCTTTTGATGCCCTTTGCAGTCCTCGGTGGAGCGAGCACAGCAGACTAGTCCACCATGCTAGATCCCCTACTAATTCTCTAAAATATTATGGTGTGACAGAGTTTCATCCATTCCTGAGGTTACTGGTTACTGATTATTTGCCTGCTCAAAACCAGACTTTGAGAGGGCTTTTTCTGCAAAGACTTCAGTAGCCCCTCTTCCCAGTACTGTGGATATTGTGACTCGTGTTGGTCTGCACGTATCTGCTTCAGCAATTTTAACTCAGCCTTTATGACACTTTGAAGGTTGGTGCTCAACAAAGCAACCCTGTGATCTCATCAGTGCTTTCAAATTTCTCCTCTTCCTCTCTACCATCCTTACATCTCCTGGCTGCACTGCACCCTACATTAGGGGTAATTCATATGGTACATCCATCTTGGAAAGCACAGCAGAGACAAGGACTTTTCCTCCATCAGTGAAGCACTCTTCATGACTCAAGCATCCCATTAATTACAGTCATCTCCCAGAGACCACAGCAGCACCGAGGTGTGGCTCAAATCCCACTTACCGAGCTGCTTCTTATCAGCTCCACCAATGCACGTGCTTGGGCTGGCATATCACTAGGAGAGAGAACAGAAGATTTAGATGTGTGCTCTAAAAGCACCTCACCTTCTTGATCCCCACTCCTCATTGCAGGGGATCTCAGGATCAGCAGAAATCCGTATAAGGAAAGTGATGCCTCAAAAGGCTGAGCAAACACTGAAGGACCAAGTTGCACAAGTGAATAATCTGATCTGAAAAGACTTCAGCTGGGATGGCTGCCAAGTGGCAGGCAACTGGTATGAGCTCTTCCCATCTCAGAGTTGGCCTCAGTGCATTTTGTTTGGGAAAAAACACTAATGCCCAGATGCACAGAGACATTGAGTTGCATAACTTGCTGCAAAAATCTAGTGGGGAAGTTTGGTGCTGACACAGAAGCTGGGCACCTAACCAGCCTTCCTGATCCGGCCTTAAATTCCTATGGCTTGTCTTAAGGCTGGAAGAGAGTTCTTACACTGTGGGACTGCCAGGCTCGAGAGTCCCAGTCCAGCTCTGGAAGGATGCAACATCCACGGGCCAAAGCACAAACCATACTGAGACACCAGCTGGAAATGAGCTCCTGATATACTAGAAGACTGGGCTTGAGCTGATAAGCCCTGCCTCCCCTCTAGCAGCTACACAAATGCAGCCACATTATTTGGATTCCTAGAACCATATTGATCACGCTGAGTCAGCTTTGCTCAGGGAACCTATGAAATATTTAGTAGCTATACAGGCTTTGATAGTTATCCTAAATCTCTCCTGCAGCAGATTTAATGGTTGCTAAAGGTGTCACAAAAAGCTTTGGAAACCAATTCTTTGAGTATTCATGGAGCAGGCACAGTGTAAGCCATACATATTCTTACATGTTTTGGTTGTTAACAGACTAGTAGATTTTTTTTCTTCAGAAGGAGAAAGGAGTTATTTCCCAGCTGCTTTTTTTTTTTTCTTTGCACTGCAAACAGGGATAATTTTTAATGCCATTAGGGTAGCAGTGGGCTTCTATTTGTTAGTTTCAGGCACATTCTCTAGAAATCAAGGAATAAAAGAGATGCTCATGAATTTTTTCCTCATTATAGATATTGCCTGACAGTGAATTAGAGACCTGTACACTGAAGACTGGGCAGAAAAAGGTATTGGTTGAATTAGAAGCATAACTAAGGCATTGACTCAAAAATTATGGGCAGATATTGAATAAAGAAACGAAGCTTGTGTCCAATTTAGAAAAAGATAACAAATAAATCCCTCAAATACTGAACTGAATTTAAAAAATAAAACCCCAAAACTCACAATTAAAAACACCAGATCACAGAAACATGCTAAGTACCAGCAGGTCATCAGCATTACCTCAACCCTGACATGCATCACAAAGGTAACCTGCCAGTCCATCACTTCTCCCTTCTTTTGCCTTTCTCATCTGGGATTGTCCTTACCCTGCTGTGGCATTTCTCTCTGCAACGTTGAATCCAGCTGTTTCCTTAGAATTGCCAGTGGAGAAGCCAAAGAGGTTTGGATTGAATTTCTTCAAGATGTCTTAAAAAGAAAAACAACAGTGTTTAGCCCCTCACAGTACAACAAGCAGCACTGCCTCCCTGCAAAAGCAGGAGCCAACTGAGTGGTGAGAATATAGACCTATGTTTTCCCGTCATCCACTGTGACTTTACAGGAGCTAGAGACACATCTGCTTTGAAGATTCTAGTTACTGTTCAAATTTCATGCCTGCAATTTCTCTCCATGGGCCTGAGGAGTCAGGGCCTGGTGACCCAGGAGATGCATAGGTGGATCTTGGGCAAATCACCAGTTTTGAATTTAAGTGTCAGAGTATTCGTGGTTACTTTCTTTCATGTACCAGAAGCAGATGCCCTGAATATGGCCCTCCACCTTTCACTCCTCCAGCTAGATAATAATACTTGTATCAGAGAAGTGAAATTTTTTCATTTTTCTAGATTTCACAGAGACTCTCAGTGGGGAAACATGATGTCTGAAAACTGTTGTTGTTACTGTGTCTGTAGTGCTGTCTGAAGCCTCTTTAGAGAATCTCATTTATAATGCATAAATGAATTGTGCCTTCTATTTTTCTTCAAGCACAGTGATATATGCCTGGTACAAGGCAAAGCACATCAGATTTTATTACTAACAATGTCAGGTATTGTCAAACTGCTCTACAGCATGGATCACATACAAATAGAGCAGCCATTGTAAACCAAGTGCCTTCCAATTTATTGTCACGTTGACCACTTAGTGGTTTCTATGGAAACTACAAGCCCAATTACACAGAGCACTAGGGCAAAAATTTATAGTACTTTTAGATTTTTTTTCCCACTGCTATGTAGCAACTCGAAATCATCAGGAAGAACCATAGCTTTGTCAACAATCCTGGCTAGATGAACTGCTAATTGTTTCACGACCCTTCATTTGTCCACAGACATTACAGTCAGTCACTAGAAAGCACAAAACAAAATAAGGGAGGAGCAGGTCTGCCATGAACTTCTGTCACCTTCAGCACATTTACTCCTAATTCTTTTGGTCAAAAGGACGATACAATCACATGCAGGTCCTGTGATGTGGACGACTGAATCAACTTTACAGCTAATCAGGTCAGCCTGGATTTCAGCTCTCACTCACATGAACTGCTTATACCTACAACAGACGGACATCCCCACCGTTTTCAAGGAAACAATGACCATTTCCAGATGTTTCCTAGCATCCACTTAAATGACTTTCAGTGTAATACCCAACTTTTGCTTTTCTAGGATACTCACTGGGTAAAGTAACCTGGATCTCCAGAGTCTCATCACCTCCAACACTACAAAGGGAAAGAAAAAAGTCACCCAGTGGGGTTAATCCTGCAGCCATCTGTCTTATTGTCACCATGTGTTGTTGTAGCAGCCCAAGAATTAAAAAGCACCCCCCCCCTCTCAAAATACTTGCTTCAAACAGGACTAAGGAGATAAATCACAGGAATTCAGGGAAAGTAGTGAAAGGATAACTCATATTAAATAAAGCAGGGCAGCACTAAGATAGAAGCTATGCCTTCAGGCTGGGAACAGACCATATTGGGAGAACTGATTTTCATATGGACATGCTGGGATACCTATCACAGAAAGGCATTATTTCCTCCCTAAAGTTGCTCCACGTTTCCTTGCTGAAACTACATCTGCGCACAGTTATGCATAGGAGAGACCGCATTAAATATTCATTAGCTAGCTATTTGCAATTCTGCAATGCTGATTACACAGAGCCTCTGCCGCTACCATGCAAAACTCGCCTGTGTGCAGAGCCAATACACTCTTATACCACTTGTGGCAGCCCCTCCTGAAAATATCGTCTGCAGACACATGCAAAGGGACCAAGAAAGAGCAAAAAGGACAATGTATACATGCACACACTTATCACCCATACGTCTGCCCCTGGGGAGCAGGAAGTTTCCCTCCACTCTGGCACGGATATTGAGCTTCACACCCTCTAATGTGCATTGTTTGCCCACTTTGCAATAGCAAAGGTGTTCGGAACATCTTCACTGAGAATGTATGCAGTGCTCTCGCCATGTGCATGCCAATCCACACTCACTCAGACCTAGCATTAGACACTGCAGTAGATAATCACAGCAACATTTTGAACAAGCTCCGGAGAGACTGACAAAAGGCTAAAAGGTACTGTGACATCTGTAGCAATCAGGTCGGGTTAACACACACACACACACACACACACACACACACACACACACACACACACACACACACACACACACACACACACACACACACACACACACAAAAAAAAAAAAAAAAAAAAAGAGGGGGGGGGGGGGGGGCAAGAACAAGCCCACAACAACCAACACAACCCGCTCACACCACCCCGCCCCACCTCCGCAGCAATCACTCCTTTTCTCTTCCAGTCCTGACTCCTCCAATCCTTTCCAGGCAATACTTGCTGTCAGCACCCTTCCCCTGAATTTACATATGCAAAACCGTAACTACACAACCAGGTGACCCACACTTTTAACTGTGTGCACAAAAACAGAGGGGGAAAAAAAAAGAGCATTTTTAAAGAGCATTTTTACTCACCTCCAGGAAAGTCCCTTCCAGTCTGTCTGTAGGTCTGGTACTTTGGCTCCTACTGCAGTCTGGAAAAGATGGAAATAACAATTGATAAAATACTAAAAGAAAAAAAGCCTTACAAATTTAGGTAAGATAGACTGTGACAGACACATCATGCTGTGAAAGTGCTGAAGCATTCTGGTAACATTACTCTGCATCCAGCTAAGCTTTTGCAATACCCCAGTTTTAGCATAAGTGGTCCATATCCTTATTCACCATCACACACCGGCCTGTGGGCAGCCCTGTATCTCCCATACTTCAATTTTCCATGCTTCTCCTCATACACAAAAGGAACTCATCTAGACAGCAGACCATCGAGCATCAGAGGACAGCCAGAGGACATCAGATTGTAAGGTCAAGGACATAAGACTGTCAAGTTGCTACTCATACTGTTTCAGAAACCCAATGGGACCCAGATTAACATCAACAGCTTTGTATCTGTTTGGATTCTTTTCTGATGGAAAATGCTTCATCCTGGCATTTCTGGAAGAAAGATGATTTTGAGAGCCTTAATAATCCAGGAAAAAAGCCCCAAACACTGATGAAAAATCCCCATCCAGTTTTAGCTGTACATAAATCAGAGGAGCTGCTTTTTAATCTGCCAAGAAAACAAATCTTTGGTGTACAATTCATTTTTCCTCTCCTGGATCCAGTCTGCTGCTTAACATACAAACTTGATGAGGTGTAGACAGGATTTTTTTTGCCAGTATAGATGAGCATGTTGGTGTGTCTATTGCTTTCACTGTGCATTGGTGCTAGAGAAGTCAGACAGATGAATTCTAACCAGTGACATGACTAAATTGCTCGATGTTTCATAAAGCTCCAACTGTATCTAGATTGTCACAGCTTTCCTTCCTGCACTGTGAACCTTCATATCCTTCAAAATTAAAAAAATACATAAAGCCATCAGAATGAAGACCTCTGTGCTGAGTTTGAGTAACCCACAGGATGGGGACAGACCTCTAGCAAGGTCAGCCCCCTGACTCACATTCAGGGCAGCAAACATGGGAAGGGGTTCTTCTGCAGCTTTACAGTTTTTTAGCGGTCTCACCTAATTTTGTATTCTTCAAAAGGCCATGGCACCAATTCAGCCATAAACACTGACTGCATTCAGGGAGTATCAGGAAGACAATCCATGCCTTGGTGGACTTTGCTGCTCCAGTCCCCCTGTGCCAAGGATGGTTACTCTGTACAAAGCACACGTGGCTGCTGTGGGATGTGTGAGTATGTGTACACGTGGGAAATGCTTGGCCAGTTTTTCTGGCCCTCCCCAAATAAATCACTTAATAAAACTCCCAAAAACACCTTGCTGTGGCAGTGGCAACTGGCAGGAACTGCATGTATAATGGCATTATGAGAACCTGCCTTGCTCAGCTCTTGAGACAGGGACCTCAAGCATCATAATCTGGCCCCTATGACTAAGGCTTTCTGAAATATTTTATATATTAAAAGAACTAATATTTTTAAAATAAGAGATATGTGCTAGTGCACACACCTAGAATTTGATGTAGGGGAGGAAATAAAGCAATTAATTTTAACAGTCATGGCAATGGCTAGGAGGGAGACTTGCAGTGCTTTACTGATTTCTTCTAACAAAAGCTCAAAGCTTTGCAGCAGGAGGAAAGGCAGGATTACATCGGGTCAAGCAAAATCAGTTTCAGAGCTAATGAGAAGGTGCATGATGCATAATGAAGACATGCACACCTGCCTGTAAGATAAGCCTGATCATTTAAGAACTTCAGACCCTTCAAGTCTCTCTGAACTCAACAGGAACAGAAGCTGCTAGAAGGAACACTGATTTAGTTCAGGGGTTAAAATTCATGGGAACTGTTGATGCAAATGTTTGCTTTCCTCCCATGCCAGACCAATTCTGTAAGGCTGTGTAATTCTAGAACTTTTTCTCAGAAAACTTCAGCGCAGATCTGCAGTATCCCTGCTATTCTTCTCCGGGGCCTTTTTTTTTTTTTTTTTGTGTGTCCACTTTTTGTTTTAAACTTCCATTGCTTAGTACTTGAAATACATCAGAGCTTTAACTGGAAGACATCTAACTCAGGAAGTAAAATCTGAAAGCAAAACTCTGAAATACCGAAGTATCAGAATTATCTCAAGTGGGAAGCACTTCATATTCCAATCAATTATTTCCATGGCAGTTTTCAGCAACATGTCTTCTTGCATCAAAAATATCAACTGCTTTTGCTCCTTTTCTTTCATGTCAGAAGAGACTATTCGTATAAGACAGCCACTTCCCTTTTCAAAAACACTTGGATAAACTGTATGCAACAGAGAATGGGATCCCATTTCTATCCTGGCCTGAACTATTCATTACTGGATTACACAATTGCCTGTGTCACTCATATCCCTTCAGGCTATTTCTTTGCAAAGGGAACCAGATGGATGAGTTTTGCTTTGCCAAGCCAAAGCAATTTGTTTTCTGTCTGATGATGCCTGACATGACAACACCTGGGTAGAAATCGACAACTGCTCTTCTCATTCTGAAGGTGGGAATACTCACAGTCAGGGAATCTCCAAGTGCTCCTACAGCTTTGATGTCAGCAGGCCGCAGCTCATGTACTATAAAGCAGTAAGAGAATAAAAGCAGGATTACTGACAACTGACAACATACTGTTTAATAGAGTAAACATGCAAGTCTTAGGTACCAATCTGATGGTATTTTTGCAGACTTTTAAGGTGGAAAAGGTTCTGTGTATCACCTAGGCAAAATGCTTAACGTCTTTGCTTGCAAGAGTGTATTACACTAATATGGAAAGAAACAGAACTTAAAACAGCTTAGGTGAAAAAATGAAAACAGACTAGATATGTTTACAGATGAATATATTCAATCTCTTTTAATTGGCTTACAGGTTTGGGTCATAGATCAATATTTCCTATTAAAAATCTCCCTGTAAAATCTTCAAACTACACACAGCACTTGCACTGCACTGCTTAGTCACTAACCCTTCTGGGCAATTTTAATCTGCCATGTTGCTGTATGATGAATGATGTATATGATACATGCATACAATAAATAAATGTGATCACATTTATCCACAGAGACATACTTGCTGTCATACAGAACTTACTGTGAATGGCAAGACAGACTTCTTCCCTTTGTTGCTAAATATAAAAGCTGTTTATTGTTTACTTTCCATCTAGGATGTGCAATTTCAACATCTTATTGTTTTTAGAAACAAAAGATGAAATTTTTCCTATGTGTGGTTTTAGGTTAGGAGTTCTTTCTCACCTGAGGTTGGGACACGACTAGATGGAGTATGATCAGGACATGACAGTTCACTGCCCCAGTTCTGAAATGAGAAGTTACAAAATTGTTTCATCTTGTAGCTAAAAGATAATGTGGAATGCATATATGGTTTAGACGTACAGTGAAGGGCAAAACTAAGTTAAAACATAGATCCTAGTTTGGTGCCTATGTACCTCAACAGTCTTTTACACCTCTTTGCGGAATACCATCCAAACAATAATTACTTCTGGTGACATTTTCTAGCCAAAGCATAAAACTTTCCAAAGGCAAAACATTTCATCTTGAAATACTGCTTATGACAAAGTTTCATAAGGATGATTATTTTTTCCCTCTTCACTGCCTAGAAATTTTGTCCATGGCCTACAAGGTGAAGTCTCCAGGTCTGAAGTCTTGCTCTGTCTCAAAAGACATCAGATGTAAAGCAAATAAAAATCCACAATAAAATCCCCTGTAAAGTTATCATGTTATATTAATGTATTATTATATTAGCTGGTGAAGGGTTTGAACAGCAGTCCTATAATGAGCAGGTGATGGAACTGGGGTTGCTTAGTCTGGAGAAAAGGAGGCTCAGCGGTGACCTTATCACTCTACCACTGTGTGAAAGGATGTGCAAGGAGGCTGGAGTCTGTCTCTTCTCCCAGACAACCAGTGAAGGGACAAGGGGAAATGGACTCAAGTTGCACCAGGGAAGGTTCAGGTTGGATATTAGAAAAAAAATTTCTTCACTGAAAGAGTGGCCAAGCATTGAAACAACCTTATATATTCTATTATTATATTATCATTGCCCATGTACCTAGCCAGGAACCTACTCCGTCCCTAGAAACTTTCAAAAATGGCTTGCTTTTACTGAATATAAAATTCAAAAAAATTCGAATTTTCTAAGCTTTAAAAGTTCCAGTAAAGAAAACTGTCAGGCTCTAAATAATTGTACTTTACCATACATTTTTAGGTGACATAATAATTATTATGTATATCCCACCAATTGAAGATACTGAATCAAACACACATTGTAGAACACCTTAGTTCACCAGCAGAGAGAGCTGATCGATGTCTCCCGCTGCTGTTTGGTAACAAGCAACCGTATTAGTCAAGAAGGCAGCAAGGGAAAAACTAAAATTGTTACAGTTGCCAGCCCTTGCAAGAGCAATGACAGCTGAGTACACTGATCCAAGGGCCGGCCCTGCTAGAAGCAGGAAGTCAGGCTAGGGATGTCCTGAGATCCCTTCCAACCTCAATTATTCTATGACTGCACAGAATTCTACCAGAGTAAAACTACATGGACCTGTGGTCTTCAGAAAGCATGGTTGCTGTTAAAAAAAATCATAACAAATTCATCTGTTCTTGTAAAAAAAATGTTGCAATAGGCTCCACTATCAACAACAGAAGTCTGGTTGCAGAGGCTAGAAAGGACAGATGGGCTTATTTTTAGATCAGAAAGTGTTGCTTTATCCTCTCCCTATACTTCTTTCCTTTATCACTTCAAAAGCTGTTGCTGTTGAGATTTAGTGGAAGTCCAAGGATTACCTATTAAAAGTGTAACTCTAGCTCTACAGATAAAATCTCCTTTCAGTCCTGCAAACTATGACTTGCTAAGACAATAGCTGATGTTCTTTGGGCCCTCAGGGCATACAAAGGTTTTGATAATCGGGTTAGTCATGAGCACCCCCAGTATCAAACTAGCCCAGTCTACTTTGACTGCCAAGCAAATAACTACTCCTTTTCTTCAAATCCTACACACAATATCTGTTTCTGCAGTTTATTGAACATGCCTCATGATAGTTGCTCAGTCATGGTGGAAATTAAGTCCCTTTGAAATGGGATTCCTATCACCTTTGCACCTTTGTATAGAGTCGAACATCCAATATGTAAAGGTGACTGCCCTCTACAGGTTAAACTTACTTGAGTGTAAAGAAGAACAGTGCCTCCAGAGCAGAATAAACCTTCCTCAGATTATTTGGGGGTCAGGATTCTAAGATAGCTTCTCCATACTGTGAGGAGCTTGCTATCTGAATTAATTATGCATTCTAGGTTAATTACTTTGGTTACAGTTTTGATGCAATTGCACCAGTAATATAATTAGGAAAACCTTTGTTTACACAATGAAAAGTGCAATGCAAGGCAGAATTCTCCTTCCAAAAACTGGTAATACTTTATGTAATCTATAAATTCAGGATGATGTCTTAAGAGACAAGAGGCAGCTTTGCATAGTTTGCCTAAAACACAGTGAAAGATGCAACAATTACCTCTATTGGCTCTCTAGTGGGCTCCACAGGTGTGTAGTTGCTATTCCTGTATGTTCCCAGGAAGGGACTGTTCTGCAGAAAGAGGAAACAAAATAAGAGAAGTAAGATAAACTAGGCAATAAGTACATGGCACAAACCATAGCAAGTGATAACAAGGTATCATATAACCAAGAAAGTAATTGCCTAAACTATAAAATTGGAATCTGGACTTTGAAACCATGCTCCTTCCTTAAAATTTATAAAATTTGTGTTTAGTACCTTAGGACAAAAATTACATATACCAGACACCAACTACAGTTTAACATTTTCCTCCCCTAACATTCCAAATTAGATTTTATTAGATGTTTAGTCTTTTCAAAAGGCACTGATGTAGAATCTAGACAAACCTGGGCAGATCTTCTGTTTCAGCAACAGGGAGATGAGAGGTTGCTTACTGAAAAGATCATTCTTCCCTCCAAGGGAGGCTGTAGAAATTTCATCATTATTTTTGTCCCCTACTAATGCAGCATGCATTCAAGAAGACATGCACATCATACAGGCTAAAAAAATTCACCTGGAGACTCACTTACCTCAATCAAGAAAAACTCCAGCATCTGCATAAGAAAGTCTTTAAAAGCACTAAAATTAGAAGGCAGGCTTTCATTGTATTTAAGGTTGCCTCAAAACAAATAATTTTCCATGGCTACTGGCACTTCTATCAATGACCTTTTCATAGCACTTAGGCTTACTAAAGGATTACCATTTCTGCAAAAAAATGGCCATATGTCTTTTCAAGGGATATAAAATTTTTCTTTGCCTACTTCCGAAAAGCAGCATCTTTGAATAAGAGTGAAGGAAGGGAAAGAAGTATAAAATACACATTATTTGGACTGAAGAAGTTGCTGATTTCATTTAACCTGCTTGGAAAGAATGCTGGGTAAATGAAGTAGGATCAATTTGGGCAAATCTGAGGACTTCTGAAATATGCTGGTTAATAACTCAGCAGATTTTCCTTGTCTGACAGGATGGACACAATATGGACAAAAGGCTCGTGTATAGCTTGAATGCCTGTTTCCAGAACTAAGAGAACCCAGAACTCATCTCCCTGATCTGTTCAGTTCTTTGGCCTTCTTGTTGAAACTGCTGAAGAAAGGGAGCCAATTACTGCTGTCTGCAGCAGTCATTTCCACGTGCTGGTACCTAGCAACTGTCCTGCAAGTTCAGCAGTTTGTTTTGTAACTGCAGAAGCAGCTTCCAAGGAGTCTGAAGTATTGCTCTTACGGATCAGGCCAGGAAAACCAACCTGCCACTAATCCAAGAGACAACAGATTCTGGGTTTTCAAAGCTGCTGTGGTGCCCAAACCTCATTGATTCTGATAGGAAAGTTAATGCAGCATATTCTGTTGTTTGCTGCTTGAGCTGCCTCTGTACTTCACAAACAACAAAAACCAGGCTCTGCTGCAACTGCAAACACACAAATCAGCATGTTGTCAATCAGTATTCAGGGCACAGCAGAATGGCCATGAGACACCAGCACAGGTATACGAGAACACCTGCTCACTCTGAGGTAAACAGAGAACAAAGCTTTGAGTAAACTTATTCCAGATATACTAAATCCCTGCTCTCTGCAGCAAGCACAAGCAGCACAGCCTCTTCATGGCCAGGTTCCAAAATTTGGGTATGTTTACCTGAGCTGGACAGCCAAGGACGATGTCAGCTGAGAAATCAAATGAGTCAGCTTTCTGGCCTACAGGCTGTAACTAGAAACAAAGACAAAAGAACCCATTTTTTAACCATGTCAGCTCAACTTAAATTTGTATAACAATTCTAATTTAAAAAACTCCAACATAAATATACTTTTCAAATCCATATAAAGATGCCTGTATTTACAGACCTGTATTTACAGCCAAGGCTGAAATGCATGTACTTCTCAGAAAGAATATGGTAACTGCAGAACAAAAGGGCAGCTCTAGAAAAAAGCTTAAAATGGGAAGTGGAAAGCTACAGTGGATCAGTTTAAACTCCTGGAGGATTTTGGCAGGCACATGAAGTACCTTGGAATTTTGCCAGAAGGCAAGGTCATAAACTTTCTTCTCTTGCATAAAAGACATTAAGAGTCTCTCAATCTTTTATAGCTGAGCCACATGATGGCATCTCCAACAAAAGGTTGTTTATGTGTAGAAGATAATACCAAATCTAATTAGAGGTACTGCTTGATGATTGCAAGTGATCATGTCAGCTGTTAAAATATTACCCCAAAGTATATGGAAGTTACTATTCAGGATCCAAGACACTGCCTCTGACTGCTGGGTACTCCTGCACTGCAAAGCTAAGTAAAATGAGTTTGCTTAAGCAATCTTTAGTGACTCATCTTTATTGAGCTTAACTCATTTCCAAAAGTAGTAAAACTGAACTGAATTAAAGCCACTTTAATTCCTAATGAGACAGTAACAACACACGGATTTAAAACAAACTTCTAAGTAATCTGTTTTAAATTGACAGATGCAGTTACAGTTCTTTATTTGGTGGTTTCCCATAGCAGCCCATAGAAACACCATCCTTACTAAATGCTATCCTGCCTTGCATTTATGCAAGATGAAATACAGATGACTTCTCTTTCTAGCTGCTCAGCTGAAGTCACAAAATGACTGATCATGCAACACCCCTCTCCTTGCCACACACTTTAAAACCAAGAGATTCTAGGCAGAGAGCAGTGCCAAAGCCAGAGGGTTAAGGAAACTAGTTAAGGAGAGACAAACACAAGGTTCAGTGTTATTCAGGCCTGACTTGCAATGCTTATTACAGAGATATTTTAATGGCAGTCAGGTCTAGGTGAAGATCTCATTGTATGCAGAGCCTGTCACCTTACCACAGCATTCCACAGAGCCTTGGCAAGCTGAGAATGGCCTTTCTGGCTTGGATGGAAGCAGTCAGGTGCAAAGTAGGAGACATCTGGATTCCCATCCTACAAATAAAAGCATGAAGGACATCTGAGTGCAGAAAAATCCCCACACTTCCAATTTGGAGTTGCTGAGGCCAAATCAGAACCAGTAAAGAGAGATTCATGTTACTTGTTCTCCCTGCTCCATTGCAGAAACACTCCTGATTATCTGGCAATACAAACTGTACTTCAGCACCCACGACCTATTAGAAACACCTAGCTAGAGATGATTATGTGCCTCCATGAGCAGATCCATCCAGAAGCAGCAAAACCACCATTTTCAATTATGGGTACAGCTCCTCTTCAGGTTTTGCAATAAGGATGAGTTAGTTCCTCTCCATGGCTCCAGTTGTCATTAGAACTGGAACCACAGGCAACATTTTGTTCTACAGTACCTTCTGCACAGCTGTGAGTTTTGAAAGGATCAAGAAGCAAGTAAGTGTTTGATGGAAGGCAGCCAGGCTGACCAAGCACACCAGAGCAGTCTCCTTTCTGAACAAAGCTGCACTTTAATACAGGGTTAATACAGGTACTGGAGGATCTGAAGGAAATGGAGTTCAGAAATTTAAGTATCACATGAATACTGAGATTAGGGTCACACATGACTAGAACAACTTTTTTTGGTTAGAGCAGTTCTTCCTCAAAACTTGAGCAGGTTTTGTTTTTTGTTCAGTGTGGTTGGGCTTGCATTTTAGAGGACTACTACCAAAATTTGCATAATATCTTTTGCCATGTTTAAAGACAGAGTATTCAGTTCAGGAACATCTGAATGTTGTGTGAGAGAAGAAATTAAAAGAGCATCCTGAACTTCTTAAAATCTGAACTAGTGCTTGTGAGACTACAAAAACAAAATTCAGAAATATTTTGCTTCTTCTGTTTTTATTTCTTTGTTCCCTACCCTCAGTACCAAAATCCCTAGGGATGACTTTACATGGGCACCAGCTTCATGCACAAACAAACAAAACAAAAGGCCTGTGAAGCTTTTAGCCAGTTTTCCAAATTTGTCCACAGCAGCATTCTGACTTTTCAAACTTTCACCAGCTATTGGGAACATTTTCAGAGTCAGTCCAGTTCAATTATGCCAGAGCAATCCCTGCTCAATATTTTGCTCCATCTCCTCTTAGCTCCAGGTACATATGAAAATAGTTTCAGCTTTAGGAAAAGTTTGAGCCTTTTCCTAGACTTGCAGCTTACTGGAACTTGCCATTCAAGGAGCTGAAATATACATCAGCATATACATAAAACTACTTCCACAAGATCACAGGTAACTTCTCTTTCTGTCAGACACAGAAAAATGAGTTATGTGGCACATAGGGGAGCTGATGCCATATTATCCACTGAGCAATGCAGCCATGTTGCTCTAAAAAGTGTAACTTAATAACTTGGTCTTTTATTAATAATTTTCTATTTTCAGGAAGAAAAATATTTATGAACTTTAAAGAGAAACAAACCTCTTAAATCAGGTTTTGACTCCTTTTCCAAAACAGTAATTGATATTGACAGAACAATACATCAAACTGAGAACTGCTCACTGTAAGAAGAAATCTGTTGTACTATACCAAAAAGCAGCAATTTCTCATAAGAAAATCACAGAACAAAGTGAAACTATTTTAAATATAGTCTCTATAGGTAAGATACCCATCCTTAGTCCTTTAAATGCAGAAATCACCTTTAGATCATACCTGATCAAGAGGAGTCTCCAGATTTTGGAGGAAAGGCTGGATGACCACTGTGAAATTTTCATGAGTGTCGTATCTGCCAGACTCTATCAGTCTCTGAATGCCAAGCTGCAAGAAACAAAAACCCACCAGCAATACTTCAACAACAACTCTGCATCATAACTATTTTCTTTGTCTGGGTTTTTTGAAAGTGCTGGAATCAAAGGGAAGTTTTACTTGTGAACTTAAATGGCCACAGACACTGGCAAAAGAGGGCTGAGATGTTGCAAAAGGGCTGAGAAGGCTGGAACACAATACTGAAACTGTTTGTCAGGGATAGGGTTTTGGTGACTAAACTCCCACCAATTAACCTCTACTAGGAAACATAGTTTTTCTGAAGACCTCTGCTGCTAGTTTCAGTCACACGATAGGTTTGGATAGCATCAAATGAACTCCTGCTGAGTTCATAGTTTGGGTAAAATATGGATATGATATGTTGCTTGGTAATCAAGAGCTCATCTCTACTGGAAATAAAGTAACTGTACCACTCTTAATAGTCATACCTGGTAAGCTTTGATGGCATCCCTCACCATTGTTAAATTTTCTGAGTTTTCTTCTCCTGTGAGAACACAGCTACACAGATAACTGTAGGGGAGGTTAGAGGAGAAAACAGGAATAGAGAGAGTTAAACATCTGATAATGCAGATGCCACCCTTTGTCATCCAATGCCCTCACGATATAATCTAATAAAGGAATCTGTACAATGGTTTTTGTGAAAACATCTCATTGTCCTTGCTATTGTAATTTCAAAGCTTAATCTTATTTTCTGCCTCACATGAATGTTACTACTTTAAGTAATTTTGGTTTCACACCCAGATATATTGAAGCAGTGCACACTGCACAGAGGGTAGTTTGTTTCATTAATTACACCCTAGCATCCAAAGGCCCTGCAGACTGAGAGAGGTGCACACCAGAGCCACTGGGGAATGAGAAAGCAGGTCTTTGAAATGTACTGTCTGTTTTACTTCTGAGCTGATACCTCTCCAATCAACAATCCCTTTTACATTCCCAAGACAGAGAATTTGTCTCTGTCTGAAAGGTCAGCAAAGAATGCAAATTACCCATTGCACTAAAGACTCTGAAATAGGGGAAACCTGTCTACTCCTCAAATATACCATGTTTCTGCAAATCTAAATGTTTGTGCACTTCAACCCCATCTTAACTCTGTATCAGTAACTTTAACCCTAGCCTTTGAGGAGTACATTATGTAATAGATACGGAAAACACTTAGGTCAAAGCCAAGAGAAGGAAATGCCATCAGGCAGGGTGATGTCAGCACTACATGGGAAGTCCACAGAACTGTACTGCTGCCTTTAAACATCAGTTCAAATTATGAGAGAAGCATGGAATAAGAACAAAAACAGGACAAAAGGAAGTCAAACAAGCCTTACTCTGCCAAGTAAGTGGGGCACTGAACTGGAGTGTCTACAAATAGCTGTCTCAGAGGGAGGATATCTGCCACATCAACCAGACTCACTAGAGCTTTTGGAACCTGAAAGGTAAGTCAGACTTTGGCTTAGAAGAAACTGGTTACACAGCCCACAGTGCATTTGTTTTACCCCAAAGTCCAGCCATTTGACATCCCTTCCCTTTTGCCACCATTGGAAGGATTAAAAAATTAAAAAGAATGAAAAGGCAACAAATCTTCCACCAAACTCCCCCAACTCATCTTTTCATTCTTCTCCCACACCATAGCTCAATGTTACTGTCATTTCAGACTGCATCTCACCACTGCAGATAGATAAGACAAAAGAATGGTTTTTTGTAGAACTCTACAGCATATGTTTGGTACCAGAATGCAAAAAAAACTCCACAAAAATCAAACAAACAGAAGAGCTAGCATCAGTCAGTCACGTCTCAGTGTGAGTTAGAATGCTGGGATAATTTCACAGTACTTGCCTCCTTGTGCAGAATATCAAGAGTTTCTTGAATCCTTTTGATGTAATTCCCAGCTGAGTAGTGACCCTGATAGAAACAGAAGAGATTACTGTCAAATAGAGACACAAGGAATTTAGGCTGGGAGGCTGGAAAATCACATTAATTCACTTCCTTTCCTGCCCTACAACATTGTGGTCAGTAGAATGTTCTTGCTTCTTTCTAGAGACTGGGGATTTTAAACATGGCAATTAATCCAAAACATAGGGAGGCTTGGTGAAATTTTGGATTTAAAATAAACCTTGTTGAGTAGCAGCATATTTAACTCAAATCCACTGGGCCCTTCATGTAAAAATGCAGGAAGGAACACAATCTGAATGCATGCTGAACAGCATAAACCAAGCAGCCATAAGCATGCTCACAGCCAGCTGATAAGCTCTCATAAAATTACGTGAAATCATTCCTAGTCAAGGTCATAGCTATAAATAAGGCTATAAAACTTGGCAGCAGCAGCAAAGATGCCTAGCAAGGCTTCTGCAGAAGAAGCACATTTCTCTAGCACAAGGGGTTGCAGAAGAATTGAAAATGCTCATAAGAAGTGAGCATATTAAAGGCAAGAAGAGTGAGAGCTGGCAGTGAAAGGTGGCCTCTCCCTGCCGCCTGCCCACTCAACTCCCATGAGCTCCTTATGGCAGCCCTAAAGGCTTCTCCACAATGCAGAGAAACATAACATTCAAATAACACTGAGCACTGCAGCAACTTCCCTAATATATACAGCTCACCAGTTCTAGCACCTCCCTACACTGTGAGTTATGGCATGATGACAATTGTAGGGTGGCACCACTTTGAACTACCACTACCATTCTTGGATGTCTAAAGAGGCCAAGCTAGCAGCAGAGTAGTTACCACATCAGAGGAGTGAGGCATTTCTTCCCTTCCCTTTTCTGCTTACAGTCAAAAAACAGTAGCCAAAGCAGTGGTTCTTATCCTGAAGTAAGCCAGAGAAAACAAAACCATCCTACTCTGTTGCTGGCAGCTTTTTATATCAGGGTATTGCCAGCAACAACCCCTGTCAAAACATACAGCAGCCCATATATAACTCATGTTATCTCTGTGAAGGCTTTATGATTTCTCTTGAGGTGTTTCCTCACTGACACCACTGTTTCATATAACCAGTTCCACTACTCACAGGGTCTTTGCAATAGTTGCACAGATCGTTGGCTCCAATATGCACGGTTATGAGCTTCCAGTCAGCACTGAAGTCAATTCTCTGTGCAATAAAGAAGAAAATAACGAGTCTGAATTTCTTTAACTTTTTGATATGCACATGGTGTCATTGCAGGTGGATCTGTTTGTGTGAAGCAACACCAATTTCTGTTCATGCTGTAAGTTTAAAGGAGTCCCAGACAACTTACTTGATCAGTTTTCATAAGACTCACAAGACTTCTTGCTTGGGCTGGCAAGTGCCTGGAAAGAATGAGAACTAGTGAGTGAAAGAAATATCAGTATTGAGATCAACATTACCACGCTTTAGACATCTTAAATCAAGTTGTCAGATACCAGAAGGGCTGAGTGAGGACACAGTACGATACTCACGTTGCTGTGATCAAAGCACAGGTTGACATCTTGGTAATAAACCCAACATCAAATCAAACTTGAATACAGATTTTACTCAAGTTCAGTAACTAACCTGGAACCATAAGTTCAGCTCCTATTACAGTGCTTAGCACACCTAAAACAGCTGAAAAGCCAGAAACTGCAACATTTGTAAGCAGAGGGCCTCTGTAGAGCTAGGCTGCTATCAACCTATTCCTTGTGGACTAAAACAAGGGAATCCTCAGTCCCAATACTTAGCTGACCTCGTGAGCAGCATGTCCCTGAAAAACAGATTTCAGACCTCACTGTGCACACTCTCCTCATTTTTGTAGCCTGCACCCAGAATCAGTACATAACTGTACACTGTGAAACAGCTCTGTGCACACAACTTTTCCAGGATAATTAAAAATCCAAGAAACCTTCGAGATTACTCAGGCAAATTAAGATGACAGCCTTGCTGTTTTCCAACAGCCAGGTGAGAGGTGAGCACTCATTCTCTTTTTTCTGTACATATATATATATATACACACACAGATAAGATAGATTAGAGAGAGAGAGAGAGAGAGAGAGAGAGAGAGATCTAAAGTGCAATGAGTTTTGAGTTACTTAGACTGTGTGCTTCAGCTTTTTTTGACTGCCCTGACAGGTTGGTGGAAAGAGGAAAGAGGAAAGAGGAAAGAGGAAAGAGGAAAGAGGAAAGAGGAAAGAGGAAAGAGGAAAGAGGAAAGAGGAAAGAGGAAAGAGGAAAGAGAATGGGGTCAGAAAGCATTGACCTTCCAGACAAGTCTGTGGTTCAGAATGAGCTTCATCTCCCTCCAGGCTCTTGTTAAGGACACTGGCTGTCTATTATTTCTAGGAGCATATCAGCTGACATTAATAAGCATGACAGTTGTTTTGTATGGCAACCAGAGCCTAGCTCCCCTTCACAGTGCTTTGTTTACTGTAGGAAAAAGAGAGGTCTCTCACCACCCTTGTCCAGCTGAATACTGATCTAACACTGGCATGGGAGCATCTGCTAAGGAATGAGCCCTGTCACATCCACTTGTGACACAGACACTGTATGCACGTAGTAGCTCTTATCACCATTACCCTTGTCCAATGTCATAACCTACTTATTTATATCCCAAAGCTACCACAAGTGGTCACAGCTTCCTTCTGCTCTTACTGTGGAAACCCCTAAGCTAGGACATAGTCTTCAATATTGACACAGAGGAAAACACTACTTATTGATCTGACTGTCCACAACATACTTGATTTCTCATACAGTCAGTGAGGTGCTGATACATCTTGAGCCAATGCAGTCAGCAAGATCCACTAACATCTTGAATGAAGTAGTGCCAGCAATCATCCATCCTTGAACTGCAGTTTCAACCAATTTTAGATCTTGACCAATGGAAACAGTTTGCCAATTGGAAATATAGATATTCACAATTCCTGCCACCTGTTTTCTCCTCTCACTCTTAGATTCTTAACCTTTTTTTTTTTTCCCCCCACATGAAATCAGAGACCTCAGCCAGGCTCTGCTTCAGACCATTATTCAGATCTATCCTTAACTTTATCATGTACTTAAGCACCTTGGCAATGAATGCAGATAGGCTTAGGAACACTTTGCTGTATGAGACCTGCATTACTACATTTCCCTCTAGTTCAATAAAGAGCTATTCAAAGCAGCCATGGATTTCATTTTAAGATTCCCTTACACCTGGTTTCCATAAGCTGGTAAGGCTGCAAAATTATCTGATTTCAGAAATGTCCCAGAACCTCTGGAAAGCACTTTCCAGATTAGCACCATAAAGCAAGACAGGCCAGGTAGCAATTCTTAAATACCAACATTAGCTGGTAGACCTTTTTTGCCCTGTGAATCACTGGAAAATGGATGGTTTTGGCTGATGAAGAATAAATGCTGGGTAGCATCATCATTCCAGGGTCAAATACCTAAAGCAGGAGAAACATTTCCTTATGTTGCAATACAATTCAGTATTTGACTAGGATGAATTCATCTTCTCACATACATCAAGAGCCAAAACATTATAGAAGAGAAACCCAAAATAAGTATCTCAGAGCTCAGGGACAGTAATTTACAGGACCTGACTTCTGCACAACTTTCTGCAGAGACTTATGAGACAGAGAAACAACAGAAGACAAGCAGAAATCCGGCATGATTGTTATCTGTGTCTCCTTGCTCAATGTTTACAAAACAGGGTTACAAAACAAAGCTCAATTTCATCATGTTTATCCAGTCCAGTCACTTGCAGGGGAAGAGAGAAAACTAATTGGTATAGATGAAGTAGCCAATTTTCATTAGACTAGCATCCATCAACTTATTTCCAGCAGTTAACAAATAGCTATTTAATAGCAATGCCTCAGTTGTGGACACAAGCTGCCTTAAGTCTTAATGGTGACTTAGGAGGTTGTGTATCCTGCTTCAAGTCCTCCCACCAAACCAAAAAATCTTTTTTAGGATTTAGCTGATAAAGGAAACAAGACAGGCCTCTCTCTCATTCTTTCATGCAACAAGCAAAAGCTGGTGGTAATCTGGATATATGCTGCATACAGTATGTTAATAAATTCTCATTGATGGCTGATGCACATTTCACTGACATACACAGTTACATTCAGCATTCACCAGGTAAAAAAATGCCTTCTTTCAGTTTTGTGGGGGCTGCAGGATATAGCAGGGGACCTAGAACCCTATTCCTGTCAGGAAATCCAAGTATTTACTCAGATTACCAGAATGAGTCAGAAGTTACACAAGGCCTACAGGAGAGCAATAAAAAAGCCTGACAAATCCTAATAATCTTTGCTTAGATACAGCAAACACAAACACCTCTCTTGGCTTCTGAACTTCACTTCCAATACTCCTTTGGGAAGCAAGATGACTTTTTCTTTAAAAAAACAAATTAAGGTCTGGGTAATAGCAATTCACAATGTCAAATCCAGGCATGGTCTGCCAGATTCTGTGCCCAAACTATGACTGAATTCAAGCAGCCATCTGTTTTGTTAATTAAACTGCACTGACTTTGAACAACTATCCAGGGATTTCTAGGATAAGCAATATAGAAACGCTCAACTCATGCAGCTTCCCAGGTGTGACTAAAAGCAAAGAGCCAAATTCAGGCGACTGCAAGACATTGCAATCCCTATTATGTTGGCAGAACTGGGTCCAACTACATCAGGTCTGCAATGCCCCAAAACCCATGTATGACCATTAATAATTCTATTTTCTTAAGATTCCAGACTGTTTTTTTCCCCATCTCTCTCCTGTCCTCTCCTGCTTGCTTATCCAGAAACTCAAGGCTAGAATTACATAAGATTTCATTCTGTTTTGCTCCAAGTTTCTCTTTATTAATTCATGTTCAATTTCTAAAAACATTCACATTCTCAGAGATTTATTGACCAATAAATAGATAAATTAATAGATGTTGAACAGGAAGAGTAGAAACCTCCAAACTGTTTCTGCCAGTTTCTTGTTTGTGGATTTCATAATGTGGACTGTTAGTTTCATTTGAAAGTTCAGCTATGAAATAAACCCATACACTTAACATGTTTTGAGCCAATTTCCACTCTAACTCAACTGGTTCTGCTTGCTCTTCCGAGCAAGTTGTGACAGCACATGAGACAGTTGAAAGACAATTAGATGAAGCATCCATCACCTACAAATGTAAAACAAAAAGCTACATACTCAGCCTGTGCTCCAGGAACTGCCTGGTTAAGGAATGCATTGGAATCATTCTCACTCCCAGTACCAGTTGAGTAGCCCACGATCGCAACATTGAACTCTCGAAAGATGTCTGAAAAACAAAGGTGGTAATGAAGGCAAAAAGACTCCAGCTGCTCCCTGCCTGCAGGGACTAGAACACACCAGCACTGCCACAGTTCTGCTCTCTGACAGCACAGCTGCTGCTGGTCAACTAGATGGATTCACCCAGCAGTGGGGAGAGGGGTCACCCCCAGTGACTCAGACACAGTGTGCTTGCAGTGCCCTGCACTGGCACCAGCAGATAAGATGAGCAGAATTGAGGACTACTGTGTGCAGGTCTCTCTCATGCTGTGGTGGTTAAAGCCTAAAATAAAATTCTCAGTCATACAATGTTGACTTTGTGAAGCGACTGTGAAGAGTGCTTCAGCCCAGCCATAGCTGGTTGTTCAGCTAAAGCATTCTGAGTCTGCTGCTGTACAAAATCTCATACTACTGACAAATGTGAAGAACAAAGCCTCAGATGCATGGTTCTGATGAAGTTCCACTATGTTCTCCATAGTAGTTTCCAAAAGGAAGTTGACAAAGTAACTCACAGCTGAGAGTGAACATGGCCACATTGTAAACTATAAAATCTACTTCAATCTCAAAGACTCAGTTTAACCACATTTTAATGAGGGCTTTATCAAATGTAATAAGACTCTGTGAATCAATTAATCGCTTATTCTAATTATTACCTTCTGCTTTGAATAATGGTCAACACACAAAAGAACAATTTACTGGCCCTTTTCAAATGGAAGTTTATTATTACAGTGAATCCAAACTGAAACTCAAGTGGCTTTACATTAACAGTAGATTGAGGTATGTAAAGTTGCAGGTTTCAGTCAAGAAAAAGTTAAAATTATTCCCTTCAGGTTACACGTATGAGTAGGCAGCTTTATTTACCAAAGAGGCCTACTCTATGCAAATATTTCTTTTGGAAAAATTGTGATGGAATATTTATTAAAAGCAAATGTTAAGTACATCATGAGCACAGACATAGCAAGGTTATTTAAAAATTCAAATAATACTCACCAAAGAGTTGAAAAGGGAGAGGGAAAAGAAATTAAGGGAATTTCTATCTGTTCTCAGCTATTTTTATTTTTCAATCATAGCATACTGTTTCTTTTAAAAGTAGTGCTTGTTAATTACACCAAAGCAGCTTTGTGATACCTAAAAGCTCTCTATAAATCAAGAATGAGTCCACTGCATCTCCTCAACCTTGCCATTTATACCTAGCAAAGCATTTACTTACTAGGTAGGGTTGTCATGTTCTCCAATGACTCATCTCCTCCAATACTAAAATGAAAAAGAAAAATCGCAGTTACTCATCTCTTATCTGGACACACACAATAAACAAAGTGAAAACCTGCCACACATCATGGGGTAAAGCAAAGGCTTATTAATTTGGTAACTATCATTCTATCAGAATCCATGGAGAGCACAGAAGTGGAAGTGCTATTGAGGAGAACAGGTGAAGTTTCAGTGCTAAAGATGCTTGTCAGAAAGATTTAATGCTCTTGCAGATGTACAGGGGTATAGTCAATCATTTATCAAGTGGCAGAAAAATGCCTGACATATCTTCATACTCAAATGGTCAAGCCTTAACTACTGCAGATTAGAAGGTCAATTTTGAGGCCCCTTCCAGCCTCATGAAGCCCCTCTAAGGCAACAGCAAACACAGACAGCCCTTGAGTGACAAGAGAACTTCAGCAATAACTCCTCACTCCTGCTTTCAGCACAGGGATATATTTCTCCAGTTTTTGTGTTGACAGGACATACTGAGGCCACAATCCATCTTACACAGATATTAGTACAGCACAGAACTGCTTCAGTCAATATCATAGAGCTACATCACAACAGCAAAACAATTTAGCCTTTTATGACTGTGTGTTGCTATTTGTGGCAAAAGTTCTCTGGCCAAACAAACTATTTTCCATGACACTACAAAAAGTTCAGAAATAGAAAACTTTGAGAAGTCCTAAAACCAACCAGTTCTGACTTGTTTTGTAGATTTCCAACCTGACATCCCAACATAAAAATACAAACAGTTGCAGGTGGCCAAAACCAAAAGCATGAAAGAGACCAAAAACTTGCTTAAAATCCACTGCTAAAAATGCTTTCGCTCAAGCTACCCTTATGACAAATGCTGGATCTTGATACACCTTCAAGAAATGCTAGCCTGAGCAATAACCTTTTTTTCAACTTTCTGACAACTGAATGACCCAAAAGACATCTCTTCATCACCTTGGCTGAAGACTTACCTCCAAGACAGTCCCCGGTATTGAGTGGCCACATCCTGGAGGGTGTCTGAGGCAATTCCTGAACCAGCCTGGACATTATTTTTCATTAACCAAACGAAATTAAAGCACAATTACTAATGCTATAGTAACTTGTAATACAAATATATAAACAAATACAGTTTACTAATTTAAATAGAATTACGTAGTTGTTTTATTTACTTTTTAATTGAGCGGATGTCTTCCAAAGCTTTAAAAGGCATCTGACATTTCCCCAAACCTTTCTCCTGAAGAACACAATACCTTCCATAATTATTTACAAATATCATATTGTATATATGATACACAAAATGTATGATGGAGATGTGGAACAAAGACATGGGTCTAGATGAGCTAAATAACTCTTTTATGGTTGCATTACTCAACAGTGATGAAAACATCTCAATCAAACACACAAAATCTTCTGGCTAATGATATTAAATACTACATGATCTCAGCAGAGAAAATAAGCATGTATCAGAAAGAAGCATCATAATTCATATATACCAGTTTGAAAACCATTGTGCTAAATCAAAAGACTTAGAGCAGAACTGGAGCAAGGAGGAAGCACTCTCTACACTTAACCTGAAGAAACAGGAAAGCTAGCAACAGCCCTCCTAAAACACCTCCAGAATTCAGAAGCAGAGTTCCTGACAGCTGTGATTGTATAGTTTCATTCTAAATCTAGGTGCAAGTTAGTACTTCAGTACAGTACAAGACCAGGCAGCCTATTTGCTGCTACCTTAGATTAAACCATAATACTACATTTTCTTCTGTGTATAAACTTCATGGAAATTACAGAAGATTGGTGTTCAGAATAACTATGCACAGGCCAAGTGCAGCTCTGAGACAGCAATACACCATGGCATGTTCTATGAAAGCAGGTTTTATTCCCAGTTCCTACAGACTATACGTAGAAGCAGAAACACATGCAGGGCCCTAGATATTAGAATACAGCAACCACAACTATATACAGAATATCTTTCATTTGTTAATACTGCAGGTTTACATCAAAATGCTTCTATTCATTTCAGTAGCCCCCTGTGTGTAGAAGTTGTAGCAACATGTCTGCCAGAGAGTTGTAAAGAGCTCATGGCTTGTACACACAATGTGTTTGTTGTTAAGGCTCAGATTCAGAGAAACCTATGTTCCAATTACATCTTTCTGTCCAGTGTGTCCTTTGACTTGGCTGTAGAATTTCAATCTTTGACCAGCATGAAAACATAAGCAGAAAGGCAAAACTGGAATATTGGATGTCTGAATTTTTAAATAAATTCCTTCTTGACTACCAAAGATAATCATCAGCAGCAATAACTGTATCGTGACCAAGAAATCTGTTAAATGTTAAAACAGGCACAATAAAATGACTGAATATCTTCTGAAATGCATTGAGTCAGAGGGCTCTCACCCTATACTTCCTTATCTCATTAATGCTAAAATGATTAAAATGCTATTATCCAACACCACTTAGTTGCATGCTGTTCCTGAAAGAACTGAGGCTGAAGAACAGGCTCATCAGTCCATTCCTATTCAGAAAAACACTTTGAAGAGCACAGTAACATAAGCCTTGTGCTATGTCCCATTCATTTCAACAGCATCTGATCTCTTTCGCCTCCAATTCAGCAAACTACCTAGGCACCTCTTTAAAGGATTTGCCTGTGTTTTTGCTGAGTTCAAAAGCATGTGAATATGTGCGTGGGGGGAACGGAGTGCTGAAAGACTGACACCTTCTTTCTTAATCTAGCTGCTAGATCTATTATCATCCATGAATGAACAGATCTTTGCTTCTGGGTACAACAGCTATTTCCCCTCCACTGGAGCGGGCACAAATTTGTAGTTTTACCAAGAGAACAGTAAAAACACCATCTTCTTACCGTCAAAGAATCCCCAAGGGCTGCTACAATTTTCACATCAGCTGGCTTTAGGGAATGCACTGCAGAGGAAAGAGATACAGTTGAACCTGGTTAGGAAATAGCTGGGGTTTTTTTCTCTACTGTGTATGTGAAATATGTCATTGTGCATTATGATGCTCTGTCACATTGTTTTTGCAATACCCAAGTGATAAATCAGGAGTTCTTTACAGCTCATCTCCTGTGATTGTAGCACCAACATATGCATATTATTCAGTATTTCAATGGTTAACGTCACTACCGAAAAGAAGAGCAAGGAGCAAATAACAGTAAGTGGCAAACAATATCCTGCACCAAAGTGAAGGTAAAACAATGCAAAATTACACAAAGCAGGAACAGCATATTAAAGACTTAAAAAGACTAAGGCAATGTGAAGTTATTTGAAAAACTGAATACTGCGAAATTCCAGACTAATATGAATGAAGCTGTATTTCCAGCTTCTTTCCATGACATTATGTGGAATAGCTTATAACTATGTCAGCACTCAAATTTGAATTTTATCACAAGTTATTTTGAAGTTCTCCACTGGCAGTGAGTTCAGTGAAGCTACTTAGTCAGAATGCTACCTTGTGTGACAGTGTGGCATTGTATCTGTTTAGCATCTGCTGAAAAACATGACATCCTTTCTGAGCAATGTTTTTCACAGTCCAGCAACCATTCCAGCAAAAAATTAACACTCATCTTGAAGGACAGCTGAAGGCAATTCAACCTCTTAACATAAAACAGGCAAAACTACCTGAGGTTGCAGGAGGGGAGGATGGAGACCTGTCCTCACATAGCAGCTGGCTTCCATAATTCTAAAGAGAAAAAGAAAGCTGAACAGCATTTGGCTAGCAAATACGGTCAGTAGTAACTATGATCTTCCCAGTAGAGGCCAGGTGGATAAAACAGAGCCTCTTTAGCATGCAATTAACTAGACAGGTCTTGGTTGCTCAATTCAATAGTCATGTTCAGTATTGCTCAGAAGAGTGCAGCATCCTGTACTGATAACAGTGCTGTTTGAGCACGTGATCTTACAGGTGTTTTCTGGTGCATTTTGTCTAACTCAGGGAGTACTTCCCTGCTCTGTGCCATATACTCAGCCTCCCAGGCCCCTTTGGCCACAGACTGATTTCCCCTATGCTGCAGAACATAAATCATATGGTTACCATACAGGAACAGATGTAGCAGAGTAACAGTGGGATGGTGATGTTGACACTTACTGGAGTTTGGTTAGGGTATGTGTAATTACTGTTCTTATATGTCCTCAGGAATGGCTCAGCCTACAAAACAAGGCAATCTGAATCAATGCAAAGCATCAGAGGAACACAAGGAGATTTCCATTCCCCAAACTTCAGTGCTCAGATATCTGTAGATGATTAGCAGCTTGAAGCAAATAAAACCCAAGAATTAAAAATAAATAAATAAAAGGCCTTTTAAAAATCTGTGTAACAACAATGTAGATCTGGGTTGTATTTTTATAACAGAAGTTAGAGAATACCCTCAGGACCCTGCTCTATGTGGCTTACAAGAAGCTTGTGGCCCCACTGCAAGGTATTCCCAGTGAATCCTGAAGAGCTATGCTGACTGATACCATCATTGCTCTGTTTCCCCCCACTGAAGCTCTGCCATTCAGTGTGGACACTTGATGATCTTGGTTAGGTAGGCCAAACACCCTTCCCTTGTGTTTTGGCCAGCTGTGATGTGTGACTGTGAGGAAGTTTACTCCTGCTTGCCCTCCATCATCTCCTGGGTGAGAGCATGCTGCTCTTGGTGTCAGTGGCACAAACTGTGTGGGGAGGAGCAGACCACTCTCACAGAGACAGAGCTCCAGGCACTGGGTAAAGGGTCACACAGACCCCCAGCCACTCCCAGCACCTCTACATAAACACAGACACCCTAATAACCCACCTCAGATGGACAGTTGAGGACAATCTCATCTTCCAAGGGCCGACTATCTGTCTTCTCCCCTACAGGCTCCAGCTGGGGGAAAAAGGGATGCCCAGAGGAAAAGCAGATGAGTATCAGAGAGCAATGGGTGATGCTGTGCTGCCAGTCACTGGAAACCACCTCTGCAGCACAGCAAGACAACTGCAGGGCACTGCACCACTGCTGGTAGCTGCCCCTATGCACTGTTTCGTGTGCTGAAGATGCCAACTCCCATACACCTGGAATGTGGCCTGTGGACCAATGTGCCTGGCAAGTGTCATCATCCTGAGGGACACAGCCTTAACACACCCAGCTTTAACACACCCCCAGATTTACTGGTTTGATAAGACTGGTTTAACAATTCAGGTGATCTTTCTTTATATGATCATTCTTTTCCTTTGTAAACACAATTCAGAAGAGATATGGCTACCTAGATCTCTGGGGAGTTTATGCTGCCAAGGGCAGGATGAAGTGAGCAAGGAGAGACCAACACAACCTTTAAAAATCTTACCATGCTGTTCCACAAAGAACGTGCAAGCTGGGAATGACCCTTTTGGCTGAAGTGGAAACAATCAGGGGCAAAATATGAATCATCTGGCCACCCCTCCTAGAAAATAAGATAGGTGCTGTCACTGAGGCAACAAATATGCAATAAGCTGTGCATTCTGTCTTCTCTCTTCCAGCGAGATAATCCAGCTGACTTCTAAACAAAGTATCTGCAATTCCTCTGAGGCAAACAGAATTAAACCAGGCCAGGGAAAGTTAGTAACTCAGAACTAAGAAGCCTTTTAAAACTCTTTAATATACTATTCCCAAAGTAATAAGGAATACAGACCACCGTGATTCTGAGTACAGAATGCCTGGGCACAAATATCAATTGTGTTCTTTATCTCCCTTGAGATTTACACATGACAGTGGTTTGAAACATATAGGGTTTCATACCAAAGGTCATTTACTAAACTACTGTGAATGATGTATAGGGAATGTAGAGCAAGTGCTTCCTGATGAAGACTTTGAACTAAAATATTTACTTCATGGCTGTCCAATTGCGGTGCCCCAAATCAAGGCCTGTACTCCTGTTGCCCATTGTCTCATATTCCATAAACATTTTATGCAATTTTGGATGGTAACTGAATATAGTAATTAATTACTATGTCAGGAAACTGCCAGCTACATTTGCAGCTAAAAAAATTTCGACAAGTCAGTAGCATTGCACCAGGATTTAATGTAGGTGTGATTTCCTTGTTAGTTTTACCTGTGTTTTTGGCATTTCCGTATTAGTCATAAATGGCTGCATAACCACTGTGAAATCATCCTTCGTGTCATACCTTCCACTCTCCACTAACTGGCGGGTTCTTTCCTAAAGAGTGAAAGAAAAGTTGTCATTGTTCCTTCTGTGTTCAGCTCATCAGGCTGTTCCACCCATTTACACCTCACCCAGGGATTGCCCCTCCCTCCTGCAGAAGCTCAAACACGAGCTCAGACACGAGCATGGTTTTCAGCTTGTGCCAGGTAGCCAATGCAGCTGCCTTTTGAGACACTCATCCTGGGCTTCTTTGCAGAGAGGCAGTCTGGGCATGGCTGCCTGACTGACAAGGACTGGCAGCCTGCTCAGGGATAAGCTTTTCTGTCAAAAAAAGTCCTTCCAGAACCACCAAAGTGTTTTTGGTTTGGCTGACATGCTGTGCCTGAAAACTTGTTCCTGAGTTACCATGTTGTTTGACTTAACCTGATTTTCAGTAACATAACTGATCAAAAAACTGGTGGCTCTCTGACATACTCTACTCTCTACAGCTCTGTAACAATTATTCTTCTCATCTGTTTTGTTGGTTTTGTGAAACAGAATTGTAAAGATCCTGATCCTACTTTTTTTAATCACTACAAATACATCATTAGAATGACTGGAAACTGTCCCCCACTTTCAAATTAGCCCACCTGTGGTCCCTTGATCAACAGAAGGATGACATTAAACTTCTAACAAATGCAGTGTACCTTACCTGATACCTTCTGTTAAAGTAGATCAACTTCTTTAACTCATTGGAATTGTCCTTAGGGTTTATGACACAAGGGCACAGCATCCTGTGGGATAAGAGCATGGCACTGAGATTTGCTCTTCATTTTCCTCCCTTGCTTCCCAGCTGACAAGCTGCAGGATTAAAAGCTCTGAGAGGGATTTCTTTGAAAGGCCATTGAATGAGAGTATTACCTCTCACCCCTGAGGTTCTTCATAGCCCCAATTCTTGAGCAGAAACATATTTATTAGGGATAAATTAATGAACAGAAAGTGAAGAAAAGCTTCCATGCAAGCAAAAACCACATTGTGTGCCCATGGCAAGGTTTCAGCAGCAGGAGTGATCTCTGTGAGGAGGGGCCAGGGCTGCCTGTTCTGGACACAGCTCCAGCAAACCAACCACAGGGTATGGCTGAGCCTCTCAGCCAAGCTGGTGGTGTCTCTGTGAAAACCTACCTAAGAAAGGGCAGAAAACACCAGAAAGGGAGAGAACAGTGGGAACAAGGAAGAGGTGCTCCATGGCAGAACAGGCGCTCCTGGAAGGGACCGCAGCCTGTGGATGCACATGACTGTAGTACTCACGCTGGAGCACAGGACAAGAGTGAGCAGTGTCCCAAGTCACCAGCTGTTTACCATCTTGCAGTGGTTTTCTCAGCCCCAGTTAACAAGAAAGTTCTGTGGGTCTCAATCTCTAAGCTGCTGTGTGTTCTGAGGCTTGGAAAATAAGAGAGGATTCTGCCGTGGTTTTGGAAGAGGTTTATTCCCAGGGGATGCACACGCCAGAATGACTCCTGGACTTCAGTTCCCTCCTTAAGTATCTCGGGTGGACCCCGAGCAAGGGGGAACCTCGGTCCAATAGGGAAGGGGGAAGGGGGTGGTTCGGAGCAGGGGTACTTTACACCACAAAGGGGAAGGTGGGTACCTGAGCACCCAGCCGAATGGGAGAGCACCTTCTCTGGGGTCCACCAGGGTGATTGGCAAGGTACTTGTCTCAGGGTGATACCACCGGGGAGTGGGATGAGGGGTAGGGAAAAAGGGGGCATACCAATACAAACAAACAAAACCACACAATTTTAAAAATCCTTAATCATGCACAGAGCAGGAAGGAATGAAAGAGAGATACCAGATCCAGACCCCAAGCCATGCCTCACTGAAGGGATTGAGGGTACCCTGAGGCAGTAATAGGGGTGGGAGGAGAGATGCTTGGAGAAAACTTGAACCTGAGAAGGACAGAGGACAGGTGCTTCAACTGTTCAACTTCTTTGTTCATTTCCCAATACCTGAATTAGTAATTAAATGTTCATGCTCATGAACAACAGATACAGTTAAGTTCCCCAAATCAGGTCTGTTTCACCTGCAATGATACTTGGTAAGCGGCTTTCCGGTCTTTCTTTTGACCCATGAATTTTGTTGCTCACAATCCTTGTTTTTCTCCCATGTTGCTGGGGTGGAGTGAATGAGCAGCTGTGTGGAGTGCTTGGCTGGCACCTGGGGCCAACCCACCACAAAAAATTGTTCATAACTACACTTGTGCAACATGGTTTGTTTCAGCAGAACTGTGCAAGCATCCTTCAAGATGGAATTGCCACAAATTAATTCTAATCAGCTGAGAGAGTCAGAGGTTATAGTATGATTCACAGTAAGGCTGGTAGAGCATCACAACAATCACCAGGACTGATGCAGAATTCTCCATCCTTAGAGAGCCATTATAATCTGACACATTTTAAGATTCTGTGAATTCATGTTGGCCATCCTTATCCTTCCCCTGAGGTTTATGACCCTTCTAGCACATGGATATTTTTGGGATGTTCCATCTTCCTGGGCATGCCCCATCACTACCTGGGAAATCCAAATTAGCAAAAGGACATCTTTCAAAAATCCTGACTGTGTGACCACAGTAAAGCACCCCTGAGAGAGCTCTTAAAAAAATACCTCCTATAGAGATGCAGTTGATATATGTAAAATATACACAGACCCCTACCAGGTCCAAACTTGTCTTAATGGAGACCAACTAACAAAAGCTTTTACTTCCACAGTACATCTATATGAGAACAATACAAATCTAAGTTGTGTTTTCAGAAGTTTCAGAAACATATATTAGGCAAAATTAGTAGACACATCTTCCCTTTAGGTTGTTTGCTACTTTCAGAAAAAAAAAGAGAAGACTTTCAAGATCAAAATCCTCCTTCAGGTTCTTCTTCTACTCTGTAGAAGGGCATTTATTATCCCATACAGGGTGTGCTTATTGCCCTGCAAGCTTGGCTTGCTGCCAGACAGGCAAAAGTTGAATTCAGTATGGCACCCGAAATGATGGGGAAAGATTACAGCTATTGTGAGACAATCGAATCTTAAACACTTTGCTAACTATCCTTCCAACGATTAGGGCCTTGAGTACTCTAGCCAGTAACCTTTGTTTAAAATAAATAAATAAACAAATAAATTTTTAAAAATAACTACAACTGGCTATTGGGAGCCCCACCTCCCTGAGTTTCAAAACCAATTTTCCACTGACAGCCACGAGGGAGCCCTTAAATCACAGCAAGAAGGTTGCATCTCTGTCCCTCCTGTAAAAGCAGTGGCTGCCTACATTCACAGGACAAAGTTATTCTCCCCATCTGTCCAGAAATGCAGAGACTTACTTTTCTGAAAACAAGCAAGTCCTGCCAGAAGCAACTCCAGGGGACAGTGCTGGACCCTATCTGAGTCACCAGAAGTCCACTCAGGGTGCAGACCTGCCACCTCAGTACTGGACTAACACTGATCTGGAAAGGATTGTTGAGCTATAAAGCAGCAGGTGGCACAATTAAGCATTCAAAACATCTACTTGAGACACTAATTAGAGATAAAACTAATAATCAGTGACAAGATTACAGAGACTGAAAATTGTGGAAGCAAGAGGAAGAGTTTTAAGTGTAGAAAAAAGTAAATCTATAAATACAACTACAAAACTTTGTGTCTTAGTGTCTTCTCTATTTTCACCAAAGAGTGCCCAGCTGAGCTTTCTCTGCTCTGGCTTGAACTCCCTTGCAGGTTAAGTGCAGAGTCAAAAGTGGCACCTTCATAAGAAGCAATAATAGCAGGGTTCAGATACAGAGCCAACAACAGAGACAGCTTATTCTAAATGCTCTGTTGAAATCAAAATGTAGGTACATGCACATGCACAGAGAAAGATGTTTGGTAGTCTGAAATACTAGACCCTTGTCCCTTTAAGAACAAACTTCCCAAGAAAACGTTGCAGCCTTCTGTGAACAACAATGAGAGCTGTAACATAAACCATCTGCAAACCTCATAAGCAGTTTTGGGCAGCTATTGTTTTTCAATGCATGCAGCTCCCGCAGGCTTGCTATGGAAAGCAACGTCACCAGGTTCACATATGCCCGTGGAACCTGCCAAGAGAACAAACAAACCCATAGCAAACACCTGGAGCACACAGCGCTGGTTCTGTCCCCACACAGCCACAGCAGACCTTGGTAGCAGCCTGCTGGTTCAAGCATTGTGTATTATTTATAAACAGAGGTGTTCAAAGTACTTTCTCAATAATTAATTCCCCACACAAGCAATACTAAATTACAGTCCCTGCCTGCACTGCCTAGTTCTATTCTAAATGTTGATAGCTGGTCACTTAAAAATAATGGCTTCAAAAAGCTCCAAACAAGTTGTTATAGGTCTCACCAAGACCCAGACACCTGCTAACTCTTCAAGTATTCTCATCATTCTTTATGTGGAACATCAGAATCTCTCTCTTAATGACCACAAAAATTTGCAGTTTATTTGCAGTTCAAAGAACAAGCAAAGCATTTTCTAGTCAATTAATAATGTTTGTTCCACTTTGTTATAATATTTTTTTATATTATTTGTTCACAGCACATCAGCTAGAACCAAGAATATCCTTATTCCTTTGGTAAAAAAACTTCTCCAGCCCTTTTTGCCTTTCACAAGGATTTTCCTGTGAGCAAAGACCTCTGCATACAGTAGCACTCTGCAGCTGAAAGCAAGGAAATAAATTCTTAATTAATAATCAGTGACTGCTTTGCAAACAGAACAAAACCCCTACTCCCACATACTCGAAAAGTTTGATTTACCTCTTTGTGAAGTAAGTCCAAAGCTATTTGTATATTGTAGATGTAGTTTTCAGGAGAATGGCGTACCTGTTAAAGCAAGAGGGTTGAATTTTAATATTAGTTTAATCAGGCAGGGACAAGAATGACTAGCTGGAGTCTCTCAAAGTAGTGTTTATGTTTCTAACTCTTGGGTCAAAAGTAACAGTCATAGGCAAAATGGTCCTGTCTCTGCTTTTCTTCCTTCCCATCACAGCTATCTCACTGGCAAGAAAAGATCTAGCAGCCACTGGAGGGTTAAAATTCACAGGGTATTATCAGACATCACAACATCCTCAATTCCCAGGCTTGCTTGGGCTGGTCTTAAAAGCACAGCTAACAACTCATTAACAGGGGCCATATATGGGAGAGAACAGTTTGTGTACAAGTACATTTATTTGTGGTGTATGGAATATTTGAACATGTCTCCCATACACTCCTTGCCTGCCACAAATAATAAATGGCAAAACTTAAGTGTTTAGCTGGGAATGAAATTACTTCATAGACTTGTCTTTCAGTACCAAAATTTCCTTGTTCCATTTTAATGGTTTAAACACTAATTTTATTGTCTCAAGTAATCCAACATTTATTTTTTTCACTTGTGGGACTACAATAATCACATAAACTTTCTTACGAGAAATGTCTGTCTTATTTTCAGCCTTTTTCTCTCTCATTTAATTTCAAGCAGAATTTCATTGAGAGCCCCACTTGCCTACTCTATAGAAGCAGACAGCTCAGATCTCTTATTCATTTCATAGGTCACAGCTCACCAAGAGTGCTGTGGTTGGCACTATTTGTACTTGTGCCACATGAAGATCACTGAGTCCTTGGATGCACACACGCTCTCTCCTTGCCACCCACTCCAGTCATGTGAACAGGTACTTTGTGTTTGGGTTGACAGCAGAAGGTAGGAACGGTTAATTTGCTCCTTCCTTGTTTTATAACCATCTTACTGTGCTGCTTGGCTGTCCTTCCTGATCCAAGATAAATCATGAAGGGTGGCGAGTATGTGCTCAACTGCCTGTGAGTAGGTAACCCTCATCACCAAGTGAGGAGTCTGCCACAGCCTTTCACCTCCTCCACCAAAGGCTAGATACTGTATGTATGCTATATATATATATATAATATATACTACATTGCATATAATTGAATTAGCATGAGCTGGGCTTAGAACTTTTCCCATAGCACTGAAAATACTAAGAGAGAACCAAGTAAGACTTAGGAGTGTGACAAGGCAAAGAGGAGTGAAAACACTTGGCATTTTATCTACAGGAGGTAAAGTGAGTATGCAACAAAAAATTATCCTAGTTAGCAGCAAAACAAAGTCACAACAATTCTGTAATTTACAGGTGTTCTAAAGGTGTCTCTAACATTATCAAAACATTGTGCTGAGCAACCTGAAGGTCTCAGTACCATTACATTCCAGAGCTGCACAATTAAGACCTAAGCTATTTTGGTCTCACCCACCAAGTTCCTCTCTCTTACCCCCTGAAATTCATAAAGACTCTGTGGCTTGACTGGCCCTGTTCATGCTGCAGGAAACTTACGGGATTCTCGCAGAAATTGCAGAGGTCATTTCCTCCTATGAAAAGTGTTATGAGCTTCCAGTCATTTTGGAAATCTATGCTCTACACAGAGAAGGAGATGGAACAGAAGTTTTTAATTAAAAAAGGAGGGAGATGCCAGCAACATACTAAATACAAATTTCCCATTTCTCAGAGTACATGGCTATCATTCCCTAGGTATCTATAACAAGTTTGTAGTCACAACTGAAGATGTAGAAACTGCTATGATCTAAACCAGATTTACAATATCAATGGCATAATGGAAAACTATTTGCTTCAGAAAACTATTGCTCAAAATCCATCTGTATGCTTTTCTTAGTAATATCTTGTGCATACAGAGTGACTCTTCCTGAAGTCCTAGAAATATATCTTCATAGCAAAAATTATGGTATGCGTTTTACTGTGTGATAAATAATCCAGCCATCCTGCTGGTAAATCCTGGGGGACAATATATTTCAGACTTGCTGTGAGACAAACTGTAAAGAACAGTGGGGCAATACTAACTCTAACAATAATGGTAAAATATTAGATCACTTTTGGTTTCTGCAAGCATTTTGCAAAGGGATAGCTAGCGAAATCAAGGTAATTATGCTACAGTAAATAAAGACCTTCTTAGTTTTGAGGAAAGCTTCAGATATGCTTAGTAGCATGTTGAGGAGGTTGTGCTCAATATTCTAATGTTTTAATTTCAGTGCAAAACACCAGTAAGAAAAGCACCAAAAGTGCACCAGTCTCCAGTGGTTTAAAAACATCTTTCTTCAAAGGCAGGAGGCAACATATCCCTGCTAGTAAACACACTCTCCAGTAGTTTGGTCTCAAAATGTCAAAAAAATAAAAAAGAGGGAGAAACTTCCTCCCGCACTAAACAAGTGCTTTAAAAAGTGGAGGTAAAAAGGATCTCTTAAATCAAAGATATATGACCTTTACTATAAGCATGCTTTCTAGTCAGAACAAACTTCACTAGTTACATAAAAAACATTTATACCTAAATAAAAGATATTTCCATTAATTTCTGTTAATATTCTCAGGCCAATAAATTTGGCAGAGTAGTGCTTAGAAGCTTTGAATGAAAACCATCCAACCCTTCATTGTCAGTTGCTGTTCTTTTTAATCTCATTTCAGATGCATCCATCAGATGGAAATCTTGTTTACAAGAAAGTGAAGCAAGAAGGAAGGTACTGCAAATATTTTTGCCAATATGTATGCACCAGAGTGTTTACACTAAACACACACACAGATGTCATGAAGACTTTTTGGCTGCTTTCCAGCTGCACAATTGGAAAGCCAAACTATTATAAAGTAACTTAGGTCACTGATTGCATAGCACATTTATCAAATTACAAACAGCAAACATTCAAAGCACAAGCTGAGGTGAGAAATATGCAAGCAATCCTCAACCTAACATGTATTTTACAGACTATTTATCAAACAATTCCTAACAATAAATGTGTAAGTCAAAAATCAGCTGATGACTAGTTGAAAGAGGCGACTAATTTGTTTCTATAGAAAACAAGTCCCTTCCCCACTGCACATGTTCACTCCACATGATTTGCTACTTGAAAAGCTTGCCCTCAACATCCTGGCATGCATCATTTTTGCTGGAAAAACCACCTGCTTACAAGATAATTAATAGCACCACAGCAAAATCCTCACAGAGAAAAGGTTCTGTTATCTTACAGGGTGACACAGGTTGGAAGCAGGAGCAATAGCACTGCATTTACAGCCACTTACAGAAAAAATGATGAAAAGGCTACAATTATATGGGTTTGATAGTAACTATCATATACTGGTGCAAATTCCTTTAAGACTAAGCTACAGATAATTTTGTGCTGACTCATACTCTGCACTAGGAAGCATTATCCTGTACCCTGCTGTACCTACAGCTTTAAAGTCTAGCATTCACTGTTTAGATCTGCTCTTGGTCTGTTAGAAACTAATGATGCCATGTCACTTCCTTCTAAAAATATTCATGACATGTTGAACTCACAGTATCATTCTTCATGCGGTCCACCAGCTTCCTAACCTGTCCAGGAACATCCCTAAAAATAAAAGGAAAATAAATTCATAAAGTAAATTAATAAAAATTTAAAGAAAGAGTCCTGCATAAATAACAAGGCAAAGAGGAAAGCTGACAAATGGACATCAAAAACCCCAAAACCCCAGAGAAAGTCCGATTTTCATTGAATGGAATATAAGATATAGCCAACAAAGGCTGTTTTGAGACAGTGATGGAAAAAGAAAATAAATAGCATCCAACAGGCATTGGGCTACTTTGCAAATGCTGCATAGTTACTCTTTTACAAACTATACAGAAAATGTACTTTCCCCACCATCAGACAGATGTTATCAATAGATATAGCTCTGAAGTACCTGTGTTTGTACCAATGTTATTATACAGCCTCAAGGTACTGAAGTAGGTCTTATAAGAACTGTTACCAGGGGGAAAAAAATAGGATATGAATTGCACTGAAGACAGTGCATAGTGATCTATAATTAATTCCCAGCTCTGGCTGACCAGGAATTAAACAATCCACAATTTTCTCAGTCTCTACACAAACTCTTGGTCCTGATGACAAGAAGGTTTGAATATACCTCCTATAAAGTGGAGATCTCTTTTGTCTGACTCACAATAGGACAGCTTTCTGAATAGTGCTTGTAAAATGCTGTGGCTTTCTTGGCTGAAAATGTCAGAGAAAGTATTGGGTTTGTTGCTAATTTATTTGACACAGATTAGAAACACTGCAAAGGCCTCATCACATTTCTTGGCCTTCATGCTATAGTTAGGATAAAGAAATCTTTGCCTATTAGACTTAGTGTGCTCCTCCCAAAGTCCAGGGTTTGGGCCTTCTTTAGTCACAAGGACTTTTACAGAAAAAAATCAAATTTCTATTAAAATTAGAAGTTTTCCTCTTACTCTGCAACAGCACCAGCCACAGCTTGGTTCAATGCAGCATTGTTTGAATTCTGTTTTCCAGTGCCAATGGAATACCCTACCAAGGATGGGTTGAACTCACGAAGAATATCTGCAGAAAGAGACAGCACCCTGAAATATTGCTCCCTGCAGCAGGTAACAAACAAGGCAATAAAGGTTAGACCATGAAAAAGCTTTAGGAGATAGCTATTAAAAAAAGTTCATCAACCTTTAAGTATAATAAACATGGACATTTACACAACCATTTCCCTGCCTTCAAGATTTCTGAATTTCATGAATTCAGATATCTCATGGCCTAACACGACCATCTTGGCTAGCAATGCCATTTTGCCTGGCAAGCCAGGGTAACCATATACTCAGGCAGAACCTCATGCCATCATGCTCTAACTACAGACAGGTTGGAATCAAATCCTTTAGCCTGATGGCCCCAGATGTATTAACCCCAAAGACCTCAGATTCCCTTCTAGATCTTGGGTTACAAGTTACAAGCCTCACAAACACCTCAGATCTAAAATGTCCTGACCTTTAAAAAGCATGTAAAATCTGATCTTGTAATGTGATTCTGCCCCTGCCCAAAACAACTTCCCCATACAGTCAAAATAGTTTCTTTAGGCTATGAGCTAAGATCTTTGATTCATCTATCCCAAACAAATTTTAGACAGAACTATAACCAAGAGAAGAATTCTGGGACAACCAAAACCTAGGAATTACAAAATGCATAGCTAAGTCATGCACAGCATATTACAGCCTGGTTGTTATGCAACTTTTACTCAGCAGTGGACATTAAAAACAAAGGGATTGCTTGTGTCATGCTACAGATTTCAGTCCTTTTCTCCTGTCTCCTTTTATAATAGCAGGTATTCGAATAATAAACAGTACCACATATTTATCAAATTTATAGAAAAAGTCACTTACTTGGTAATGTTGTGACTGTGCTTATGTTTTCATTTCCTCCAATACTGTTAAAAAGAAAGAACAGGGAAAAAGTGTAGTAAGGTATGATGGACTCGACAAGGCAATGAACAAGGCAGGAGAGTGCCCCCTTTTGGGTTACTGCCCATATACAGAGCACGCTGGGGCTGTGCTGAGCCCACCCACGCTCTGCTTGCCTGTCCCCAGACACTCTCAGCTCCAGGAGAACAATCATATTAGAGGCCCTGTACAGTAGCTGTCCTTTCAGCTCTTTCACGTGTTTTGGCATATGTTCAAACCCAGCGGAAAGAAATGAGATTTTTTTCAAGGCTGCCACCTTTGCTACAGCAAAGCTTACTTATTAAAATATTTATAGCTCCATTTTTAGTTAACAAATCTAATCAAAACAAAAAGTTCTAAAAGCATATATTTCAGAGTGATAAGTAAAATCAACACCTTTGCCTTTCCCCATTGCCTTCCCCCCAGTCACATTTCACTCAACTGGAAGAATATTACTAGACTGGTGAAATTCACTGTTATGTCTGTGTGCTCTTTATTCTCCTTCAAGCTGAAAAAAATACTAGTAAACTTGTTGCAAAAAACAGTCAATAGATTACTACTGAAGATCAAAATATAACATGTTTAACTTAGAACACCTCTGTAGTGTCCCTTTAATCTGGAACAGATTTTGAAGTGCACTAATACCATCCCTGGAAGTGCTTGAGGCCAAGCTGAGTGGTGCTCTGAGCACCATGGTCTAGTGCAAATTGTCCCTGCCCATGGCATGGGTATTGGAACCAGATGATCTTTAAGGTGCCTTTCAACCCAGGCCATTCTATGATTCTGTGAACGTGCTTAAGCTTCTTTTAAAATTGCAGCAACTTAGATTGGTGAAATATGATGAGCAGAAGATCAAGGTGACAAGTTTGGTGTTAAATCATGCAGTTGCAGATTAACATGTGCGCATGATCACCTTTCTCCAGAATCTTTTTGATGTGTCTAACGACATGCTGCATATGTAAAAGTCTGTATTGACTCATAATTGATAAACTGTTCTCCATGATGTAAGTAACACTGGGAAAGGATCAAGGAAAGAAATACTGCATATGAAACAACAGCAGAAAAGATTTTTTGTAGCCCATCAATTTTAAATGAGACAAATAGGTGATGCGGGCCACACTGGGCAAGGGCAGACAGGATACAAAAAGAGCAAGTGATGCAATGGTGATGGAGTTTAGAAGACCCGGTTCCAGGGTCTCCTACAACCATGAGATTGCAAAATAACTTCTTAACAAGGACCGCATTTTCCCATGTACCCAGGTCTATTCCAGCCATGCTACGTTGTACTCTAGAAAACCACCAGTTTGAGTATTTTCTTTATCATGAGTAACAGCACAGCCATGTGCCATCATGCAAAATGTGACATCAAATCCAGTTTCCATAATCCTTCATTTGCTACAAAAACAACTATATCAATCAAAACCGAAGAAAATGGATTCTCTCCCACTGCGGGGAAAATTCCTGGGACTCACCTCCAAGAAAGACCTCGGTACTGAGTCAAGACATCCAGAACATCATGGGGTCTGGATCCTGCTCCATTACCTGCCTGGAAGAAGAAGAGTTCACCTTCAGAAAATAATCATTGCTACAGTAACTAGCTCTCTGACTGATCCTAGTGAGAATAATTAAAAACCATATTAATGAAACAAGGTAGGTCATCTTCCCAAAATAGAACAGATCTCTGTTCTCAAGAAGATCAAAGGCTGAAGGTATTTTAACTCCATTCCAGTGAATTACCCTCTTCTATCAACTTCGTGATTAGATCAAGTGGGGAAAAATTACTTGAGAATGTTCAAAATACTCATATAATTCTAAATTTACATAAGGAATAAATAAGATAGCAGTGGTCTCGAATGAATAATTTATTATAACATTCCTCACATTAAAAAGTTGTACAGTGATGTTATGTCTTTCCCAGTTTCTCCAAGGAAAAAGACTACAAGGATTTAATGTGATAATTAGCACAGAACATGTAGGAAACATGAATTATGACAAGAGCAGTAAAGCAGTCACCACTGACTGGAGAATCACAAACAGTCTAGGGGTAATGAGCTTACAAAGCACTAGGAATTTCTTTTTTATTTTAACACTATTCCTAGTGTTAAAATAAAAAAATTCTCAAGGCAAGTTACTCTCAACACACCTGATGTTCTATTGCAATTTTAATTCTATATTTAGTTAGTACGAATTACTATGGCTTTATACACTGTGGTATTATCATATGTATATTTATCATATTATATAGATACCCAGATATACACAAACAGCTGCAGAACTTTTTCTTTCTCTTCCTGCTGCTTACTAATAACTTTCAGGGCCAATACCTTGGGAGTTGCCAGAAACCAGTAAAGAAAAGCAATTGTTTCAAGTCCACTCTAGCAGAATAGTTTTGCTGCTGCACAATCTAATCTTGCATCTCTTCCTTGTAGGGCACTCTTGTGGACTTTAAATGGGAACTGTGCACTCAGATTAGACTCACGATCTGATTACCAACCAGCCAAGACAGAGTATGGAAAAAAAAAAATGTGATAAATATGTCTGGCTCAACAGGACATAACTGTATGTATTCCAGTTCCCAGGTTAAAAAATCAAAAATTTCATTGCAAGTTTTTCATTGCTAGCTTTATAAATGGCTATCCAGTGATTTTAACTTACTGTGAGTGAGTCTCCCAGGGCAGCAATCACCTGAATATCTGCCGGTTTCAAATTATGAACTGAAAAAAAGATAAAGGTAGTGTAAGGGAAAGAAAGAAAACTACAAATTATGATGGTTAATAGAAGTTTTCCTCAGAATACGCATAATAAAGCATTGTAGAGAGAGTATTTTTAATATTCATGACAGCATCAGTTCAGAATGACAGAGACTGATAGAATCAGAAATGATTCTTGGTACCATAGCTGGGCAGTAGTTACACTGAAAAAGGAGGCAGCAAGATTCCAGTCTTGAATTTTTCTTCCTCAAATTTCTTTTAACTGGTGAAAACTACTGAAAAGCAGGCACAGCTCTGGTGCCAACACAGAGTGGATATTTGGAACTATCACAGATTCTGAGGAAAGACAAAACCTACCTAAGGAACTCCATATGGTTTTTCACACCTCAGACTGCATTAAAAAGAGCCCCCTACAGTTTTTTCATCCTGGAAATGAAGGACCTGACTGCCTCCTATCTTTTCCACTGTCACTTCTTTGTTATACATGGAAGATGCAGCTGCATAAACTTTCATGTCCTCTCCTGAGTAAACCCAGTTCTGTTCTCGTTCTGTCACCAAACGAAGTAGCTCTATGACAAAAAGGCACAATACTGTACCTGAAACTGGAGCCGTATCAGAGGGAACCCGGTCAGGACAGGGAACATTTGTTCCATAACTCCTCTCCTGCAAAGACAGACAGGGCAAGATTTCACATCAGTCTCACTATACTCTGGTCATGATAAACCATTTACATCTCAGAGCATGAGGTTAATGAAATCCCCACGTACTGTGTATACAACTACCCAGCTCAGTCTGCCCTCAGTCCGTGCCTTTTGAAGGCAGACACAAACTCAGCCTGCTCAGAAGTCGTGCAGCCTTACAATTGCAGCACAACTCTTGCCTACCAGCGGGGCCAGTTGTTTTAGGCTCTGAGCCATGGTGTGCTCAGCTATGCAACATTTGGTGTGCCCATATCCCGAGTACTTTTTGCAAGAAACTGTTTGAACATCCCTGAAATATCCTAGGACAAAACCATAGCTCTTGTCAGCAAGCCATGAGCCTGCCTTCTCCATATGCAGTCCTTATGTGCAGCCAGGGATTTGCTCTCCTGGCTCTTTTGGGTAGCAGCCTACTGACAGAAATACTCCCAAAGTCTACTGTTACTGAAGGGATGACCATCAATATACCAGAGCAAACCATCACACAAGACTCAAAGATGTGCTTTGGCTCCAAATCTCTCTGCAGAATTCGTTAGAGTAGGCTAACTTGCCTAAGGAAAAGATACTTATATGTCTTGTCCCATTGTTCTGGATTGGGTTTTTAATTTTTAATTTAAAAACCTAGCAAATAACCACAAACATAACACAGTACTGCTCCTTACATCCTTAACACTTCCTACACTACAGCTATTTCCAAAAAAAAAGAGTGGTAGGTATTATTGCCCCATGGCAAGGTCTGTACACCCCAAGTAACCAACAAAACAGATTCACTATATTCAAATGTGAACAGAAACACATACTACAACTCCAGTGACTAATAGGCCATTTTGTATAGATGTGGTCTAGGCATTGTGTTCTGACAATTAACATTGTCAACTCACTCTGTTCCTGCTTGGGAACACCAAATTCTGCTCAAAATCAGAGTACTCTGACTTAAAAAACACAATCATGGGTCTTTTTCTCCACACATCTAATCTGAAATTATCCCACAAAAAAAAAAAAATTTTTTTTTTTTTTTAAAATTGTTCTTCAGTTTCATTATGGATAAACAGACAAAATCAGACCCACACAGTAGTTGGATCTGATGTAGTTTCTTCCATGGTAGGACTAAACAGTCTCATTTTCACTATCCTCTTGTCCCAGGAAAAATAACATTTTTATCCAGATGTTTAACATAGGCTCTTACCAGTGAAGGCAAGACTCACTTTAGGTTAGCTGAACACATCTACCTTACTCAAACTCTTAACAGAACCCACCAAGGAGAGAATGTGCTGTTAAACATCTGACTATTTAGTCAAGCATGGAATTAAAAAGCTGGAGTTTTGCATTTAGTTTTCCCAGGTAGCATTGTTTATTTAGGCTACAACACACTCTTTCCCATCTGCCCCACTCCTTGGAATACAGCCAGTCCATTGATGCAAACAGTCCTACTATACCTGAGATGTTTCTTTGGTGTTTGATGCCCTCAGGGAAGATGAGTAGTTACTATTCCTATACGTAAACAAATATGGATTTTCCTGCAGAGTGAAGAGAGTATGTTTACCAACGCTAATGGAAACACAGTCAGCTGATGTTAAAGTCTTCTGGCTACATTTTCCGAGAGAAAAAAATCTTTATAGTATTAATTTTTGTATGAACATTGCCCTAGTGAAGTAAACCAGGTTAGACTTGAAAGTCAAGCCCTGGTCTGAAGCCATGTCCTAGGTATGCTCTAGGCACAGCACCACTTCCTGCCTTAAACCTAACACCAAACAAAACATAAAATTCTATTTCTTTGATATTTTAATTACTGCTCAGAAGCTTTTGGATGCCAGTAATATTTTATCCCTATCAAATTACTGAAGTCAGAGCTTAAATGCAAAAGCGTACAAGAACCTGTTTTTTGAATGAGATGTTCCAATCCTGACTACTGACAGCTCCAGGGACTAAATTACTAAAATGTGGCAGCAGAGGCAAATAACAGAAAATCTAGATTATATAAAATACATGGATTCAATTTTATTAGTGACACAAATTTGAATATTGATAATGTACCTCATGCCTGCAATTAATAAATTCAGATTAACTAGATATATTTTTTGGACCCCCTAAAAATCTGACAGAGATGATTTAACTAAATTTTGTCAAAAGTTCTTTTTTCAGAGTGTCATCTGTGGAAAATAAAGACTTTGTGTCAATGAACTTTAGGAACACTCAGTCTTTAACAGTGCAGTAACTTGGGCAAGTGCACATTCCCAAGAACTTCAGAAAACAACAACAGTATTTGAAAACTTGGAAATTCTGCAAAGAATAAATAAAATCACAGAATAGCAAGGAAGACCTTTTACCTGGGATGGACACTGGACTATTTTTGTGACACCATAAGGCTGTTTCTGTCCAACTGGCTGCATCTGGACAGGGAGAGAACAAGAGAAATTGTACACATGCTGTGTGTGGGAAGGAAGGGAGAGCAGCAGCAATGCAAAGGCTCTAGTGCCCGAAGTTTTCCATCAGGCTCATACACATAAATCTAAAAATATATATTTAAAAATTTCTTTTGCTTATGATAAATATTTATCTATGCATAACATACCACACGTATACCTACAAAAGCAAGGAACTGAAAACAAGTCCTCTCACATGAGCAGACTGTCTTCCCATCATGACTAAAACTTCCATCTAAACATTAATTCAGATTTTGGGAATGATGATTCTATAAGTGTTGATTGTTTATCCAACCTTTCAGAACTGTTTCATTGTCTACACTCTCACATGTTAGGCAACACCAAAAGGTGCTTTCCTACTCCATACAGAGGCTTAGTAACATTTATGTTTGTTGGTCTTCTTGAAACAAGAGGGAGAGGGGATTATTGCAATGAAAAAATATGGAATTATTTAGAAAATAGTGACAGCACAAAGGAGCAAATACCAAAAATAATCACTTCACCTGTGCAGGCAGCTTGCTGGGTGCTAATTAAATTGCAATCACACACAGAGGAGTTGGCTGAGGGTTTAGATCCCTCAGTGCATGTCTGCTCAGCCTGGCACCAGCAGCTGCCAGGACCAGCAGCCTACACAAGAAACAGGATGCAAGGAACTGGAAAACACAACAGCAGCAGGCTTGATGTCACCAATATACTCTGGGGAGGAATGCTATATTCTATTTTGATTGTTCCATCAATGAAAATAATGGAGAAATTCAGAGAAATGGAGAAGAAGCTTACAGAGTTTATACTCTTTGAGAGAAACATTTGAAGAAACAGTCTGCTTTTCTGAGGGGGGGCAGGAGGGAATAAAACGAATTTCCCCAAAACGCGCAAAATAACGAAGCTCAGAGAAAAGATACATTGGGATACTCTCCCGTCCTCCTAGGATGAAACAAAGTAACTATTTAATCCTATGATCAAAAGAAAATACACTTCCAACATATAATCATCCCCCAAAACATGGGATACATACAATACAGTATTTCTCGACTAGAAATTAAGTTCAAACAAGTATTAGACACTTGCATGTGTTGGGAGTTGGGTGACAAGAACAAATTTCTCCAGAAGGCAGTAAATTCCAGATGGCTCAAACACACAGCAAAGACTGACAGCCCCCATGCAGCTCCCATGCACGATCCTGGTCAGGGAATGGGGCACAAGGGCTGTATTGTGGCCACCAACTCTCCCCCAAATCCTAGCACATCTGTCATGCAGGCCACTTAGTGTGGGTCTGCTCTGGTACTCAGCAGGTTTGAAGGCAGCACCAAGCCCTGAACACAGAAGAGAGGCACGGGCAACCTACTGCCATGCTTTTCACGTTTGGTTTTTGTTTTAGTTTCTCTTTTATTTGTAGGATAGGGTTGATAACACAAAAGAGTGCCAAAATACAAGAAGCTCCTACTCTTATGAAGTTCTCTACATATATGAATGGAGCTTTGCCCTCAGGTATATGTCCAGAGGTAAAATTGATTAACTTTGGCAAATGCCTACAACCAGGCTCTCTGTGGTAAACATCAAAGCTGTCCAACTACACAGCCAACCTCTCTCAGCTTTTCCAATGTCATTTATCTGGCTGTTCTCTGGCCTGCTTAGCATATGAATTGCCATTGGTCCCAGAGAGCTGTTCAAATTAAATATCCAGCCCTGCCCAGGACAAGCCCTTAGGACATGATGGCTCAGCTCCTTCTCAGTCAGGCTGAAGTGCAGCTCTAAGGCCAATTGTTATTAGATTTTCAAGGTTTTGCCCTTTGGCCAATAAGTAGGTAATTTTTCAGGGAAGAGGTTGGTATCAAGCTTCAATAGAAGGTCAGGACAGCCTGGCAGAGAGCAGAAGAAGAGAAACCTCTGAATGTAGTTTCATTCTGCAGTGTTTCCTGATCCACAAGTCATGATCTTGATTTCCTATCAGCTCCCAAGACTACATTATAGGTTCATTTTCATTTTTTAAAGAAGTCAGCATAAACTGTTGGCTGGATTTCCCAGTAGAACTGGAGAGACCTTTATCAGGTGAGGGCACCTGCTAGCGCTTTTTATGCTGAATGCATCTTTCATATCTTCTTTTACATCATGGCAGAATACAGGCAGACAAGGCAATCACAGGCAGACAAAGAAGCAACCCTGAAAGGCCCCTCTCTGATGACTGCTAGCTGTACTCTAATCAAAGAGAAGTCAAAAAAGATGGTAAAATGAGTTGAGGTCATTGTTAATATTTCCACAGTCTTCCTTCAAACCTGTGGCAAGATGTGGGTTTGCCACATTTTACTCCTCCTCCAGCTCACCTAGGCTCTCCCATCACTAGGAGAATCACCTCACACTGAGAAAAACCACTGAAATAAAGAAAAGTAGGTATTTATTTCCTTTATGACAATGTTTTGGTTCTGGTCGCTCCACAGCATGCTCACTGCCCAAGTCTGGGTAACTGGCCCTGATGCAGCCAGCCTTGAAAGCACAGCTTCATTTTGCATATGGTTTTTCATCTCTGCTATTTCCACAAAATGCTTCTGGACAATCAGAGTGACAAGGATAGAGTAACATGCCATGGAATGGGTTGCTCAAGGACAGAGCACAGGAGGACAAATAAAGTCTGTGCAGAAAAGGTTTAGAGACAGAAAAATGAAACAGAGGACATCTATTTTATGATGGAAGAACGGAGGTAGGAGCTGTGACATCATGACAAGGAATATCACAGATAACAGCAAAGGAGATAAATGGACCCAGCATGGCTGTTCCAAGGTTACCACTGCAACAGCTTATCAATTTTTAACTCCTTGGCTCACACTAACTAACTAAAGTCCTTTTAACCTTAACTAAAAGATAGTATTTTATTGAAGTGACTGTACTATTCTTCTAGATATATGATCTGGTGGAATAGAAGCCTCCTCCTGCAAATTCTGCTTCTTTAAATGATCAGGGCTACAACAACATTATTACTACTTGAATTTGCATAAAAGAAAACAAGAACATGCCAATATGCATGAATTTATTTTTAAATGTGGTTCATGAAAAGCTGTTGCAGTATAGACTTTTTTTCCTTCATGCTTAGGATGATTTGGACAGACACAGGAATAGTAGGTACTCTCCAAAGGAAATCTTATTAACACATGGAGTGCAAAACAAGAAAAAAGTCCTTTATATTTCATCTAATTTAATTGGCCATTGAAGATTCTTTTTAATTAAAGAAGAGATTATACGTGTTATAAGGTTACTAGAAAAAGAAACAGGAAACACTGAAGGCTTCTAAAAAGAAACAGTAAAATCAACATTTTACCTAAAACAATGCATGTAAGGACATATCCAAACAGCAGCATCCTGCTTAGCTCTGGTGAGTCCAAACCCACACACCTGCTTTTTTGTCGCATTCATATTGAAAAGCAACTCACATTTCTTCACTTGCCCCTATAATCAATTTTAAAGTGCAAACTCCTCCAGTTGTACATGCATCCACTCAGTGTTACACAGAGAAATGCTGTGTGTCAGCAGCTCAAGCCTGCAGTGGGAAACAGCCCCTACAGAACTGGCCATGGTGTTCAAGGTTGAGTGGGTCAGAAAGTTCACATTTCTTTCAGACAACCTCTCCCACTGATACAAACACCATTTTCTGGTTTTCCTCAGCTGGATAGGACATCCAGCTCTAGAGGACATAACAAGAGCTTCTCAAGGTTGTTTCAACGTTTTCAATATGAGCAACAGCAGCACAAAGGTGATAGTTAAGGAGGAGACAGTGGTATAAGACTCATTAGTAAAGAATGGTGGGGGATGCAGGATAGAGGACAGAGCAGACAGGAGTATAATTGCTATAATCTCAGGTTAGGACAAGCCTCAGTCATCCTGTGCTGTGCTGTCAAAGAGGTAAGATTAGCAAAACCAGGATATGTCACAGTTCATTTACTCCATGAGGCTTCCCAAAGGGCTACTTTGAAAACCTTTCTAAAAAGTTCTTAGTAGAAAGTAGCAGCAGAATGAAATTTGTCTTGGAAGTGCAGGGCACTTAGCATTATTCAAGAGCACCCTCCCTGCACAGCTGAGGACAGCAGTCATGGGATAATTCTTGTATTCTTCCTTCCCCTGCCTCTCTGCTACTGAAAGCCTGGCTCGTGCAGGGTTGCTATCAGGCATCTGGACCAAGTTCAGCAAGAAACAGTCTCTGTGGCACTGCTTACCATGTTGTTCCAGAGGCCCACAGCCATGAAAATATAATCTTCCAGAATTTCCACTTGTGTCTTTGATGTGGTAATCAAATCATCCTTGCCCTGAAAGAGAAAGTACTTTGAGCATCATAAAATAATTAAGAGTAAGGGAAGATGAGCTATTCAGTCACAAAACTTCTCAATCTATAAAATAATATTCATATCCACAAGAAAATCAATCTTTGATACTCTCATTAAGTCACTTGCCATTGACCCCAGTTACTGCTGGTGTGTCAAGATAGAAAGATGCTGGTTTTGTAAATGATTGTTGCACATCAACAGGACAAGAAGAGCAGTGCAACAACACAGCATGATCACAATAGTGACACAGAGTAGAGCAGGAAGACATAGATGTGAACACATGAATCATTTGGGATCAACAACATTTATTCGAGTTTACACATCTATTTAAAGATTAGAAACATGCAGAATTTGTCTTAAGAGGGCATGCTGAATTTGAAATGAAATGTAGCTGTTGGAAGAGTTTGGAAGGTTACACATAGTGGCCTGCAGGCGTACCACAAATCAGAAGAAATAAAGAATACACCTATGACATATGATAGTATTTAAAGAAATAATCGAGCAAATTACTGACAGAAAAAGTAATGCCATGAAAGTTAGAAGTATGCTATTAGCATATGGACCAGCCATTTACAAAAAAAAAGTCTGGCAAAAGATGACCTCCAGCAGCAAAAAGAAGATTTTGCAACATAGCAAATCCTTTCTTTTCCTGGAAGAAAAATTTCTTCTCCCAGTTCACTTTGTTCTGATACTGAGCTGAGGGGAGCAATGGAATTACCTCAAATTCATGGAGCTATCATGATGCTCAAAAACCCACACCATGAGTCACTACCAACCTATATTACAAAAAAACACCTGATGTGATAGATCTTGATACCTCACTCCAAGTGAGCCATTGTCCAGAAAGTAATATTCTCCTTTTTCATTGCCAGATCTTAGACAGCCTTGACCTTTCAAAGATCACTCATGACAAAACCATGCCTGACATACTAGGCAATCCCATCTTCATTCCCTACTGCTTACACCAGAAAAAAAGTCTGAGTTCTCAGACTCAATGCAGGGAAATAACTACATTCCAACATAGTTTACAAACACCTTTATCTTTTGTCCCTCTAAACCTTTTTAAAGCTTCACATTATCCCCTTTTTGCCTTTGTTGTCAAACACGTGAGCATAATCAAGGATGAATATGGTGATGACTACAAAGATATGGAAAAATCAGCAGCATTGACAGCTTCCAGACACTTGGGACTTTAGGTGCAGAGGTGCCATAGCTTGATTTATCCTGGAGCATAGCATTTAAAAAAACACAGGATCTCTAGCTGGTACTGTTTACATCAATCCATTCTCAGGACTTCTGTGTCTGATCCTGAGGTGTGTTCTTCCTGTGCCTGACTACCCTTGTCTTCCAGAATTACACAACCTAGGACAGGAAAGTCTGCTGAATATTGCACTCAGTCTTAGCAGACACAAACTAGAAAGAACGAAGCAGCTTGAGTTTACTCACCAGTCTAAGCAGCAGATTTCTTCCTTGGATAGAAGACTGAAGAACAACAGTGAAGTCATCCTTTTGATCAAACCTCTCAGACTCCAGTAGTTTTTCCAAAGCATCCTAAATAGACAACCATTTAATGAGATAAGTATTATCGGGTAGAGAATGTAATGTATGTGCAATTCATCAGGGCTTAAAGTAAATTTAAATTATCTCCATCCTTAATAAACCACAGAAATAAAATTGTGTAATCCAGAACAAAGACAGTAATTTAATGAAATCTTGTTATGCAACAACTGGAAAATCCTTGTAGCTATGAGAAAGATGGTTTACCATAATTTTCTTTGAAAGGGCAGCAAGCTTAGCAAGGCAATGAAATGGCATGTTTATTGCCACCCTGGCATGTTTAAAAGAAACTATGGCACAACTGTCTTTGTCTTAACAGAATACTTCCCTCTTCTAAATCATGTGGCATTTTACTGGGTAAGATGGATCATTTCTCTGATGGGATATGAAAAATCCTAGGTTGCCAAAACTTATATAGACATTTAAAACTTCAAGAGATATTAAGATCACTCACGTATAGAGAGAACTTATTGCCAATATTCCTGAGGTAAGAAATGGGATCAGGATTGCTATGGATATGTGATAGAAAGGCTGTTACTCAACTTCCTCACTGATATTCCTCCCTTAACTCCTTGCTTCAGGCCAATCTGGAAAACGAATAGACATGTCTAGCAATATGAGAGCCAAACAACACAGAAGATGCCATACCTGATAGGACCACCTCAGTATGTTATCATGTAATGTGGAGTGTTCAGTATAATTGCACTGATTCCTGCCTGGATTGCTGCACAAAAGAATTAAAAACATGAAAGGCATGATGAAGTTTGATAAACAAGGTGGATAGCACGAATTCTTTTAAGCCACTGACAAGCGCATACTAAAGACTAAATTGTTGTATGTGTAGAAAAGGCTACATGGAACACGATAATTTTTGATATAAGCATAGAATGATATATATTCCCATATCCAGAGCTTTGTATCTCTTTTTGATTCAAAAGCCTAGTCAGTTGACAAGTATGCCACACTTAGGTTAGCACAGGATCTCACAAGCTAGCAACGTGTTCAAGCTTTAAAAAGCAGCTGCACTGGTTTTCAAACATTTCCATCTCTGTAGTCACACAGGTAAATTGAACAAACTCAAAATACTTCCACTGGAACTTCTTCTTTCATGTTTGGCATGAAGATGTGCATCTAGGAACATGGATGGAAGCTGCAGAAGGTAATCTATGCTAAAGGATGACTGGCACAGTCAGATTTCTGACCTGCAAGGTCAGATGGGTATACTGCATATTTTTGAAGCTAGCTGAAGAATTCTGAGAGTTCCCAAAGGTGCAGATGGGAAATTTCCTGGGTGAACTGGAATTTCAGAAAGTTTCTGAGGGGTTTGCAGATATAAGCAATAAATATGTGTCAGGATCCTTTTCACAGTGCTCTAGCTAAACCCATAAAACGAGAATTTTCTGATAAAATGCTATTATCCCGGCTGGTGAAGGAAAGAAATAAGAACTCAAGACCAGAATCTTACCCAAGCCTAACAGAGGAACCTCATAAAATACATGAAGAGAGTTACATGCCTAAAAATAGGGTTCATACATTACTTTTAGTGCAGATGCTTCTAGTTAATAAGAACTAGAACTTTAAAACCCCATTATGTCCCAAACTTCAATGCCTAAAGTTTAGGCGTGAGACTGAAAGTGTCAACCATTATTATCGTCTTTGACTCTTGAAATTTCACATTTTGATATGAATTTATACTTTTGTCTCAAAGCACAGTTCATAATGACAACTTAGTAACCAAATGCTGGAAGTCCTTATCTGGGAGAGGATCTGGATGTTAGAGGCCATCTAACAAACTTGTGGGAACTGTGTTTATCAACCAGATAAACACAGCTATGAGAGCATGCTGACAATAAGAAAGCAAATTGCCTTAAGTACAAAAAGAAATATAAAAAATTCCTCAGAGGAAAAAAAAATAGATCTATTTAATTTTATTTTTTAAGGCCTTCAATATGTGGAAATGTCCACATTCCTAACCACATCTTTTCCGCATTTCTCACATTTTTACCCTTCATGTTTGTGCAGGAGAAATAAGCTAGAGTGCCTCATGCAGTCATTTTTGACAAGGAAAGCTTCTCCTCTCCTTGTATTTGTTAAGTACATAGTTACATAGCAGCCAGACCTCTTCCCCCATTCCATCAGAACGTCTCCAAGGTCGTACGCTTGCAAAGCTTGTGAAACACTTCAGCATGACTATATTAGTACATATGGTGTCCTATGCCATGAGCACAGGGAAAAAAAAATAATTACTGTGGAGTAATCTCACCAGCTGTAAACTACTCCATCATAACTGCTCATGTGCACACTCCTACTCCATACTAAATTGGGACACAACTACTCACGCTTGTGTTACAAAGTATTGAGAAAGACAGATAAATAGATGCAGTTACCATAAGGAACTGACAACTTGGATGTTCTCTACCCTGGCGTACCCTAAGCCCAAGTAGAATCTTTCCAATAGCTTAATAACGTCCTTTAAAATCAGTTGCTCATTTTGTGAACATTGATACGTAGAAATTTAAACTTCTGAAGCACCTAGAGAGCTTCTGACTTGGGAGTTGCAGAACAAAAGTATCACTGAATAAAAACACTGGGAGTAGCTAGATGGTGCAGTTTTGTGACCATTCTCTAAGTGCTGGGTCTGGCTGGGATGGAGTTAACTTTTCTCATGGCAGCCCATATGGTGCTGTGTTTTGGATTTGGGGCTAAAACTGTTGATAACAAACCAGTGCTTTGGCTCTTGGTGAGCAGTGCTTGTACATCGTCGAGGCTTTCTCTTTTTCCTTAACTCTGACCCAATATTTAAATATGCTGTCCAATTTGATAGGATTAAAAGCACTAGCTTCCTAGTAAAAATGTATCTTTCAGAGAGAGTATATCAGAAACAAAGGGAAGACTTAAAATCTCTTATATACTTTTGTATTAAGGGCAGAAAAACAGCTCAGCAGATTGTGTCTCAGTCATGAAGTCAGTGCATATACATAGCTATTTGTTGAACACCAGCAGGAGACAGTGACGAGAAGTTAAAGAAACCTGTTACCTGGCATTACTGTAATCTTGGCATGCAAGAGAGGCAGTTGTGAGCTCAGTGGAATCAACTAGATTTACGAAGGCCTTGGGAACCTGCAGTAATAAAGTAAAAATTATTCATGCTAGACTTGCAATTAAAAATCAGCAAGCAGCAATTATGGTAAATTATATCTACAACTTCACACGTATTACCTCTGGCCTGGGATTCTGCTTACATAAAATCCATGATCTAAGCCTTTGCCAATTCTGTCCTGAACCCTGCTTCTATGCCTGCAATCTAGGATCATCATTTATGAAGTACTTGTGACCATGTTCTTTTGACTGAGACACAACAATTCGTTTCACATAACCAAAATGGCCACCAGCCAACCAAACTGAACTCAAATGAACTTGGGACTACCATTTTTGTGGCAACACAGCAATGCAAAGCTGGGGATAAAACAACGTGTATAACAGCACAAGCACTCATGTAACCCACCATACCTTTCCCCCATGCAGAAAGCAGCTTTTCTTTTCCATAATGATATTTTACTTTTACAAGTGCACATAAACAGGGATTCTGGAAATAATAGTGGAGAGAATCTGAAGAGAATGTGTGGGTGGAATTTCTCCCATACACAACATTTGTCAAAGTCAGTTGGAGAAAAACGAGTGGTTGTGGTCTGAGGCAACCAAACTGTAGCAGGTTTAGAACATGCTGTAGGCCTTCAATGCAGCAAAACAAAATTATTGGAAGATGCTATTGAAATAATTCAGTTACACAGTTTATAGTCTGCTTTAGTAGTAATCTATCGTCATCTAGTCTACTGTCATTAGTAGACCAAGACACAGCACAGAACACTTCCCAGAAACCATCCTAGATAAGCAGATAATTCTTAGCTCAGCCAGCTAGAAAACCTTTAGAAAGGCTGATATTTTTAAATGACCACAAAATAGGAAAAAAAATCTATTACATGTATTTTAATGGATGTTTTCCCTGGTCTTTAAAAGTCACCACCAGGTAGTTAGCAGCCTGTATACTGCCTAGGTGTTCCACACCAGTAACTAGATACCAGTGACTTTCACCAACAGCACTGTTACACAAACTTTCAGACCTAGACAGAAGTACTACAATTTTCACAGAAATAATTTTAAAAATACCCAAACATTGAGTGGTACATTAGCTTGTGTTGCAAAACAGAGCAGTTACCCATCTATCCTTTCTGTTTGCATGTGTCAGCTTTTTAAAAACAGGAGTAAAACAGTGAAAACAAACAGAACCAGTGGGTTGAAGGCAATGAGACTGGTGCTCTAAGTCATGTGAAGAGTGGTACAAGCCCTAGTCTAGTAGTGGAGACTAGAAAAATATACAATGGATTCAGCAATTCAGGGTTGATGAATACATCTCACCTTCTTATACAAAAAATCCAAGACAGCTGTAAGTTTTTCCAGGTTTTCCAATATGCAGTCCTTCTATAAATGAGATGAGAAAGTCCATCAAAACTAGTAGAAAAAACAGTTATCCATTTCCTAAAAGTCACAAACTCTGTGTATTGATGTGTGCACTGAAGGGTTATTAAGAACCACTCTATTCTAAATTCAGCCTTAGCCAGCAACAAGTAAATAACATGGGAACTAGTCTCGCAATTTAACTGCCTATAAATAGACAACTTGACACATAGTGGAAAAAAAAGACAGCAATAGGGAATAAAAGTATCTTTATATTTGACGGTGGAAAACAGTCGTTCTACTAAGACATCTCAGACTGGGGATGGCAAATTAAGTACAGATGTTCATAAATACAAAACACATCATGTGCCAGGAGCTTACATCATTGGATAGAGGCATTCCAACATCCCTGACCTAACCACTCCTTTGGTTCCCTGTGGCAGAGAGCAGAGTATGGGAAAGGGTCTTAACTACCTGTCTTGACTGCTAAACCGCCCCACAAAGTTCTTACCAGTTGTGTGGAAGCATAGGAGGAACATGGGCTTTCAGCACTAAAAAATACTGTGATCAATTTCCAGTCATTTTGGAAGTCCATCATCTGGGAGAAAAAAATAAAGGGATAGGATGACAGGTGATCTATTTGCAATTTTCCTTTCTCACACACAATTTGCTGTGCGTTCAAAATGAGAGAGACCAAGCAGTAGTCCATGGCCCAATCCTGGCCATCTTGGTCCCTTCCATTTGAAAAGCCATCCAGCTTTTCCTCCGAGGACACAGCAAACAGATGGTTAGGCATCAAATACTGCAATTAAATCTGAACACACATCTACAAAAAGCTCAGGGTAGAGCCTGAAATTGCTGCTACCATAGAAGACTCTATTGGAAAAGATGGGCATGGACAGCTTAGCACAGAACTTGATGTTTCCTTCCATCACTGTTGCAGCTTGCCAACAGGATTATTGTATATGAATTGCTGAGAAGGGGTCACACTAGTGGAACAAAGAGTGAAATAAAAAATCTGAGCGCTAGAGCCCTGCTCAGCTGTGCTGTGTTTATTAGGCAATGATGTACAATCCTGAAGAGCCTTGGTTAGAACCACACAGTCCCACAAACATGCATGCTAAATCCCTGTAAAGCAAAGAGGCAACAGCAGAATTGCCTTGGCAATTACATTTTCCCATTAATTCAAGATGATTTTACAAAATAACATCATGGTTAAGAATAAAGGAGAAATAAATGCTTAAAGCTCCAGGATGGGACCTAAAAAGCACTCAGCCATGAATGATAATTCTAGCTCTCACCAGCATCAGCCAAAGCATATCTAGGTCTTTATTTTTCCTTTTGAAAATATGTTCCTAAAAGACAAAAAGGAACTGAAAAGACAAATACTGAGAATTATTATTTTGGGTTGGCTTCTCAGAAACACTGGCACAGTTACAGAGTGGAGCTAGCAGAAGTCTCACATCTTTAGCCAACAGAAAGCAAACATATTGGCTTCCATACCAAGCTCTTCAGCTGCTTTGACAAAGGTAAAAAAGATGGGATCCTTCCAGAACAAAACTCTGCACTTGAAAGGCACAGAACTTTAAACAAACCTGATCCACTTTCATGAGCTCCACTATTTCTTCAGCTTGTTGCAGGAGGTCTCTGAAAAACAGAAAGGAAAAGAGAAATTATGAAGGCATCAGTAAGGTTAAAGCTTTGGCTGATTTTTACCATTGAATCAAACAATATTTGAAGATTCAGGTTCGATTAATCTTTTCTCTCCTAAATGTGTTGAGATTAGACAACTGACTGTGCTACGCAGAGAGCTTTGGGTGATTAGTTCATATTCAGCTATCTGACTTTCCGACACATACACTTAGATGAAAACAGCAGCTTAGTAGGCACACCTCAACTTCTATTTGAGCCAAAAATTTGTTCTGCAGCTATAAAGAGACCTGATGTTAACTCAGGTGATACAGACCCCAAAGCAGGACTTTGTTCCTCCTGATTCTGACAGGTGCCAGCTGAGCCACAATAACATCCTCTGCCAGTACTGAGCATACTCGGTGCCCAGTGAAGTGCTCCAGCATCAAAGATTTCCATCCTTCCCCTTGCCAGCTGTGCATCAACTGCCCAGCCCAAAGCCCCTCTGACTCACCTGGCTTGGCTGTCTGGTGTCTCTCCCTCTGTGCCAGGCGGAGGGGACAGCTCTAGGACCCAGGGGTTGAAGGTGCTAATGAGACCTGAATGACACACACAGGTTAGGCGATTTCTGCATCCAACAGACTCTACTCTGCTGATTCATTAAACACAATTAAACAGCACCAGAACATGTAAAGTCTGAGGATCCCTTGGCAAGCACAAGAGGTATGCCTAAGCCCCTCTTCAGCTGTTTTTCTTGGTTTTGTTCCTCACCTTCGGAACTGAAGGCTTGAGGTGTGAGTTTGCCTACAAAGTCAGGTCAAAAACCTCCATCCCTATCTCATGTCAGCCATAAGTATTGTAGGTGGGCTTAAATAGACACAGCTGTAGAAATGAAGCTACTGAGAAAGGCTACCCAGGGAGACTCTTAAAACACCAATGAGTTGCCACGTTTTAAACCCCTTTTTCAGGGAAATGGACATCACACCAAGGAGTTAAGATACTAGGAAGATGATTCGGACGGCAGGACCAGCTGTATATTATGCAGCACTTCAGTGGGCATGAAAGTTTCACTTGCAATACCCTTTAAGCAAGTAAAGGCTGCCTTCAGAGACAGCTAATAGGCAACAAATTCCCATATGTGGTGCATCTATGGCAGTCCCAGTGTAAATCCTAAGCATGTGGCAGCTCTGGGCAGGCAAACCCACACAAGATTTCATCAGGCCAGCATGGGCCACAAGCACACACCAGCAGAGAGTGTAGCGGGTACAAATAAGAGGCCAAAAACCCCTGTTGGGCATTTAAGACTCTTGCAGCAGTCTGTCACACCCCTTCTCCACTGCTGTTTGTCCACCCAGACAGTCTCTTTATAGCCATCATGGACAACCCAAGCTGGCTGTACTCATGTCCCCAGGTACACCACCCCTCAGGCTTCCCTTACACCCCTGCAGTGTGCCTGTGCTGCACCTGCTCTGCAGCCCAGCAGAGTCCTGGAGCTTCTGCCAGCAAGCTGTTAAATTAATCTGCTGAAGTTTTAGTGTGACAGCAAGACGCACCTGCTAAAGTTGCCACGCTTAGTTCAAGGAAGTTCTTTCCTGTGCTATAGAAAGGGAAGAGAAAACAGGAAGTTCCTGTTATTACATTTCTCAAAGAAAAATTATATTACAGCACAGCCTCAATTTCTTATTAGTTATGCTGCATCTCAGAGCGAAATTTATGGCAGCTGCTGCAAGTAAGAATGGGGCCTTTCTTTCCCCAAAACTGTCATGTCATCAGCTACTGCTGAGTAAGAACATAGTCTCAGATCTCAATTTTTTGTGTCTCTGTACCCTCTGCATGTTGCAGCACTTGTGCTGGCTTATACATAGGTATAGGTGATGCAGGGGCCTCTCCATGTATACCCACATATAAGTGGACACAGATGCTTATGCAACCATTTAAAAAACTTAATATTTTAAAGTTTATCTGTGCAGCGCTAAATCCTCATCTGGGATGCTGTGACTCAAAAGATCTGTACAGACCTGCAACTACAAGGTTTAGCCATATATTCACTCACTGATTTATATCTGGTAAAGGGGCATGGAAGAAGGAAATGGGGTAAAGCTTGTCCATGAAGTACTGGGAATCAGCCAAGCAGAGGACAGGGTATCAGGGTTCTTTCTTAGCTCTGATAGATCCCTGCTTTCTAATCTCTAACTAGTGATTCATGACATTTACTGCCTAGGATTTATCACACAGCAATGATTCTTAATCAAGGGTATTGCAACACTAAGGTAATTCTATATCCTGCAAAAGTACAAAAAATTTGTTACCAAAGGAAAGGGAAAGTTTCAGTGTCTCAAAATTCTTTCTGTTTTACAGAGGCTTTCTCATCTTCTCTTTAGAACAACAAAAAAAATTGATTAGGTCTAACTCCTGCACTGTGATACTATAGAAGTTAGGATAATGAAACTTACAAAAGCTAACTACTAATTGTTACCTTTGGAGTAGATCCTCACCAGATCCTGGTGTCTGTGAACAAATAAGCAATGAGAATAATATTAAGCAAAGTGTAAACTAGACCCACATATGCTGTTCCCCTACCGTATTTCAGTCCTGTTAGAGACAGTATTGTTTTCCACATACTCTTCTCCATTGTGTTGTAATCACTCACAGATTTATATTATTTTCCAGAACTTCCCTATTTACAGTGCATTTTCATAATCTGGTAATCCTTTCTCAGTTAATACTTTCATTGATGATTTTTTTTACACATAGCTTAAAATAGAATTTGATTAGTTGAAATCAAATTTCATAAAACAAAATTCTGTTCTAGACCAAATTTCTCTGGATCTGCTCCCACTCCTTTTCAACAAGGGAAATAACCTGAAGTAATTTAGATCATTTACATAGATGACACTCAGAAGGATTTCTGTTAAAAATAAACAACATCCACAGAGGAACTTCACTGATTTCAGAGAGTTTGATGAGGAGACAGTGACAGAGACGCTTGCTCTAGAAAGCAAGGATTGCTTAAAAGAAGGTCATTTACATGTTTTTCTATGACACCCCCACAAGCAACAAAGACACCAGCACAAAGACTTGCTCCAAAGGGCCATGCACCTGATATGGGTGAAGCATCTTTGCATTCAGGAAAATAATTTTTTTCAAAAGAGAGAGGTACTCACAAGGAGTCCAGAAGTGCTGATTTTCTAAAGGAAAAGTATGATATATTCACGGATACCATCTCAATTTTGAAAGTTGTTTTGTAATGAGGGAGACTCTCCCCAACCTTTCACAGTTGCAGCCTCCCCAGTGGCTATCAATTTTTGCTCTACAGGCATTTCTATGGTTCCTCAAAGCTTGAGAATTGTGTTTAAATGCTTTTAATTGGGCCTCAAACCTGTTTCAGATATACACTTTCAACTATTAAGACAAAGATCATCCAAATATGACTGGATTATTACAGGCAGGAGAACTTTACCCACTGATCTATACATCAGAAACATCTTGGTGATTCTTGTAGACCTTCTGCCTTCTAGGTAGAAAACCAGTTTCTACGGAAAACACTTGATGAGGTGGAAAATCTACTGCATTTCTCAATAATTTGTATTTGTTCCAGTTTGAATTTTCCCAGCATCTTCTTCCAGTTATTCAATCTGTTATGTTCATTGTTAGGAAAATCCATGCACTCTAATCAAGTATCATGGTTCTCTGCAAGAGCACTGTGATCACATTTCCTCCTGCACGAAGTCAGCTGGCTATTTTTAGACTCAGGGTACATTGGAACACTGAACAGCAGGTATTTCCAGTCATTTTTTCACCAGAAGTCTTTGATGCTTGTGGAAAGATTGAAGTCCTGAACACTCTGAGACCCTAAACTACATCATCAGCTGACTTCATCATCACAGCGGAGGAAATGGGTCATGTTCAGCACATTTCCCGCTTGTACTTACTCTTTGCAAACTTCCTATTGCAGTGACTGCTTTAATGTCAGCTGGCCTTAGAGCATGAACTGCAGAAAAGCAAAAGACTTCAGGTTACAAAAAACCCCCTAAAAGCAAGTTACATTCACCATATATTAAAACATAAATTTGGCTAAAATAGTAACAAGTCTATACTGATTGCTTTGATTGGAGGTTTTAAACTAGTTTAAAAGCATGAGAAACTTTTCTCAGGTGTTCAGTAAATATTCTGGGTGTTTAGAAGCACTGAAATGCTCAACCATCAAGCAAGAAAAGATCAAAAAAAACTGCTGAGAATGACTGAAGTAGTAGTGGATCCCCAATCACCAGCTGAAGAAACAAAGGTAGAAAATTAATCACAAGTGAAACAAAAAACTAAAGAGTTTATAGAGCCTAGCTCCATTTCAGTCAATCCCACACACAGGCATCCCCACAAACAGCTGATTTCTGCCCCAGCCCATTCTCAAATAATTTTGTGAGGGAAAGCCTCTGCAGAGACAATATCTGCAAATACAAACCTGAAGACGAAGGGGTCTCAGGAAACATCGCCTGCTCACATGAAAACTGCAAGCTTCTTAGAGCCTTAGACATAAACAAATAAATATGGTTGATTGCTTAGATCAAACAAGGAAATTTGTGGAATGAGGGGTCCTATGGACTCCATTCTCACACAGAACCAAGATTTTACTATGTAAACAATTTCAAAGAACAATTACACCTTTATTAGAAATACATGGAAACACAGATCTGGAAAGTTGCTTTTTCAGTTATCTCTTCTAGAACTTGACACTTTCTGCTCAGTTTTCTTACTGATTGTCACAGCACTGGGCCTGAGCAAACAACAAAATGTGCTGAACACATCCTGTCACATCCATTGCTGGACTGACTGCCTAATCTGGAAAAGGTCATAAGGACAGCTACTGCAGGCATCTCTGTGTGTGCCAAGGGGCACCCAATTGACACAAAAAAATGTTACATCTCCAACATGCAACAGGAAAGGCAGAATGAACCAGTTCTGGCTCCTTAACAACACGTGGCCAGGCGATCAGAGAAGGCAAGGATGTGAGCGATATTATTCACTCAGCAGGAGAGATAGCTCAGTACCAGTAGGAACACTGTTTAATGCCATGCTATACCCTTATGGTAGGCACAGCCCAATATCAAGTGCTTTAAAGGGACATAAAAGGCAATCCTTGTCTCCCCAGGTGACTTGGCAAGGGGTTTCCTCACCACAATGACCGTGAGTGGCTGTCTGACCATCGCCAATACCTAAAGGTGAAATCTGTATAGTGACAAGGGCCGCCACGGTCCCCACACACTCCCTAGTGCCCAGCTGGAGGACTTTAATGGTGCACACACTTTGCACTGTTATAAAGCAATGAAGAGTTTAATCCTGTGTTTCTAAAAGAGCAACAGAGCATCTAGGAAAAAGTGCTAACCACAAACGACCTACGTAAAGGATATGCAACCTAATAACAAACATTGCTCGGAGAAAACCTCATTTCCTGATTAGGTTCTGTAATCTTGCAGCTGCACTATCACATTGCTGACTCATTGGCTTTGCATTTCTTCCTTGCAGAAGCAGTTTAGAACAACAAGCCTCAGAGGAAGCAACAGCTTGATAGGTAATGATAGGTATTGAAAACAGAAAAAAAAAAAGAAAGTTGTATTCGTACTTTACCTCTAGTGTCCCATATTCTTCCTGATCATCTGCATTACCTTAAAAACATTAAAGAAAGTGTTATGCTATAATTTTTTTTAACCTTATGAAAAAAATGCTTCATAAGACTTAATATACCTAAAAGCACAGAATCCAGAGAGGAGGCACCTTTCTCATCTGCCCAAATTTCCAAAGAGGAGGCTCATCCCAACAAACAAACATATTTTCTTTGATTTTCCTATACTAGAAAAAGCTTTTAGTTGTTATAAGCAGGTGGGATTTCTTGATCAGTAGAATGTGATGGATTTATAGCAACAGGTGATGAACTGCTTGTGGATCCCCTCAAGCAACCCCATCCTCCACAGGCCTTCCCTACCTGTTTTCCTCTTCAGCATATTTCATACACTGCTGTTGTCTTATTCTGTCCAAATTTAGAGTAGTTTGAACATGTACAAGGTGAAACTCCTTAGAAAGGAGCCATTCACATTAATCTACATCTTCCACAGGGAGCAGCATGACACTGTTGAAAGTTTGCCAAAGTGATACAGAAACAGCTGCAATTTCTTCTCTTAGTAGAGTGCTGGCAGACAAAATAGCCTGTGGAGCCAGGAGTCAGGCCTGTAGATGTTTCAGTAAACATTATTCTCTTTCCTTGAGCATATACTTGGATTTATACAAATAGATTTTGGTTTATTCTACAATTTCTAAAATTCACAAAAACAGGCACAAAGCCTAGGTCAGCTGAACTTCAAAGCATGCTCTCAACTGTTCTTGCTTGCCCCACTGAAGCCATCAGCATCCAGCAAGTCTTATACAGAATTAGAATTGTCCTTTAACAGTCAGGAGCTATTTTTGGAACATTTAGCCCTGCTGAGTACTTCTGGCTTGTACACCTTTGTTTCCATGTCAATGACAGAGTAAGAGCTGAGCCAGCTCAGTCCACCAGGTGAGACATCTTTGGATGTAAAACAGCCAGTGGTGCTCACGCTGCAAGGAGATGTGCCTGGCACGGGCAGGGGACTCTGGGCAGCCTCTGGGGACATGGGTACCTGTGCACACCAGTCAGTGCAGTGACACAAAGCCACTACTGCTCCCCATAACTGCCTCAGCCTGTCATCTGTGCCACACTATACACCCATATTCAATAACTGGCAGCAACTTCTATAGGTGGTTTTTTTCCTCTACTTGGGTTTCAGCCATGAGCTATTTGCAAATTTATATTATTTTTACAGTACTCTGTAGAAGGTTGAGACAGTTTCCCAGCTGTTGTGTGACATATTTTTAACATTTCTGTCTGTTCAATCTGTGATTTTTTGAGGATGCTTTACTCAGGGCAATAACCAGAACCCCAACTCTTTTTGGGATACTGGAGCCAAAAGCAATGAGGAACTTGTCTGCATCACACAAATCTACCGCAGGAACTCGGTATCTGAGAATTTTAACACAAACTTCAATTATATTTGAGAACAGTTCCTTGGGTTCCAGTGAGAGAGAAAGAGGATCCAGTCCCAGTTTCCAGGACTCAGGGAGTTGGAGGAACAGTTTTCATGTGTCAGACACTGAAAGTTCATCTAGTCTGGGACTTTGCCTCTGACAATATCCAAATGCAGATGCTTAGGCAAAGAATAAGGAAAATACAGTTACACTTTCATTTTCTATCCTCCCAACTCTCTGTACTATTGTGCTCCCTGAGCAAGCAATTACCTAATGTTGAAAAACTCCCTGCCATCTTTCTTCCATGGATTTGTCTATTTGTTTTTCTAATACTTTCATACTTTTGGCTTTCCCCAAGACCTGTGGCAAAAGATGCTTAATCACTCCATTACATGTTGGAAAAAAGTACTTCTCATTTGTTAATAACCTGATTGTTTCCTTGTTGCTCTTGTAAAGAGTAGTCATTCCCCTGTTTCTGCAAAATTTGCCACTTTGTATGCACCTGTATGTCTTTATCATATACCTATCCCTTCTTTTCCAGGCTGAAGAGTCAGTTTCTTTGATCTCATGTTGAAATGTTTTCCTAAGTCTGACCACTCTCCCCCTTTATCCTCCTCCTAGGTTTTACCACATTTTTTTTGAGATGAAAAATCCAGACCACTGTCAAGATGCAGGTGAACCATGGCCCTGTACACAGCAGCAGCAATGTGGGTTTTATGCTGTTCTCTTGCTAACTCCTGCAATAATTTCTCTCTGACTATCACTAGCACTGATGTCTTCAGACAGTTGTGTTCTGGAGTCAAGCAGTATCTATTCAGAGCTCGCCACAGCGCACACATGGATAAGAGTAATATATAAGGGGAAAACTTAGTCTAAATTTTCATTCTGAACATCCTGAATAGCTTTGCAAGTTAGAATACAGCCTTATCCAGATCGCTTCTGAACATCTGCAGAGCCCACATCCCAACACAGATCAATATGAGTATCACAGTTAATAAAATGGACAGGTTCATATTTCTGCTTGGCTCAATCCCTTGGGTGGATATCATCTAATCCTGGCAGTTCTTTTACTATTTGTCATCAGTTTGTTCAAGGATTTGGTCGTTACTCCTCTTGTCCTCTGTGCTGAAAGGCTTGGAGTGCAAGGCCTTTTTTAAGCTGTTATGCAAGGACACCAAAGAAAAAAGAATTTGTCAGGCTTCAGCCTTCTTTTATACATTAGTCAGTCCTACAGACTCCATGTTACAAAAGAATTTGAAAAAGGATTTATTGGTTTTCATTGCTTCAACAATGATTCATTGTTTCTCTTCAGATTAATTTTTGGCTTGGCTGATTAAATTTTAACCTCTTCAGTTTTCTTAGCTTGTTTTAGATTTACACTTTACATAGGATGACTTTTTAAATTCCTGCTACTCCCAGTATTATAGTTACTCCCTTACTATACCATTGAATAATTCTAACTTGTATTTTTAATTTTCTTGACGTAAAAGAGAAGTATTTTTCAGATTATTCTCCCAAAATTTGGGAGAAAAATTCTAACTTCTTCTTCCCTTCCTCTTACAGTTGATCTGCTTCAACAAACAATTCTTATAGGCTGCTATCAATCAACATCTTTTTTTCCTGGATAAAGTTTTCAAAGGAACTGCAGCCACCATGCCTATTTTTCCCTAAATTAAAATGCTCAGATGTGATAATTTCTTCTGATTACTTCAGGAACCAAAACCTCCTAACAGTTTATTATTTATCAGAGCACCTTATAATCCTCTGCAGATAGTGATCATCACAGCCTACTGCTAAGGTTAAGCACTATTACTAGTTATCATTATTTTCTTACAGGCAGAGACCTGAAGCACAGAGCCAATAAGGCCAAAGAATACACAGCATTTTCAGTCTTCAGCACCTACAAATCTGTCACTGGCACCAAACATGGACTTCAGAGACCCACTATAGGGAACAAGGGCTCCCCCCTACCCTGAATATTACAGAAATCTGAACAATGCCTGGAATGCCAAGATGCTGACTAACCATTCACATAACCTTCTATCACTGAAAATAAGATTATTATAGTTATGAATTCAGAGAAAACCTCTGTTCCTTGCTTGAATTTCTGCACCATTTTGGCACAGGTCTCACTGCTAGTCTAATTATTTGGTGATGTTTCTCTCACCAGAATGCTTCAGTGCCTAAGACACAGTCTATCCCCAGAACAGTGCAAACCAATGCATATATCTTCATCAAAAAATGATCAAACATGCCCAAAACTGCATTTAAGATCACAGTTTTACTCACAGATTTTCTTCATCCTGCTTCTAAAACTCCTGCTATACACCCACCTTGCAACAACTAAAAATAGAGGTTCCCAAATACTGTGCAATGCAAATTTTCAAAGGGCCTTCCAAAACTTACCTTCTGAGGAGAGCAACCAAAGGAACAGCACACCTAACAACAGCTTCATGGTAACCACCTCTATGAACTGATAATCCTGGAGGGCTGTGTGTTAGATGTTAAGGCTGAGAGGAAAGAAATTCTCTTCCTTTTTCTCCTTTATATCTCAAAAGTTGATAACTCAGCAGCCATAAAACCTATTTGCTTCTACCTTTGGAAAGCAAAGTGACGATGATATCTCATTTCATTGCCCATCCAAGGGTCAAAGAAGGGGCACAGCTTCTCTCATTTGTTCAGACAGAGCTGGCCATTTTTTCAGGGAAGTTCTCAGCAAATGTAAGGACTGAGATCACGTGAGTCAGCTTCCAGCAGGGTCAAGGCTCTTCCAGGCAATACATAACATGTTAGTTTGGCATTAGCCTACCTCTGCCAGGCAGGGAAGGAGCCTCTGCTGCTGAGGCAACAAGGACAACTGAACCCTATGTAGCAGCCCATACCCACCCAAAGAGGAAGATTGTGTTCTTCCTTTTGTCTCCTTCCCTACCTGTGCTCCTTTCTTGCCTTCAACCACTCATGCTGCGCCTATTTATCTTCCACTAGTTCCTCTTCTGGCGGATTTTCCTTCACTGGGTGATGCCTCACCAATATTTGCCAAAACAGAGCAGTGCCAGACAAGCAGGATCAGTAACTCTGCCCTCGCACTGCCCAGGTCTCCAAACCCCTTGCTGTGACACTATTACAGCAGCACAGTCACTTCTGTAGAGTCAAAGAGTGTGCAGAAATGCCAGCTAGATTGTGATACAACACTCCCCAGTGAGACTACCACAACGCCTCAATTACAGCGTCAGGGTCAAACCTCAAAAGAGCAGCCTGCTGTCCTCACACAAAACAGCAGAGTGACCTTTGGCCTCTTCTGAGCCCACAGACATCCAGAGAGAGCTCCTACATGAATAATGGGAGTCTGCTTAAGTAAAGAGCTTTAAATGATCCAACTCAGGCAGTCTAACCCATCCTTCAAAGGGAGTTTTGTTCATTTTGGGTTTCTGTTGTTTCATGACAGAAATTTGACATTCTAGGAAGGAACATATTGGAGGCAGATCTTGTGCTCATTTCACTTTTCAAAAACCAGGACTGATACATTAATTCTGAACACGAACAGCTATGGTTCAGAGCAACATGAAAGGAGGAATGTACATAGACAGGGGAAAGCATTCCTCCACCCCCTGAATCTCCACCTTCAACTCAGCAAAAGCATACCAGCACAAGGTATTTCTCACCTCAGACACAGATGCATGTTCAAGTCTGAGAGTGATGAGCTCATTCTGCTTGGGGGTCTCACACCCGGAACAGTTTGACACCCAAACTCCTTTAACCAGTAAGGTAATGAAAAGTTAAAGTTTTACTCACTGTCAGGACACAGCACCACAGCAGCAAGACCTGCCTGGGCTGAGCTGCAGTGGAACTCCCAAGCACCTGCTCAGAATGAGGGAGGTACGGGTGAGGCTGGTCAGGACCACTATCACCTCTCAGTCAAGGTGGCATTGTACAGTCTCAGCATGGATGGGAGTTACCTTTGGTGGGTTTCATTATTACATACAAGGATTTGTGGCTGCTTCACTCCTCAAGGGAAAGCTCTCACTATCAAAAGTCTGAGAAACAGACTTCTTGAAGACCTAGAAGTGTTTAAAATCCCAGAAAGCCTCTTCCTCATTGTACACCAAGCAAAACATGAAAAGGAAGGTAGCATTAACTCATTCATTTGCCATAAACCACAGATCCAAGAGTAAGTTTAGCCTTTAAACACTGTGACATGCTCCAGAAGCAAAACAGCATTAACTTCAAGGCTTGTAAATCTCTTGTAAACACTCCTTCCCACCACCAAAGCATCAAAATAGCTCCTAGACTGAATAGCAAATAGCAAGTGGCAGCAAAGATCAAAAAAGTTTGCAAAAGGGAGAAGAGAGAATTTTCTATTAGATATAGAAGGTGTCAGAGACAAATTAAAGCTTTTACATTACTGCAAGGGCAAAGCTAGATGCAGCTACTGAAGGCAAGGAGAATTCCAGACCATAAACCAACCCTCAGCTGATGGCATTTAGGACTACCCTAGTGAGCTGCAGCCATATAGCTGATTACCTAATATCAACACAGAACATCTTGTGTTTTCCCTAAAGTGCCTCCTGCTGCTCAGGTGGGACAAGGAGCTAGCTAGGCCTGGTAGTTAACCCTGCCTGAATCGTGTGAGTCTTCTTCTCGCTTGTCTTGGATGGAGAGGGCTCATAACACAACTGGCACAGAAGAGTTTTGGGTGAGATTTGGTGGTAAAAAGCAGAAGTTTTATGCCTTGGCATGTTCTCAAACAAAAGACCTGTTTCAAAGGTCTACACCCAGCAGTGCAAAACACCACAAAAAAAGGTCAAGTCTCAGTTACAGTTTTAAAGCCAGCAACACCCAAACAGATACTCAAACACAAATGCTAAAGCATATTAGCCAAACTCTTTCATTCATTGCTACATTTTTAGGTGGCTTTTAATATACCTAAAGCTTCACCTTTCATACCTGGTATGGGAGCCACAGCTGGGAAAGCCATGGGATTTTTTTATCATGTCTTTAAAGTTTTTCCTTACCTCCCCTGTTAAACAGAGCTTTTTCTGGCATTTCTTTTATTCATACAGAATACCAAAACCCAAAACCTCTTTCAACCTAAGTCCTCACCTATAAGACCACTATTTTAAAATACAATAATGAAGGTATGGCTGTATATTAAAAGAAGAAAAGCCCCAACAATAAAAACAAACAGACAAAAAACTCTATAGCACTCAATCACTCATAATTAAACCCAAGATGTTTGTACTTGTACTAAGTTAGGGAGGTAGATTGCTCAACTGGTAATAAGCAGAGGACATATATCAGTGGATAATGTAATTGCATCCACAAAACTATCACATTACACTGGCATAGCAGGGAAATTTTTGTGGAAATACAAAGCAGACTGAATTCCCATTTCATCTGAAGATAGAGCCTGTTTGCGACCTGTCACTGCTTCAACTACTACTGACTTGTCTTGACAAGGCATTAGATCTCAAATTCTGTATTTAGGAAGCATATCCCTGAATTATTCCATCTATGAGGCACCCATCTGTGATGGGTAGAACATGACAGTGCTATAAAAATGTTAAGAATAAATCATATACAACAGGAAGACGTGTCATGTGTCCTCATGATGTTGTGCCGTTGCCTCCTCTTGCTGTGATTCACGCTGCTGGTAAATTTAGTGCATACTCTGGATCTGAACAGAACATCTTCCTCCACAGGGGAGTTCAGACATGCAGCAGAGGGTGAGGAGATCAAGTGAGGCCAGGGGCAGCCAGGGACATGAATCATCGGGCAGCAGTTCTGCGGCAGCAGGCAGGAGAGCTGCACAGCTTGAAGGAGGCTGCTACCACCTGCTGGAGGGAGTGCAGATCTTCCAAGGAAAAGAAGAACACAAACGTTAATGCGGAACTGAAAAGCACAGGTCTGCCTATGGCCAGATTACTCAGAGTGGGCAAAAGGCCTTGTAATGCTTAGTGCACCCTTTTAAAAAACTCAGGCTTTTGGAGCTGCAGGAGAGGAGGGTATTTCTAAAATGGCTTTAATTAAAGAAATCTTGGTTGAAAAAATGCAAACACAAGGCCTCAAATACACTTCCCTAAATTTTTCTAAGCTCAGTGCATGGTTGGACTCTTGACTTTTATAGTTAGGATCTGCATAGCTGCTATAGAGACCTATGATGTGGCAGTAAGTACGTAAATAAGCAAGGTCACCACCACAATTATACCCATATTTGGATGAGCTATGAAGCAATGCTCTCCTGCAAGCACCTACCAGTAGCTGAAAGTAGCAACGTAACAACAGAAACTCCAATCCAATGTTAATAATTGAATGGAGTTTGAAATTTCTTCCTTGTGCCCAAGTAGGGCACGACCTCCCACACAGATTATTTGATTGCTTGCTGAGGGCACAAGCCCTTTAGCCACTCATCTGTGGCTGGCACCAAAGAACAGCCTAAAGTTCATCTCCACAGACTTTACGGTGCTGCTGAGAAGCTGGTGGCGCCCCAGCCTGCCTTTGCAGCTTGTGTACCTGCCACAGGTCCCTCAATCCCCATGGCCTGTCACAAAAACACGGTGTGCCCTTTGCAGCAAAAGCTGGAACTGCTCCTCACTGCCTATTCTAGCAGCTTCTGGGCCTTTGATACAGGTGAGCTGAAATTTCAGCCACAGGCTGCAATCTTCCCAGTTCCTTGGGGCAGGAGCCCCTGAAGCCTGATGATAGCTGCAAGGCTGCTGAGGATTCTGGACAGCCAGAGAACAGCAGAAGCCAAGATTTAAAGATCTTCTGCTAAAGACTCTTTTTACTGACTTTTCTGCATTGTGAGGATTCGTTTGACTCTGTAAGCATCAGGATGCTGGACACCAGATACTTCCTGTGGCCTCCTCAGTTGGCCCCTTGGTTATCAGGAGATAAGGCTCATTTCTGGGGAGCCCTGTTTACAGCCACAGACTTGAGAGGATTCACCAGCGCTACCACAGCCTTGAGAGAGAAGTGCTGGCAGGAAGGCAGATAGAAAAGGGAAGCAGTCTGCCTGCCTCTGATAGACAGTGATGGCATTCGATGGCAGGCACCAGAATGTATGTGCTCCCTTCCCATGTCTCTGGGTGAGTTCATTGATGCTCATATGCAAAGTACCTAATTCTCAAAGATTTGCATGGAAATCAGGAACCTAAATAAACACCACTGTGAATTGAAGAAGTCTCAAAGCACTGTGGTTCTCTGCAAAATGAAAACATGAGTATTCCCTTTCTCCCATTCTTTTCTATTAAGCTACAAAATTCCCAAAGCAGTGCCAGCTTTTGGCTGTTTGTATTCATGCCACAAAGGGGCTCTGTTTTCAGCCAGAGGAGTAACTGCAGCAGCCAGTGTGGGAAGCTCCTGACTCTCCTGTGCTCTCTGAAGCTCTTCCCACGTGAAGGTGCAACATATAGACTCTGTGGGGTCAGCCTGTCTAGGTGGCACAGTGTCTCAGACTTCCTAGTCCATCTATGCACATCCTAAAAATCCTCTGTTTACCTGACTCCCCTGCAGAAGTTCGTTTCTCAGCCTGTCTTTACACGTCAAAAAATGTATTCCTCTGACCTCAGTGAGCCAGCCCCAGATGTGCTGTATTCCTTTTGCATCATTAATACTTGTGCTGTTCTTGAAAAAGAGAAGACTATCAAGCAGTAGCATAGCGATTGAGACAGGGAGAGGAGGTAAGGCTGCTTTTCCTCATATGGGATGTAGCTGTTTGACTTTTCTGGCTGCATTTGCACCAAACTCTTAGAGACTTTTACATTCCACAGCCCTCAAGGTTGCTCAATTTTTGTCCATTAGCAGCAGAAGCTCCTGGAGCCAAGAGCACATGGCTTGGCATGCTCCCTTCACATACTTCACACATCACAAATTGTGGCAAATATGTCCTCCCATCGTAGTGTCCATCCCTCCCATCGATGCAATGCTCTGATCTGCTCTCACCTGTTCTGTGGCCAAAAGAGCCCAAACATGGGCTGTCCAGGTGCTCTGTGTCTTCTTGCTCACCAGTTCTTTGACCCGACGAGTGGAAGTGCATTGAGACAAGCCCGTGGGTAACAGATTCAGTGCTTAGAGAAGTGGGCTGAAAGGCCTTTGGACACAGACACATTTATTTTACTACGGGACCATACAAGCCAAGCTGAAGCTGAAGTCTTCTGTAGCTGTGAAGAGGTGCTTACAAAAACTAAATTTCCTTTTGTGAAGCAAAGAAATCACAGGAGAACAGCAAGCAAACACCATCAAGTCAATCTTAAACCCAAAGTCACACAGAGCTCAGCACTCTCAAGAAAGGGAAGCAAGTAAATGGGCATAAAATAAATAGGAGGGGTGAGCATACAGAAACTACGGAAGCCAGACTGGACTAGAAATATTTACAGTACAGGGCAGAAAGGAGTATCAGTGCTCTGGCTGGAGCACGTGGCCCGAAGGCCTGAGTAACAAATTGCTCGTGGAGGGTCACGCCTGCTTTAGCCAGCTGTAACTCTCGCAGTTGCCACCAGAGGACACCAAATTCCTATATTTTCACCCCTGAATACAACGAGTATCCTGACCCTTCGGCTGAGAGTGGGAAAAAAATGTCATGGCCGTGGAGCTGTACCTCCAGTCCTTAGGATGAGAAGTCCAGGCCGGGGGATTCTTGATGTGATCTGCGTTTGTCCAGGTATACCATCACATCCTCCCTCACAGTCAGAAGCCAATTCCAAGCTTGCATAATTTCAGTGACTGCATGCTTTGAAGACCAGAAATAATACAGAAAATAACAGTGATTCAAACCAATGCTAGATGATCAGAGACCAAAAGCCACTGCCAGCTGAACAGATGCTCTTATCCCATATTTCAGTTGAGAGAGCCTTCCAAAATTCACAGCTCTGCCACACTTCATCCTGACATTTCAGCAGAATATTGCAAGAATGCCATCAAGTGCTAGAGGCCTTTGTTTCTAAGATGGAAAGGCTGGGCTCTGGAACCAGCTATGGGTGCAGGCATGGGCCTGTCCATAGGATTTTCTGAACAATTAACACGCACGTTATTATTTCAAGTGATCTCAATAAATTGCAAAAGCTGCTCAGAACCAACTGGATAAAATTCAATAAAAACACAGCAAAATACTATGATTGGGGAGGAGAAATTAAGTGCACAAATGGATGACTTGGAATAATTGGTTAAGCAGTACTGCACAAAAGGATCTGGAGGAATTAGAGTGGATCATATTATGAGTCAACAGTTTTGTTGCAGTTGCAACGAAAACATTTCTTTTGGGATGTATTAATGGAGTGTCATAAGTATGCCACAGAAAGTCATTATCCTGTTTTACTCCAAAACAGTGCTCACTAATGCTAAGCTTTGTGCCAAATTTGGGGCACTAGCAGTTCCAGAAAGATGGAGTTAGAGCAGACCAGCTAGCCCAATAACAAGTTAAGAAATCCTAAGGAAAGCTAGATGGACTGGGGGAGGTTTTCTTGGGAGAGAAAGAGAAGAGTGCTCTAATCTTGCAGGAGGCTGCTATAGCCAGCAGCGATTACCATGCATCTGTTTTCCCTGGCAGCTCAGAAGAAAGATAGGCAGAGGGGTCCCAGATCGGTGTGGAACAAAGGCAGACACCAAACCTGGGACTAGTTTGGGCTTCACCTCAACAGGCATCTCTGTTTTTCTTACATAAGAGGGAAGGTATGCAGGTGGGGGATGGGAGGGGTCACGAGTTTTGATGTGACTGTCAGTGACAACCTGGAAACTTGCTTTCAGGTGAGGAATGGTCCTTTTAACACAACAAAGCGGCACACCCACGAGTGCATACACAGACCACACCTACAGGAGCCTGCTTCCACAGGGTTGTTTGTACTGAAAGCAAAGGAGAAAATAAAGATTGGAGACGGAGCTTGCTTTTAGCCCATTCCTCCCCCAGGTCAACCTGCCCCTATGAATAGTATAGCAAGGCTGTTCACATATTACTGCTTTCTGTGGCTCCTGGGGGCCTTCGAGGTCCTGCTAATATCGCAGCTGTAAGATTCCCAGCCCTCAGACCTGGTTTTAACCAAGCACCTAAATAAACTTGGGCATGTCCCCATTCAGCAAAGGCCTTAAGCTCATGCCTGCCTTTAAGCACAAGCTTCAGAGTGCGTGTTCCATGGCTTCTGCAAACAAGGCCTTTACCTTAAAAAACACAGATAAAACAACTTTTCATTTAGCTAAGCTCAAACACTTCCCTCAAACTCCTTGAATCTACCTCCTCTCTGACACTGAAAGAGATGCCTTGCATAAGAAGACTCCCTTGCTTCCTCTCTGCTGTAATTCATCAGCTCTTCCCTGCTTCAGGGCACGTACCTCTAGGGACAGATGAAATCTGTTCCTGTTTGTTACTAAGCAAAGCTAGATCTCAACAGCAGTGATAAAGGCCCTTGCACATCCTAGCTTGCTTTCTGATACTTCCCTTTTCTCTGGAATTCATACTCCTCACCCGCCCTTGCTCCCTTCCCCCTTCCCTGTTTGCTCATACTTCTGGAAAGATGACTGAAGGCTAACCAATGAGTAAGACACTGCTGCACGTCATCGCCTGTCTGCTGCAAGAAGGGGTGAACAAGTTCGTTTGTCCACAGGTTAAAGTGAGGTTGCCATCCTAACAAGGAGCATGTAATTGGGAGACCAAGCAGTGGGAAACCTGCCCTCTCTTCCCTCTCGTCTGGAGCTTTTAATTTCTCTTGTTTTCTTCATTGCGTACAGCACTTTATGCCTGCACAGCATCTTTCAAGTGAGGTTCTCAAAGGGCTTCACAGACCTTAATTAAACTTCATAAATCCCTAATTGATAGATGAAAATTCTGAGTCACAAAAAGGTGAAGTGATGTGCTCATGGTGAAACAGTGAGTCAGTTGCAGAGCTTGGAGCAGGGCTATGGCAATCCCAATCTAGTATTCAGCATCCCAATCCAGTACTCACTTGCCAGACTTCACAGAAGACTTGGACAGTGAGTTCAACAGCTGCCTGATGCAGCTCCCAGTGGCCATTTGGCCACTGGTGGGGAACAGCCATCAATGGCATGTGGTGCTGTGGCACCAGACTGGCTAAGGGTGGAGGCTGGGTTGCAGGAGTACTGTAATATCTGGGAACAGCCCCAACCACCCCACTCCCACTGACTGTGACCCTGAAGCCAGCCTGGAGCCCAGGGCTCAGTTAATGGCTATTTCCAAATCCCAAGGGGGCAACCACTGGTCCCTTCACCCTTCCCATACGGTGGCCTGGCAGGGGAAGGGCCTTCATGCCCTGATATATGCCTGTAGAAGCAATGCTTTTATCCCTACCATGGACCCACAGGGACACAGTGCAGTCTGCAGCCAGGGAGCCAGGCAGGCACCCAGCCAGCTCCTGGTTGTCAGCTGGCCTCGGGCAAGTCCCTTCTTCTTTCCTCTGTTTCCCTCCCAAGCCTTTGTTTCACATCCATAGCATGTAGGCAGGGCCGCGGCCCTCCCGGCTGGGTGTTTGCACGCAGCGGCCCTGTCCGAGTCTGGCTGGGCTGGCAGCACAGCACAGCCCTGCCCTGCCCGCCCATCCCTCCTCGGTGCCGGGGAGCCGGTCCCTCTCGGTGGACATCGTCCCAGTCTGCTTTCCAATTATAGCATTGCAGGGCTGCGACTGTGTTTAATTGTCTGCGTTTTATAAACACTAAATGGCCTTGGCTGACGCCCGAGTTAATGATCCCCTGCAGAAGCGACTTTGGCCGGCCGGCTCCCAGCTGGGCCCTCACCACGCCCACCAGAAAGGGTCAATTAAAAAAAAGATGGGAGAGGATAAAAACACAGAAACACGACTTAAAAGAAGATGATGCACCTGAGGAAATGACACATCTCCCCTCCTGTCTGCCGGCAAGCTGTGATGCTGCTGCTGAGTTGAGCTTTCCTGAAGGCACCAAACAGCAGTCGGTGCCTCTGCTCCTCAAATCCACCTGCCTGCCGCGGCCAGAACAAGCTGCCCACACCTCAGCGCCCTTTCTCAGCCATCCCAGTGACCTCCTCAATCAGGGTCCAAAAACGGCAGAAGCCCTGTAGCAGGACAAACAGATCAGTTCACCTACCGTGTCAAACCTACATTTCTTTCCTCCAGGTTTTCCCCTTGCTTAATATTAGCGAAGGGAAAAAACCCAACACAACTCACCTCAAAAATGCAAACAGAATGAAAACCCCCAGAGTAAATAGCCAAGGCTTTTATGTTAATGCAAGAGTCATTTGACAGCATCAAAACAAAGGGAAAATATCTGGGTCAAATTTGCAAATGATGTAAATAAGCCTATTGAGTTTCAGTGAGGGGCACAGACTGCCATACAGTATGTATATAGATATATGTGCTGCCCTCATTTCCCTCTGCTACCGCATCCCAACTCAGTGGCACAATGGACACTGGAAGGGGAGCAGATGACACTTCAGTAGGATTTGTACATATCACTGCTAAAGCTCAGCATTTCTATTTTAAAAAGAAAGAAAAAAAAAAAAAGAAAAACAAAAACCCAAACAGGGCGAGTGCACAGCTGCAAGGCGGCTTGGGTAATTGTGCAATGCTGGGAACTCTTAGGTAGTTAATAATTATACTCAACCTTCGGTCTAGTTCCTAACAACACCCCTAGGCGTGTCGCTCTTACAGAATAAGGGCACACGCCCTGCTGTGTCTCCTTGCTTAACAGGAACACAAAGTACAGTAGTAGGAGGTGTTTCCTTGAACTCTGAACAATTGGACATTTAAGGATTAATTACTGTTAAGGAGCTTTGGACTGGCAAACACACTAACTCAGCTCTTGGCTGCGTCTCCCAGCCAAGTTCTCTCAGTCATCCTAATTAGACATTCTGATACCATCTTTAATTATATGATCTCACATGCTATTTTTTTTTCTTCTTGTTCTTTTTTTCTTCTTCTTACCCTGAACCCCTGTCTCCCGCAGCACGCCGAGAGGGCAGAGCACGGAGGGGTGAATTGGCGGTGAGAAAGGTGCCGGGCTGGGAGTCGCTCCCCTCCAATTCTCTTGGTGCAGCAGCAAGACCATGCACTGTTGGGACCCGAGGCAATCGGGACCCGAGCTCCCCACACTGCTGAAAACACCTCAGGTCTTTCACAAGAGGGAGGAAAGCACTGAGCCTGCCACAGCTCCCTCACTGCTGTGGGCAAGACGGGACGTATACTGTATTTGTCAGTATTGACTGCAGCCTGGCTGGAAGAATCCTGTGCTGAGCGGTATCCCGCACCAGCTGCAGCAAGTGCGTGTGTGCGTGTATATACACACATTTGCTCCCCTGTACACACCTTGATCTTATTGAAACAACAGGAGGAGCATATTGCATGTTATTAATGTTTCTCGCCTTTGTAAACATTGCATTGCTGGGGCACTGCTCCTGCTCCCCAGCATGCAGCACCCAGTGGCGCTGTGGGCCTGGCATGCTCCCATCCTCCTTGACCCAGGGCCTGCCAAGAGCTGCTGAAGCTGCTTCGCATTCAAGCTGATCCTGTTGGACTGCAACATCCTTCCTAGGAAGGGATCTGGCTACATCCAAGAGTCAGTAACCGACATCACCTTTTTTTCTGCGTGTTGTCACTAGCTGCCCAGGCTCCAGCAGCCCCCCCCTTCCTCAGATGCAAGGAGGGAAGTTTTGGGCTGTGTGCTTTCAACTGAAACGCTGCTCTGCCGAGCTGGAAACTCGGTATACCCTGAGGTCAGCCGAGGTTCACTAAGCTGGGGAACTCCTTAAATGGTATAGTCTGAAAAGCCGTTGTCGCCCTTTGTTTTCGCAAGTAGTACAGGGAGAGATGGGCGACCCTTTCCTAAGTTCTGGATTCCCAGCCTGGTGCGAATGTGAGGGCAAAGAGGCAGCAGCTCCCTGCTTTTCCCAGCGCCAGCCTGCTCCCTGGAAATGGCTCCAAGATCCAGCCCTGCCTCCAGCTACCAGAAGAACTGGTTGGCCTCATCCGGGAGGGTGCGCAGCTCCTGTGCTCACCCCACGCTCCTGGGGCTGGAGAGCCTGGCACACATCCTGGCAGGGTCTCTGCCCTGCCTACTGCTCTGGGCTCCGGGCTAGCCTGTGGGCATAAACAACCACTAAGCACTTCATCACCTCTTCCAAAACCAGGCGGGAGGAAAGGAGGCCCTGACTGTCCCACAGGTAGGCAACAGTACCCCACACAGGGAGGAGCCCTCTCCTCCTGGCTCCTAGGCGTTCCTTGCTGATTCAGAGTCAACATAATGGGGCCGAGATGGCGCCATTGATCCTGCTGGGCAGGCGGAGCCGCTATATGGTAGGGATAAGTAATGACTTTCTTCCCCATGGCATTGGGTCACAGGATTTAGCCCTTTGTACAGCCCCACAGTAGAAAGTCTGCCTCCCTCCCTGCCACCAGAAACGTGCCTGTGGAGCTGCCACTGGTCCTGGGGAACAGAGAAATGGCAACAACTTCACAAAAAAATTAAGAGTTGTAGCCATGTGACAAAAGAAAACCAGAATTGGAACCAGACAGTCACCAGGGGTGGAGGATAGACCTACCCTACTAAGGCAGCCGACCCTACCGTCAGGAGGTCGTTCCTTCAGTCCTCTAGGACAGGCAGCCCTAGGCAATTAGGGACCTCCTCCAGCCAGGTGCATCTTGGAGGACCTCAAGTTGCCAAGACCTTCACTGTACAGCTCCTGCTCTGTGCCACCATAGGACAACCTTGTTTCTTGTAGCTGCCTGGGAACAGCCTGGCCACAGCTGACTACAGCCCCAACAAACCTCTCACCTCCACCAGGATAACAAGAGCAGGGGGAGGAGGATCATCACTCCAGGATGAGCACCCATCCCAGCTGCAGGTGCCGACAGAAGAGGACACCCAAGGTCAAGGGAAGCACCTGAAGCTGATGTTTTGAAGGCATCACTGTTCTTTCCTATTCCCTCCCTTTTACCACAGGCAGTGTCACAGGCAGATCTTCATTTCCTCAGCTGCCAGAAGCGGAGAATGTAATTAGATACCAGTATGGCCTCAGAACACTGCTCAGAGCAGAGATTTAATCACAGTCCTTGTGGCTCAAAAAAACACGGTGTTCAATTGGAGGCTACAAAAGGCAGCCAACTTCTCCCATCACCCCCGTGACCTGTAGCAGCCAGGGAGGAGTGAAGGGTTGCAGCCTTTCAAGTCAGCATCAGCCCAGAACAAAGGCTGTGGCAACCAATTCCTGAGGCGTCAGGCTGTGGCGCTGGTCACTGCTGGTCCTGATGGCCTGCCCAAAGCTCTGGCTTTGAGGGGTCAGAGCAGGGCTATGCCTTACTACACCATAGGGCAATCTTAGATGTGGAGGGCTCATAAACCCACCTTTCCCCTAGGTTATTCATGGGCCTCTGGCATGTGGGCCTTTAAAGCCCACAGGCCTGTGTCTGTTGTTCTACTGTCATTAACATGAAACAAACAGTTTCAAAACTAAATCAAGTACATTTCAGAATGGTAATATGATGTAAGCAACTCAAACAGGAATTAGTGAATTAGAGCATCCAGTACTCGAATAGCTTGAGCTACCCAAAGGAAAAGAACTGACCTATTTCCTCCCTTTGCCCAAACTCAGCATCTCCTGCTCTGGCGGTTCACATCCGTAATCACTAGCAGGAGTGTGTGTCATCATTAGGAGCCACTGATGAATTTGCCTGAGTCTGGGAGCTCTGGTTGGGCTCCCAGACTCAGGCAAATTCAGATTACAGAAACAGGGTGGGGGGCCAGAGGGAACTCTGCTCAGTTAATGGATTGTGTCTGATCCACGAGTTCACCTAGAATCATCAGCTCTAGATTCTTATTTACCTTTCCAGGGAACTTGAAAAACTACTTTTGGCTGATAAGGGAAATACAGTAGGAGAGCCTGCAAAAGGCAAATAGGTAACCATTCCGGGCACTGTCTTTGGACTTGCAGAGAGTCATTTGTGGGATGCAGGATCTAGATCACAGCCATGTAAGGCCTGTCTCCCTCTCTTCCTCCACGCTAGTCTGTGGAATGGAGCATGCAAAATTAAAAAGGAAATCTGAGACTCACACTGCAACAAGCTGAACAGTTTACATTCTTGTCTGCCATGATAGCCTCCTCCCAGCTTAGTCCTTATCTGTTTGACCTTGCATAGCCAGCATCAAAAGGCTGATATTTAGTACAGAGAAATTCTGGGGTTCAAATGAGATAGCACTGCAAGGGGTAAAGAAATATGCTCACAATATGTTCCTTCAGGACTATGTGGAATGAAAAGCAAAAAGACAGAATGATTGAGGGTGGAAGGCATCACAGGAGAGTGTCTAGTCCACCCTTTTGCTCACACAGGGTCAGTTAGAGCAGATTGCTGAGAGCCATGTCCAGTCTAGTTTTGAATGTCTCCAAGGATGGAGACTCCACAAACTTCCCTGGTCAGCCTATGCCAGTGTTTGACCACCTTCACAGTGAAAAAGTTACTTTCGTGTCCTCTATTACAAAATCTGACCATTGCCTCTCATCCTGTCACTTGGTACTACTGGGAAGAGTATGATTGCATCTCCTTTGTTCCCTACCCCCATCAAGTATTGACATACTTTGGTGAGATCCTCCCTTAGCTGTCTTTTCTCATAGCCAAATATTCCCAGCTGTCTTGACCTCTCCTCCCAGCCTTGTCCTGTCTTCATCAAGGAATATCTTCCTGAAGTGTACTGGATCTCACTACACTGGAACACACATGAAAAACTTTCATTTGAACTTCAGCCCTATGAGAGGGTGCCAGCAACTTCCACCCTTCTGATGATCTATCTGCACTGTTCATTGTCCTGACACTGCCCAGGCACTGCTGAATGGGGTCTCTCTCGTGCCGTGTGAGACTGAGCAGAAAACACGTGTTATGATGATATGAAATTTCAGGACATAGAGACATCAGTAGAATAGGACCATATAGTGTAGTCTTTTTTTTTTTTTTTT